>JANQDE010000007.1:843776-1365508 GCA_037157785.1 Cephalotes varians | reverse complement strand
GAGAGAGAGAGAGAGAGAGAGAGAGAGAACTTTCGATGAGAACGCGAAATGGGGAAAACCCTGATGGACAATTACGAAATAATTGTACGATGGTGGACGAGCGAGGCTTCGCGACGAGGAACCTTTTCTCCGCGGCAGCTTCGAACCAGAAATTTCTTGTCTTGTTCTTCGATAGAACGAGACGGATGTTATTGTGGAATAAAAAATGCAGATACTAATAAGATAAATCTGTTGGGCAGCCGAGAGAAAGAGCACCGGCACTCTGCTTGTGGGGAATCATCGGAAGCCTCGGTGGCGCGAGATAATTGAAGGACAGCCGAGGGATAGCCCGTTCGTTCGATTAGGAGTTCACCGTGAGAGGGAGATTACTCGCAAGGTTAAGTGGGTGGCCTCCGAACGGATCGCGGAGAGCACGCCTCGCGATAATTGAGGATACCCCGAAAGGGTAATTACTACGTAGGCAAGAGAACGCCAGAGTGGACGCTCGAGAGGGGAAAACAACTCTCCGGGAAAGATACGAGGTACCCGGCAAATTACAGGGCTCGAGAGGGCTTCTCGACAAGCGAGTTACGATTGGGGAGTTCCAAGTGGCGTACACAGTGGCGCGCTATTACACGCGATCTTTTTGTTTACGGGGAAACACATCGCGACATTCGAAAAGCCGGGAAAAAGTATTCGGAGGTTCCCAGATATAATATTCCGCGACGATTGAGTTGCGATTGGTCGAGACTTAAATAAATAAACGAGACGCGCGTAAGAAGAGGCAATTTTCCGACGGCGAAATTGGTAAAGTTGCTGCTCTTTAATTATTTCGGTAACTATCGATTTCATCACTGCGAAAGTGATCGTTAATTATATAATAATTGGTAGCCTACAATGAGTTATCGTTTTGTCAGCGTTATGAGAACCAGCGTTTATTGATAGCGCCAATTTGAGGAGTAACTCGGAAGCAAGTTTTTTTTTTTTTAATAATTCTCATCAGTAACGACAATCGCAATTTCGCGTGAGCGTTCTCGCAAACACGCGAGACGCCGAGTGAACACGCGAATTCCTTGTGGCAAACAAACTTTGTCCTATCTAAACGCAATTGTTACAGCGCGAATCATATTACGGTCATTTGAACAAACAAACCCTTATCCATTCAACTAAATAAATAGCAATATATTAAGCGTATTACTACACGTACTTGACATAAACAACACAATAAAAGCTATTCCCTTTTGCAATTGTAATCGCGTTCGATAGGGTGTGAAACACTTTGAATTAAATTTAAATTAAATTTATTCCAGATGCGCGCACGCGTTATTATTAATCTTTTATTTTTCTCTAACTTTTTTTCTCTCTTTCTCTCCAGAATTAACTATATGTAATTCAATATAAAAATTTATTATATTCTGTAATTTGCGAATGCATACCAGGATTTGAATTTGATTTTAATACAATCTATTATAAATACTTTCTAAATACTTCAAGATTATAAAGTACAATTAAAAAGGAAGAAGAGATTTTTTGAATAAAATATTTTTATTTTGACACAATTGGATCTCTGATCGCACTACTTTCGTTTCAGGCCTATCAGCTGTCCTACTCGATCGCCGAACAAGTTTGCGACTACGAAGAAGCTTCGCATACTTCGCAAATACTTTCGCCTCTGCTCTCCCAAGAAGAGGTAAACAGGCAATATCACCGTTACTCAGATACCCACGCGTTGCACGGGATAAGGCATCACGGAGTGCATGGATAATGAAATTGCTACACTGAGAAAAATGTTCTGATTATACCAACAAGACGTATGTGATAGAATGAGACTCTGGTGAGACCCAATAGAATTTCTGATGATGAATGACTGAATTTAATATTTTATAGCTGTATCATTTGAGAGCTATGATACTAGCTATAAAAATTTTGTTAATATTTTTGATTGGATTTGTAAAATTTCTAATTATATTTACTACAGATATGTTCTTTTCATTAAAAAGTTATGCTAACTAATAAATAAATTTAGTATCGTTATAAAGAAATTCTGATATGTTTAACAGCAAGGAATTAATCATGCTCATTTGACAATTCATTTAAAAAATTCCGATTCTTTCATTTCCCAACAGATATACTGGTTGAACCAGATTTCCAATTTATGCAAGATTTTTCTTCCAGTGTAGCTTCCGACTAATTTAATATCCGCTTGTAGGCACACATTTCTGGTATTTATTTTGTAACGGCAAAGCCATCGTGCTCTTCTCGTTTTTCCTCAAACTTACATCTCCTTTGCCCGTCTAGACCTACTGATTTTTCGAGATTTTTTTGCGTTGAAATTGCGTTGGAAGCAAAATCTTTATTAGCATCTTAAAAAAAACTTTCGAGATTTATGCGAAATTTTCTGCTAACCTTCCATTAATTTCAAAGGTTTGTTAAACAAATCGAACAACGAATCAGATGATTTTTAGAAATAAATGCCCCATAGATTGAGGGTTTCTAACGCAATTTGATAACTGGTTTAATATTTTCATGAGATTTTCGTTTGAGAATTTATCTTCCTAACATATATCTCTGTCTTCTGGTATCTTGCTGTATCGAACGATGAAGAAACGAAATCATCTCCCGTGTTCGTGAGAGCTCCCACACCTTGCTTACTCTTGCTATACAGTGGCACTCCTATAAGCGGGCTCTTCCCGCTTTCTCTATTTTCGCCAACCGTTTCCCGCTCCTGTCTTTTTTCCCTTTTTGCTACTCTCTCTCCTACACTTGTACCCACGACAAACTCTCGCCGTTACAATCCCTGCTGGCTACTTTTCGTATTCTCGATCGCCGACCCTTCAGGGAGGAATAGAGAGAGAGACTGCGAGAGGAAAAGGGGGCGATCATCAGCTGGGGCTGCAGGGGAGGTTGCACTCGCGAGCAGGAATCGA
Organism: Cephalotes varians; assembly: GCA_037157785.1. Lineage (NCBI taxonomy): Eukaryota > Metazoa > Arthropoda > Insecta > Hymenoptera > Formicidae > Cephalotes > Cephalotes varians. The sequence goes on along the minus strand of JANQDE010000007.1, from coordinate 1,362,602 downwards.
AACTTTGCCGGCATGCGAAAGAGCGTGTCTATATGGAAAGCAGTGTGCGCCGAACACGTACGGAAATTGCTTCGCTAGCTGGTTGGTGCGCCGTCGTTTTCGCTTATTACAATATTTAAGTTGCTGTAAATTAGATGTTCCGCTGATAATGTGGCAAGGCGGAACAGAACTAGCGGATTATGCCGTGCGAGGTTTTCTTTCTCATAATGATCTCGTTGGAAGCTTATATCTCCATCGGCGACGACCGGCGGTTTCATTAATTAATATATCGATTCCTCGATGTATTTTATAGAAACATGACTTATAAATGCGATCAATTAAGCGAGCAAATGTGTAACATGTAAATAAACAACGAGTCGGCGCGTATTATCGGCGAAAATCGTACTGGGAAAACGCGATGCTGAAACGCGATGCGAAAACGCGGAATTAATTCGCGTTGCCCGGTAAAACAAATAAAAATAGTTATGTAACGTAATATAATAATATCTTATAAAATTACATTTCCGGTATTAAGTAATTTAGCTGGATATTAACAGTGTTTGTGAAACAATAGTATTAAAATATATTAAATATATTAAATAACAGTGAAATGCTTCATTCCATTCGTATTTTAATTTCACAAAATTGTTTTTCTTTCCATATCAGTATACAAGTGTGCGGAGTACCTTGGAAAACGCTGGGAACGGTAAAGCGGAAGGGCGATCTCCCCTACCCTCCCTTTCTCCGGATGAAGCGCATATGCGTCATGCGGAGTTACAAGAGCACTATCTCGCGTCGCGAGTCGGACGTAATCATAAAAGTAATTTACGTCGCGCGGTTTTACGCCCGCCTGGACGCAAACGTTCGTTCCTCGTTCGCGGTGCCGGGTCCCGCGGCACCGGGAATAATAATCGTTCGCGAATCGACATTGTTGTCGGCGTTAAGAACCGCTAACACCCCCATTACGCCGAGATCTTAACACGTCGGGACGCCGCCGTGCCGGCGCGGTGGTCGCCCTTGCGCGACCAACGTGCATTGAAAATAGAAAGCGACAACGGAAGAGGCGAGGTCGACAACCCTCCTTCTCCACCCCGCTCCCCCGGGCTCGCGCGAGATATTTATAGGAAAAAACCTTTATGACTCACCCGTTCTCCATCGCGGGTGTAAAGTGTTGTTTGCCGCGCGCGGGGGATTAGCGCCGTGTTGTCGGCGCGACGCTTCCGCACCGCGATTCTTACATTAGCTGCAACCTCATCGCCCGCATAAACTTAATGCGCGGAGCGCCGTTTGCATCGCAATGCAGGAACCAGACTCTAACGGCGCACCGCACCGCAACCGGAATTATAGTAAGAATACTTTCAATGACAGCAATGTTAAACTATGTGTAACTTACAATTAGACGGGGAACAGCTAACTTATTTCATATTACAACGAGATCCTCTCAGAATTGCAGACGTTATGTAACAAACATGAAAAGTGTAATTACAAAATTTACATGTAAATATTATTAATCATCAAAGTCAGTTTCGATTGAAGGCTTCTTTCCCTTATTTGTGTTATTCACTTATAGATTTATTTCTTCACTTATTAATGTAACAATCGATTACTCTGCATTTATAATCTATTAACGAATAGAATTTGAAGAATATAAGCTAAAAATCGTCAGGAAAGAACAGCGAATATCAGTACAAATGAATAATCTAAATTTTTCAATTAAATTTATTTTAAAAGAAAGTAAAACAAATTTTTCAATCAAAGTATTTACCGTTGCTTCCTATAACTTTAAGCCATCTTTTGGATAGTTAAAATTATATAAAGTTATATTTCATCTCGAAAAAATGCCTTTGGACGATGAAGTCGTCAAGCCACTTTTGGAAGTGCGTATCGGACAAAGCGTGTTGCATCGATCGGAACAAGTGATCCAAAGAAGCGATTATATCTGGCGAATGCAAGCACGTCTCAACCAAGATTCATTATGATGTCTTTTGTCTTAGAAGCAACGTGTGGCCTGACGTTGTCACGCAGCAATTTCACAGGACGTTCTCCTTTGCACAGTATACGGGCGTTTTCGTTCCAATTTCTGGCTCAAGGCAGATTAATTGACGTTGGTACAAGTCAACGCAGTAACTGTTTCACTCAGTTCCAACAGCTCATAATAAATCACGCCCTTGATATCCCCCCAAACGCAGAGCAGAACCACCTTTCCGAAGCGTTTGAGCTTTGCGACCGATGTTGAGGGTTCGCCGGGATTTGCTCATATTTTTTGCGTTTCGGATTGTCATAGAGTATCCATTTTTCATTTCCCGTAACGATTTTCCACAAGAAAGATTTTCTGCTTATTGAAAAGAGAAAGACAAGTCGTCACTTGATTTTCGTTGGCTTCAATGAGTCTATACGAAATCCATTTTTCTTCTTTTTGAATCCTTTCCATCTCGTGTAGGCGTTTGGAAATGGTTTCGCTGCATTACTCTCAACTGCTCTGCTAGCTCTTTCTGCGTTTGTGCCGAATTCTCAGCGAGCAGTTGCTCATCGTTGTCGGTTCTTTCGAGGAGCGTTGTTTATCGATCGGATTGAAATCACTTAAAGCAAAATGCGTACGATACAACACCTTCAAAAAGAATAAATCGATTCGCACGCTTTTGAAGCATTTTTTAAAATCGGAATTCGTAAAAAATACACTATCGGATATACATCTTATCTGTTGCTATTTGACGCTACTAAATACTTTTTAATGGTTGTGTTGGATCTTCCGCCAAACTATATCAATTTTAATAAAAAAGTTATACGTTACATAACGAGAAACTCAAATAATTTTAAATTAATTTTTTAACTTAAAAAAAATTTGGATTCACAAAAAACAGCAAAGCTTGTAGCGTTTAATTCCTGCGGTACAAAATGCGGAAGTATCTAGATCAGCAAATTATAGCAATCCACAATTATAAGGCAAATTATAGTGATAGAGATACGCTTTTGCGAGAGTCAACGACGTGACTCTAACGTCGCGTTCTTTTAGGTACTTGACACTGATTTTTTTTGCATTCACGCAAAACAACGCCGACGTGAAGGCGATGGGTCTTTACATTTTCGCGAGAACGTAAAGTCAAACGCGCGCTTCATCGACTATCGGATGATTCTGCTTGGCGGATCGAGAGAATTTAATGCGTGAACGCGGGATAGACGCATGGATGACGCGCTGATAGCGGCTTCACACAGCTTCTGAAAGTTCCTATTTAAGCAAAATTTTCCTAAGATTCAAATTTACAAAAAAAAACTATGTATGTGAATAAATGATATAAATTATTTTAACAATCTCCACGTGATCGGTCCAAACCTCGAAAATTAATTGAAAGAAGAGGCAGTTAGTCGTGAGTAAACATTATAAATTACGAAGATTTAAGTGTTAAAAATAAAAGGAAACGAGCTATAAAAATGAACGATGTTTCGAAGAATTTCTCGAAAGACGTTCCGTTTTCCTTTCCTCTCGTCTTTTGAAAATGCGATTTTCAAGTCTACTTACGTCCCGCTGCACACGAAAGGCGCAAGATTGCACAGGCAGTGTCATCCATATCTCACTTCGCCTCTCACGATGGGTAACGGGGATAAGTTTGTTGCGCGTTTTGTGAAAAGTCGAAAGTGCCGGAAGTAGATTTTGGGCGCCTCGTGTAAAACACCCACTTGAGAGGATGCGAAAACTTCTTCAGGATCTTCACTTTTGACAACGTTATCTTCTCTCGACCACGAATTATCCGACATTACGGAGGTACAAGCGGCTATAAGTGACTTACAATTAGACGAAAGAACAGCTAATTTACTTTATATTACAGAACGAAATCTTCTCAGAAGAATGATAAATGTGATTAACATAAAGTAATGAAAAGGAAAAATAAGTGTTACTGATACAAAGAGAAGTAATTTTAACTAAGGAGATAATTTCAAAATGCAATTATATTTCATGTAATTGTAATATCATCAATCGAGGGGATTTCGATGTTACTCTCGATTTATAGTGACTAAAAACTGCTTTGTTGCTTTTCCATTACAGACAAAGGCGAACATTTACTTACCAGTTGCTTTATAAAATGTTAATATCCTTCTTTCTCTCGACGAATCGATAAGGATCTTCAGAGCTCTCTCTGGTATAAAATTTCCTCTCCGCCCTTCACGTTATTAAAGAGCTTCCTCTTTACAGAGACGTAATCAGAGGAGAGCTTCCGCACTCTTGCTTTCGTCACATTTTGAGGATAAGTTTATTTCAAAGCGATACCAATTTAATATCGGGATTTTAAGTTTGAAACAGCCATTTCCATCGCAATTTAATTGATTCCGATATATAATTAAGTTTAATTCGGTTCGCAAATATTTAATTCGAATTGTGTCTTGCATAAATATGTCGAAGATCCTAAAGTAGCTTTCTTGCTACAGAATTCTTCGTGTACACGCTGGAAAAAATCTAGTTGTATTAATTGGTAATCTGATAGTATCAATCTGCTGAAAATGAGTCAAAATTTTTTTAGAAATTGCTAAATGATTAATTCTTTTCTATCAAATATACGCTGATATTAAAGTGATAATGACATTAGATTTAATGAAGTCTAACTTTTTAGTGAAAAGAACATCTAGTGAATATAACTAGAGAAATTTTAAATCCAATCGAAAATACTAATCAAATCCTTAGTTAAGTCTCTTAAATTTTATAGTTATAAAATGTCAAAACTCATTATGATAACCAGAAATTCTATTTGGTTTCACAAAAATGCTTTCTATGATATATTTTGTTAATATAATCAAAACGTTTCCTCATTTTAATAATTTCAATATTTATAATATTTTATTACTTATAAATTGAATATAAAAAATACTTTTTTATTATTTAATATTCCACTTTTCTATCGCGAGGAAACATCTTCATTAAATTGTTAATCGATCGGCCAATACTGTTACAACGAATTTGCAGGCGAGTAAAAAGGCGACAGCAATACGCGAACAATCCCGAATTGTTGAATCCGGTCCATCTGTAATTTGGTCAAGGTATGTAAATTGCGCGGAGCTGCACAAACGGCTGCTACGTTCATACAGCATTTGCCACGGACGAAATTCCCGTATCCTCGATACCATCAAGGATCGAAATGACCGCTGACCGAGTCACTTACATACTGACCGCAGCGGTTAGAGGATCCCCATGTTGTAATTTCTCCCCTGATTACACACGGGGAACTAATCCGCGTCGCAACTTCGGATGACCTCGATTGGGCACGTTTCGGAGAATAAGCCGCGTTTCACCGCGAATTGCACCTAAGATTAAGCCCCGTTTCTCGATATGACACTACAGCATCGATCACATTACTTTGACACATTGTTACGAAAAATATTGTAGAAAGAACGACAGAGATGATTGATAATGATACTAAATTTATTTAATTAAGTCAATATAACTTTCTGAAAAGAACATTTAGTGAATATATCTAGAGATTTTAAATCTAATCGAAAACACTAATTAAATCCTTATAGTTAAGGGGCTCTCAAATTTTATAGCTATAAAATGTTAAAACTTATGATAACCAGAAATTACTCCAAATTTATAAACTATCTATTAATTTCCATTTTTTAGACACTGAGAAATAATTCATAATTTCTTTTTAGTGTGAAATATTCTTGAAAAATATTGTGCTTTCTAATAAACTGTTTAGTTTGCCACTGATGAGGTCTGAACACAAAATTAAATTTGCTGATGTTCTTCCTTGTTATACGGTCATAAGTCAAGACCGGCAATAAACCGTGGAATAGCCTCGCGGTGGTGAGACGACGGAAAAATGAGAGGTAAGGAATTAAACGGAGGGAAAAAATATGCGTCCAGCGGATTTAGTAGTTAATGCGGCTTGCGTCGGTTAATGAGGGCCTTAGTGGCAGGCCCTGTGCTTTTGCGGACGCGCGAACAACGTTCCCGCGAGTTTACGTGCGGTAACTTTTAAGCCGCGGCATTACCCTTCGCGCGGCGTTAATTAATAATTAAAAATGCACCGGCGCCTCCACTAAGTTTTGCGCGTACACCAGCCGGACCCATTGACGTTGCACGAGCGAGACGGAAACAGAACTCATGATTCAAAGCGGCGCGTGTTAATCATGATACTGCAGAAATTAATAAATGCTACGGGGATTTATCGGAGGTTAACGCACGCTGAAAAAGTGCAGGTGTGTGTCGGGGAAAGCTGTATTAAAATTACATTGAGCCGTGCACTGAGAAAAATACTTGAATTATATCAACAAGACGTAATAATAAATAGAATGCATTTTAATGAGAGCAAACAGAATTTCATACGGCATTTCTAGTTATGATGATTGAGATATTTTATGGTTACGTTTGATAAATTTTATTATTTAAAAAAACTTTAAAAAATATATATATATATGCCAAGTAAAAAGTATCGAATGTTATATCCTTTTTAAAATCGAAAACATTTTCTTCATAAATAATTTAAATATACACGGAAAGGACGATTTTGCTGAAATATTGAAAAATTTAATTAGATACAAATCTGAAAATAATTTTCTTTGAACCATCAAAATAATTATACTCAAGTTTAAAACTGATTGATATTAATATTAAAACTTCTTGCAGCATGTCACGCTCTAACGTTCTACTAATAATTAATAACAATTTTGATAATATAATAATTTTAATAATAATTTCAATTTTAATAATAATTTTGATGGTCCACATTATTTTCAGTTCTATATCTAGCTAAATTTTAATATAGATATAATTTAATTAATTTAAATTTTTAGTATTCGGCGCGCAGTTGGGTTGAACTTTAGATATGTATACAAATTCACATAAGAAATTTCAGCACGAACCTAGCTTTGACCGCTTGGCGCTTTAGTTAATTAATTGTTGTGTTTTCATATATCGGTCACGAGTCTATTTTCGTTTAAATTTTTAGATATTTTACTCAGCAAAACTGTTCTTTCCATATAAGTATTCAAATATTAATTATCTAAAAATGGATATAAAATGCAATTAACCAAGTATTTCATTATTCAAAAAAATCTCGAGAAAACTTATTTGTGAAAATCCTAATTAAAAATTTACTATTAAAAAATGATGTCAATTAACAATTTAGCCAAGAATTATATAATCAAAAGTATATTCAGCAGTAGGTTGACGCATCCAAAAGTATACGTAATAAAAGTTTTACACATTCAAAAGTATTTGCAGCAACAGTATTTTTGATTAGACTTATAAAACTTTTAGTTATATTTACTAGACGTCTTTTCACTACAAAGTTATGAGTGATCTAATTAAATAAATTTAATATCGTTATCAAGAAATTCTAGTATATATTTAACAAGAAGAAACTAACTATTCTCGTTTGATAATTTCTAAGAAAATTTTGATTCGCTCATTTTCCAAGACATATCAATTTAATCAAACTGTCAGATTTCCAATTTCTGCAGATTTTTTTCCAATATATACGTTTCTGAATATTCAAATGTTATAATAGAAATAGAAATGTTTCTTCTTTTTTGGAACATGTAATTATTTAATACGTTAAGTAAAGTCAAAAGAAACTAAACTTTCGTTGATGTGATTCGTTGTTGTATTATGACGTAAATTACGAGGAAAGCATCGGAAAGAAATAGCGGATAAAAGATTTTGTTCCTCGTAGCAAGGCACTTATAAAGTAACGGCGGAAACAAGCCAAACCAGCGGACAGCCGGTGATGAAATGTAACTCCGATAAAACGAAAGTAATTTAAGAAAGTGCACGTACCATGGTTTTCCGCGGGTAATCACAGGCAAGGATATGGCAAGGAAAAGATTTATCGAGAAGTTAACACAACAGTACATGAACCTTTGAGAGATGGAATGTCAGAAGTGGAGATCTTCGTGCGGTAAATTTAACAGTTTGTGTAAAAGAACAAGATCTTTTATCTACGTTATCTCTCCTTTTATCTCTTCGAGTTTTTTCCATATTTAGTAATTAAAAGATAATTAAGTATTTTTCCATATTTATTCAAGTAATTTTTGCAAACATAAATAAGACAAGGTGATTCCCTAAAAAACGAAAAAAAAATAAAAAATTGTCATGGCTACTTTTATCTCTTCCAGTTTTGTCCGTAGTTAATAAGAAGCGTGAAATGAATAAATAATACTAATAATAACAACGAGAATCAAGTAATTCTTGTAAAAATAAATAAGACAGGTGATTCCTTAAACAATAAAAAAAAAAATTGAAAAATAATCATGGTTGTTTTTATCTCTTCCAGTTTTTTTCGTAGTTAATAATAAGGAGAATGAAACGAATAAATAATATTCATAATAATAACGACGGGAATCGAGATAAATTCGCGATGCCGATATCGTGATTTTATCACGTTATTGTCAACCGTAACTCCGATATCCCTCCATGCGGAACCATCCTCCGTCACCGTCACGTCCTATCGCGAGTCCTCCCGAGAAAAGCCTGGATGTACGAGCACCGTGTCTCCCTTTCGAGACAGGAAAAGCTCCTCTAAGCAGGAAACTCTATCCTTCTTCCTTTATTCACGTTCCTTCGTGCCGTCGTTCCTTCGCCTCCGTTTAGGATCGAGAGCCTCGAAATGGTTGGCCGTTACGTCTTACGAGGCTCAGGGCGAAAGGCAGCGTAGTCGGGTCTCGCACTCGAGGGTGTCTTTAATTGGATTCGATTGATTCGATTAAGCTCACCCATCCCGCCATCCTCGTATCCAAAAGGGCCATTTAAATTCGACCGGCGCGATAATCCTCGCCCCGTTCTCGTGATATCGTTCCCGTCGCGTCGACGGGGCCTCTCCTCGTCGACGCCTCGCTTTCTCGTCCTGCCTATTTCCGTCCGTCGGCGTTTTTTTTTTTTTTTCAGAATCGGGCTCTGTATGCCGGCAAGGGTCGCCTGTATGTAACTCGATTTTGAGTAGCCGGACGTTCTACACCCTCGATAAGGAGGAGCCACTCGAAACGACATTATTGCATCGAAACGACGCCCCAGACATCGACTAGCGTTCCGCGGAATCAGCCGGTTTTATTTCGACTGCGTGATTAACGCACTCGACTCTTTCGAAAGACATCTAAAATTCAATGTTCGAAATTATAAAGATTTCCCTTGAATAGTGATTATCGTTTAAAACTCTTTCTATCCTCGCTTTTGTTCCGCGCATAAAAATTTTCTATATTTTTTCTTTCCATGTTTCTTTCAGTTTAATTTATCTTATCTGAAAAAGCTTAAAATAAGCAACTATTTCTTTCTATTTTAATTTATACCCTCTTTTCTTAATTTTCTCGCTGTTGTTCTAATATTTTTTTATTCTTAATAATTTGTATTTTCTCATTTCTTTAAAACGTTAGTACATATTGTACTATAAAAAAAAAAAAACAATTATGGTTGAATTAATAGACATGTTTAGTTAAGTAAATTTTGGTAGAAATAAAATTTCAGATTGTTATAAACAAATATTCTGGTACATAACTAAAATATTTAGATATATCGGTTTAGTTAGTTTATGTGATAGTAACATCCAGTCTCTGGTTTTGACTAAAAGGAAGAAAGAGTTGGATTAAGCGTGACATTAAAGAAGTATTGATAAACGGAATTTCTGGTTATTACAATTAAATAATCTAGTATTCACAACCAAAATCTTAAATATGCCTGATTACCAGAGGGAATCCCTTAAGCGGATGGCTTAAGATTTTTGAGAATAAAAACGAAAGCAATTGTATCACGAAAGAGATTAGGGAGACGAAGCAAGAAGTGTAAAAAAAAGGTAAAAAAAATAAAAATTTAAAAAACATGATTTTTTTATTAATCTAAAGAAAATCTTAAGTGTTGCTAGTAGGGAAACTCCCCTAATCAGAATGCAAATTTGTCTGATGATCTCAACCAGAATGCGAGTAATCAAATTTGTTTGGTTAATTAAAAAAAAATCTATAATAAAAATTCTGAATCGTTCATATTTCATCCAAAAAATTAAATTGTTACATCCATATTTCAGATTAAGTGTCAATTCAACTTGTTTTTTTTTTTCAGTGTACTATCATTTTACTTTAGGGTGACCGAATTAATTCGCAGCTATCGTTAGCTATCATGATCGAATCTATCCAAGATTTTGATAGAATCAAGAGATTGACAGAATCTCTGCGATAATCTTTGGACAAATCTTCCTGCAAGCTTGTTTGCGAATCATTTATAGGATCACAGAAGTGACGTCGGATTCAACGAAACGGAAACGTTAATCTAAAGGGAGAAAGGGAAAGGGAGAAAGAGAGAGAGAGAGAGAGAGAGAGAGAGAGACTGACAAGGATAGCTTGTATACATTGTGTGTGTCGTGCTTTAGTATAACATTGTCCTGTTTGGCGTCCATTAAGAGACCACGTTAGCTCTTACCATCCTTTCTCATCCCTTTTCAGCTTTCATCTCGGTCGGCGCTCTCGCCACCGGCCCTTGCACACTGTCTATTTCGCCGAGCCCCTCCCCTCCGTACCACCCGCGCCGCAGACATTATTACTCTTGCCGAGGACAGAGAATGGCGACGGTTGTTTCACCGTCGTGGAATTTGAACAACAAGCGACGCTACCCCATTAGATCCCACCCGGCGATAACGAAAATACATTCCGCGCGAGTGCCATAGACATCTTTATTGCTTATTGTCTTGCATTTCTGAATCGAGGCTGATTAACCGCGCTGTTATTTTCGTATCGTGCGTTTAACCAATTCTAGTTTATCATCTTAAATATATAAATATATATAGGGAAAAATTATAAAATATAATTATTAGATATATGTATAACTATATATAGGAAAAATAAAATAGAAATCTTATAAAAATATTCGCAATAGAAACAATTACGATGAGATAAAAAATAACAAAGATATAAAAAAAATATAACAGTGTTTGACATCGATGTATCAATATCGATTTGATCATTTCTGATTGGATAAGACAAGTCTAAAATTTGCAGAATTCGAATAAAAGCTCAATCCTAAATTTTCTTGCGGGAGCTTCCGCGTCAAACGACATTAAATTCATCCAATACCGCGATCATTCGATGTCCGAACATTAAAATATATTTTCTAGTAATTCCCGAACCATGGTGTTCTGTAGAATTCACTCGTTATGGGATTCGCAAAGTACGTCGCGGAGGATGCTTGCCGCGCCGGTCGTGTAGCGGCTTATCATTGAGAACAACGATGCATCCTGCGCGACTAGTAAGGCACTCGTTTTAAGCGAGGCTTTAAGCTCGCCGACGTTCATTATTCCTGCCAGTATCTGCGGCGTTGCTCGCCACCCTCTCTCCGAGCTTTTATTGCCCTCAGTCGTTTCAGCGGAGCTTCGTTCCCGTGGCTCTTCGGCCTGCTCGGCAAACTTTACAGGAAACATCATCGGACAAGAGCGTTCAGTCGTTCCGAGCACTCGGCTCTTTAATATTCTCCGTACAGTGTTTTCATTGCAGCGGCTGCCGTGCCTTTTCCCGCCTGTGTTCGAGTTTCTCCTCTTCTCTTACGCTCTCTCTTACTTTCTCTGTCCTCTTCTGTCTTATTCTTTCGTTCTTTCGTCTCATTGTCCTCGTTCCTATCCTTTCAATTACTTTCCTTCGGCATCCGAAAGCTTGCGAGCGTTCACTTCTTCTGCGATTTTATAGCGGCGTTAAATAACCGCCGTTTCCTTCTTTCGTCGTGGAATTTAATCGTGGAATTTAATCGCGAACTTAATCGAAAAAAATCATTCGCATTACATTCTACGACGCGCTTTGATGTTGCGAAAGGTGATTCATTCGACATATCGCGAATGACACAAATACTCTATCTCTGTCGTTTCCAAATTTATCAACTTGAATCCATTCTTTTCATTTGCCAAAAATTTTTATTTAAAATTACTTGTTTAATTAGATTTTGAGATTATGACTGTAATATGTGAAGCTTATCTTTACTTCTCTTGAGATTTAAACACTTTAATTCAATAAATAAATTTTACACAAGGGGACATCTTATTATACTACTTGCTACGGTTTTTAAGCCCTCCCCCTCGCGTTCTCCAAAATAAAAAATGAAAAATCGAGCTTTACACTCTTATTTTCTATTTATTATTTAGCTGTTGAATATTTTCATTGCTTGTCAGCCGCATTTTCCCCTCACAATTTATTTGCAATATGATTATAAAAAATTACAAAATTACTGTCAGAACGCTGTTATGTATTCGCGTCGTTTCTATTTTCCGTTAACTATCTTATGGAATAGAGAAAACGCGGATGTTCGTACGCCAAAAAGGATTTCCCCGACGGTGCAATGTAAACATCCATGTCATATGCATAAAGCATATTATTTCGATGTAATTAACTTTCGTGAACAAAAGCGCGACTGATGAGAGCCAATGACCCTACATTTTCTTTTTATTTATACCTTTTACTCGTATTTGTTCCACGTACTGAATAATTCCGTTTAACAGCAATTTTCGATCAATTCGAAATTGAAAGAAACTAAGGAATGAATGCACATTTACATATTTACAAAAGGATTCACTTCGCTATTTTATGTTTCGCATACAAATCAATACTCTCAAACAACAAGAAGAATAGTCCTTTTTGTAGCTATGACTTAAATTAAGGCAATAAATTACATCTAATTTAATAATAAATATTAGATATTTAATTAAATATTTAATAATTAATGTTAATTAATCTACAATAATTAATGTTTATTACCAAATTAGATGTAATTAAATATTTAATTTGATAATAAATATTCATTAATATAATTACCACTACGTAATAAACATATCAAATTATGTTACATTACATTGCTTAAATTTTTTTCATTGTCACAAGAGATAATGAACTATTAACACATGGCTATTCTGTATTTCTTTTGATAATGTTAAAACTTATAAACGTTTCTTTTGATTCTTGTCCGCAATTTACATTTATCTCATCGACGATTTCGGATCACCTTTGATATGCGACGACAGAGCGGAACTGCCCTACTACAAGAAGTTTCCGTGAAATCTCTCCCCAAAGAGCGCTCTTTCCACTTCGCTCGGACTCACCTTCCAAGGGAAAACCAGGGAGGGAGGGAGAGTAACCCAACTATAACGGCCAACCCTTCCTACGGTGAGCACGTACGCTTTCGCCACCGTCGTCAGCAACTCGCCCCGCGTCCGATTCCCGCAACTCGCCCCTTTCCGCCACAGAGGCGAAAATCAGATGGCAAATACAGGGTGCCTCGAAAATCACGCGCTTTGCCGTCACTATCGTTATCGTCAATTCTTCGATAATTCTAAGGTTTTCCTCACAAAGAGTTTAATTAGTCGTCGCTTTCTACCGCGACTTCTTAAAAGGGCTATCTCTCACCTCTAAGACTTAAAAAATATCCGCAAGTTACGACGTGTCTTGTAAAGTATCTGTCGGAACAGAAGATTGATGTCCCGAAGGTGAAGCAGCATCCGGTATTTTGCTAGTATTTAAGGAAGAAGAAGAGCGCTTAGCTCACATAGGACACCCCTTGTGCAGTAATGGACTCTACTTACTGGCTTAGTTGCTCGCACATGTAACTCGAGATAGTTTCAGTCGTGGGTGCCCTGTAATATTAAGCCAGGGACCGGCGGTGACCGGACGGTCGACTCGGTCGACTGTGCGCTATCATCTAAGCGGACCTGTCTAAGTTTCTGACTCGCGAGCAAAATGCTTTGCCCCTCTTTTTCGCCTCGTCGAATGAGACGGACAAACAAACGAGAGAGAACAGAAGTGTCAGTTAATTATATACACGTGTTCATTGCGTTTATGTATTTCAGTAATAAATATGTAAAATAAAATGTAGTTTTTTGTAGAAAGTCTATTTAAATGTTATATTTACATTAAAAAACATTCTATGTTAAAACCGGTTATTATTAAAATTTTTGTATTATATTTTTAACCTATCGAATGCTAATTTAACATAATATGATTGTATTTTTTGAATATTTTGTATTGATATTTATTACTGTTAAAATAACACCATTTATGAGTAAAAAACAAATAACATAAAAATAATGTAGTTTTAAAACATAAATAATGTGTATATGATATAATAATTTAACATATCATAAATATTAACTTTAAAGAAATATGTTTCTACAATTGTGCATCCGAATTGTGTCAATGTTACATTTTTCATGTTATTTTTTTACATAATATTTGTGTTATTTTCTAACATATTCATCTTGTGTTAAATTAACACAAAAATTAGAATCAACCGTTTGAGAAATGTGTTAAATTTAACACAAATTTTGTGTTATGTACAAAGAAAACGCATGTATGCTCTCTAGAACAGACATCAAAATAAGAAAAATTAACGTCATTAAATGTATAATTTTTGAGATAAAATAGATTTGTATAATTTAGACTTGAATTTATATCTCTACGTACATCTGTATAAATTTGAGACTAATAGAAAGATAAGATAATATCCACGCTATATTATTACTGTCCGTTTTACCTCTATTCCAAGATAATTATATACGAAGATCGAGAAATGGTTGTAATGGTTGGAGTTTTGGAATTAATTCTGAAGAACATACTCATTTTAGGCGACTCTTCCTCTTAAATCTTATTAGTGCACAGCTGGATTCGCATAACATACAGCAGAAATTCATGCAGTAAATAATAACTAAATACCATGAAATTATCCCCCCGATGCAGAATACGCATCAGATTAAAATTAACGGTTTGTTGATTTCGATTCGTTAGCAAATTAAGCAGAGAAGTAATGAATAAATGAATAAATATTTAGTCGGCGAGGGAAGAGTTCTCTTTCGATTTCCGTGCACAGAAACGTAGCCTATGTGTTTTCGGAAATTCGAATATACATCCCGGTCGGAGTCTTGGTAAGTTTACATTGTCCTCCGGAAAATTTCATGAATAATTTCCGAGTCTGTGTGCACCGGAGGAAGCGAACGGCGAGTCCGCAGGAATTGCGGAGAAGAATACGGCGCTCGGACTTCTTTGTTTTGCCCTTCTTTCCGGCGACCGTTATCTTGGAAAAGCGACGGTATTACGGACGGTCTTAGAGAAAATACAAGCAATCGACCAGAAATATTAGCAAAAACATTTCCAAAGATAAATCTTATAATTAGCGCAAAAGCGAGCGCGCCGAAACGAACGAGTTATACACGCGTGGAGGGCAAATATTATATCGAGCAAACATTGTATTGTTAGATAAATAGCGAAGCGTTAATTAACTAAATAATAAACTTAATAAACTTGCTAAACAGCGGTTGCTTCAAATGTTATATCAGTTTTCATTGACATGAAGGGGGAAACATAAATCGTTATAAATTCATATCAGCCATTCTTAATACACACAGAAAAATATATAATCAATTGATTTGTATTTTCAATTGCTTTCGTGTAACGGTGGAATTAAACATTTATTTATTATTTATTGAAAAAGTTCTTTGTTGAAGATAACCTTGAAGATTACTTAAAAGAAGAAAAAGTAATTAAACTAAGTAATCACTTTTCTTAGCAGTAGAATATTTTTCTGTGTATTCTTTACAGAAATAAAAGTCGAAAAAGAAAGAGATTACTTGTTTTCGGTCTCGAATTTAAAAATAGAGCTATACGGCAAATAAAACAGCACAATAACAAAAATGTACATTCTGTTTCGGAATCAAAATGAGTGTACCGTGTAAAGACAGCGCGAGCTAAAACATTGCATCGGTGTTAACGCGCGCAAGCAGTTCTCTTATCAAATGTATTCTTTTACAGCAACACTCAGAGATTTCACAAGTTTCAGCTGAAATTTTAATTATCTCAACAGAAAAATTGTTCGCGCGCAGCACGATTTCGGCTCACATTTGCCCTATGTATCACTTCGGCATCAAAACAGTGCGTTTCCGCCGTGTCTAACTTTTAACGTAAATAACGTACGCAAACGTTATTTCAGTAATTAGTTTCCTCTGGAAAAGGTGGACGGGGAGAGCGAGTTCGCGAAATTCTCCTCGGTTTTATTCACGCTCGGCGTTAGGTCAGAATCCATTCGCGTAGTCATCCCTGTTTCTGCGCTCTCGCGTGTGCCGACCTGCATTTGCACCCACTCGAAACACCCGAGTCTGCCACTCTACGTGGTCGTGCAAGCCGGATTTGCGTATGTAAATGCGGTCTGTACGATGACGAGTCGGACGGTAGGGTGGATGGTTAGCGCCGCGCGGTCCTTTCCGCCCTTCCTTCTTGAGCGCGATTGCGCGAAGATAATACGAAGTCGACGAAGTTCCGAATAACTGCAAGTTAATCGGAACAAGAAGGAACTTCCCGTCTCTCGAGAGGGATCTTGAGGGATCGAGATGGCGGGCTTAATTAGGCGATCAAAAGTTGTCCCCCTCCTCCATCCTTGCGGCGTATCTTAACACAATTATTAACGATTCTTCCTCTGCCTATAGACACTAATCTTTATAAAAGAATATACGTATGCGCCTCATAATTTTAACGTTTATCATTTTAACGTTTATCTCCGATATTAAATACAAAGTATTAAGTAAAATATTAAGTAAAAAAGGTTACATTCTTTGCTTTATAAAAATTACGAAAATGAGATACATTCTAGAATATCTTTTTTATGATAAACGTGAAGGAAGTTTTTTTTTTCTTACTTTGATAAGCTCATGGAAAGTAGTTACATGTTCCCCCGCGCCTTTAATGAAATTTACGAAAACGGAACTTCCATCACGGAGATCACGTGCCGTACTTAAACTCCTCGGTAAATAATTTCCGAGAAACTTCGGTTGGCACGTATGTAAGCGCGAGAGCGCGAACTCCCGCGAGAGATAAGCCTTTCATCGTTAAATTTATCGGCACTCAAATAATTTACCGTCGTCAGCTAAGTATTTCGCTCCCAGCAACACTTTCGCCATTGTTTCGTTTTACCGCCTCCCGCTCTTTCTCCTTCTCCTTGTTACCGCTTTCCTCTCCCTTCCTCTTCACTGATTAATCTGTTTCATTATCTCCTAGCAAACTCCTCGCCAGCATACGGCTCAACTTTTTGTTATTAGCATTTAAGGGGCGGGCGTGACACCCGCCTTGTAGCCTACTCAAATGTAATAGTCGGACACGGCATCCGGCTGAACGATGAACAAGGTCGAAGTATAATAATAGTGTGGCGAGATATGCATAGAAATACGAAGTGATTATAAAGTCCCGAGACACGCGTCGAAATATTTATTCATGAGCCGAATAATGATCAGCCTGATTTGAAAATACATCTGCTCTGTGAGCATCGAACGTATTAATACAGCTGTCATATGATTTTCGCATTTCTTTTTTTTACACTGAAAAGAATATAGAACGGCCGCGTATCCTGATTTCTTAATTAACTTTAAGTGAACTTCACGAATTCTTACAATTAGTAGCAGATTATTAATTAAAAAGACCGATTAAATCATCTGATTATTCGATATTAAATATGAAAAGTTGAAAAGAAAGAAAAGAAAGAATTAAGTTTTGTGAAAAGTTGAGGAGGACGTGACGTCAAATTCGGAGAGATCTGTATCAAGTTACTTGCGTCGAATTATTTTTTTTTCTTGTTTCTTGGTAATCAAAGTAACGATGTCGGCCATGCCCCACGCGACAGTGATATTCGTGCCATCGTAGATCCGCCTAGTTAATTCTGTGGCGTCAGTTTCCGGATGCTGTAAATCTGACAATACAGCTGCCAGACGTTACCCGACAACGGACGTCATTCGTATCGGAGCCAGCTGACAGGTGGGACGAATGTGTGATTATAGATTCAAATATATCCTATATGCGGACACACGTCGAACTGTGTACTAGTTACTGCCGTTCGCGTGCGACATTGACAGATTCACTTATCGGCACATCGTTAATGACAACTTCTCACTTCAGTTCGTTATGCGCTTCGAAAAAGGAAAGAGAGTTCTTTTAATCCTTTGAGTGGGAGTTAACTTATGAAAGACTTGTTTTCTAAGGATTTTCGCACGGTTTTGCTAAAATTTCAGCTGGATACAGATCAGAAAAGTAATTTTGTTGAACTATACATATTACAATAATGTAGAACGCTCAAATTAGAATATAAAAATTTTTTGCAGCATTGCTCATTATTTTTAAGGTTCAACAAAATTATTTTGATGGTCCAAAACTATTTTCAGATCTATATTCAGTAAAATTTTAGAATCGTTTTTTTCCGTGCGACATTGCGAATTCGATTTTGGCTTTAGACTTTGAAATTTTAAATATTGCTTTTAATATGGTGGACCAAGTTAAAAAAAATAATTTCAGTATCTTAAAATTTGGTTTTAGGGAGTTCTTGGAATCGCTGAATTTGAATGTGGCTTGTCAAATTCAAAAAGATAATCTCCAATAAAGGAGAAACTTGTGGCACAAGGCTCATAATCAAAGTTTGGAAGTCAGTTATTATCTGTTTGCGTAGCACTGATAAGCTTCAAATAAAGCGATACTGGAAACTTGGTGTTACTTAGCAATGTTAAAAGTTTCCCCTAAAACTGAGTTTTAAGCTAATCAGATTATTTTTTTAAATTCTGCTCGCTATTCTCGGATCTATTAATTTGAATTTTTTATTTTTGACCTTTTTATTTTCGACTGAAATAAAGCGTCAAAATTATCATATACGCCAAGTCTCATAAAAATCGAGCGAGCAGTTTATAAGATAAAAGTGATCACAAAAGAAGTCGCTTATCCACAAAGGATTAAAAACAATTTAAGAGGAGAGATAGAAATATCCTTGCTAATTACGTATACTTCTATGTTACATTTATATATTTTAATTAAATTACACGCTGTATCTCGGAGCAATTAGAAGGTCATATTTGCGAAGCTTTCAGCAAGTTAGCACGATACACGTAATAAAGCTCAGCTCGAAATAAGTCTTTATTTTCTGATGTACACATTTTTCATTTCCTATTAAACAATTCTTTCAACTACGCGGAAAGAACAGTTTTGCTAAAGTATTAAAAAATTTAACGAGATACAGCTCTGAAAATAATTTTGTTGGACCGTCAAAATAATTAAATAGAACGCTTAAGCGTTGATGACAATGTTGCAAAAAGTTTTAATTCCAGCAACCAGTTTAAATGTTATAATTATTTGGATGGTACAAACAAAATTATTTTCTAATTATGATTACATGCTTATATTTCCAAGCAAAAATTCAGTGTGTATTAAAAAAGGGAAAAGAAGAGTCCATGATTTTCTTCTATGTAGCTCAGCCTGAATCTGTACGCATCATAAGAATTCACTCTCGCGATTATCAAGATTAATCATTTTGGTGAATCCAACGCTTGCAACACTGCATGAAATTTATTCTCGTGGTAATACATCCCGTCATGTAACCGGGACCTAGGGAATGACACTTTACACGGATCCGTCGATAGATAGACGAATGCTTGGGCCGAGATCCCACGGGGGACTTACGAGACAAATCCCTCGTGGCATCCGCCGAGCGGATGGATGACGTCGATAACCCGGATTCCGTTCGTAAAGGGCTGTCGCCAGCCGTCGATGAAAAAAAAAATCGGTCGGACAGAGCGACGACGGACGGCCGATTGAAAAATGGAGAGGACGAAGGACTCCGGACAACAAACACGGTTAGACAACGAACCGCACCGAATTCCCGACATTTGCCGCGTTGTCGCAGTCTGTTATCGATGTCACGTAGATTGGTCCCGCTGTCCTAGTATCAACTATCAATATCAGTCAATATGAGATGTTTCTATATCATTTTGGATATCCGTAACCGTCAGATAAGCATGACTGCAATTCTCTTTGAGCGAATACTCGCGATAGTGGGAGATACTTTCTTCCTTCTGATCGTCCACCGCAAATCCGGGTGGTTACAGACCTTTCTTCAGCGCATAACGGAAATAAAGACTAAGAATATTTTTCACGAATGTCGTTACGAGGGACCAGGGAAATTCAAGTTCCTGGAGAGAAATTCTATTTAATCGTCCACAAATTCGGATTACGCCTGTAAGAGAAGCTTACGGATGTTGCGAGCGCGTATCGTCCAAGTTTCGCGAGAATGAAGGAGAATAGAAGCCGGCTATTCGATCGAAACTCGACGAAGGAAGGCTGCCTACGCTGCGACAGTTCTCCAGGCGCTGGTTTTCCTCGCGCCTGGACTTACTCACCCACCGGCCCTCCCTCGTCCGGTGTCGCACGTGTCGCAGTTTACCGGTAGAAGAAAAGCTCCAATTTAATTTCGCTCAACGCTCGAAGATGAGGTTATTAACCTTAAAGCTGCCGGCGCTTTGCGAGCTCATTTGTAGGCGAGCCGGGCGACGAGCGGCGCCGTGACGGAACTCGCTGGGATCGTCGCCGCGCTAAATCGAGGGTCACGACGACGCCGGAACCCCGCGATAGAGACAACTCCGTTCCTTTTTCTACTCCCTTGAACAAAATCGTAGAAACCGCGCTTCGAAAATAACTCCCCGTTAAGGCTGTCGACAGATCTCTCGCAAAGACGCGAAAACGAAACAAAGTTTGAGCGCTACCGGTAAAAAAAGATGCGACATTTTTGACATCGACGCATCGAGATTGCTTAAAATAAATGCATGTGATTCCCGCGAGCCATGATTTATGCGGATAAACTTATTCCGCCACGCGATGCGAGATTTTTCGTTTTGCGAACAAAATTCAGCGACAGGTAAAATACGATTCGTGAGCAAATGCATAGGTGAACGGATAAAAAAGGAAGAAAAAAGAGAAAGAGAGAGAGAGAGAGAGAGAGAGAAAGAGAGACGAGTAAAATGTAACGCTCTTCGCTTTCTCGCTCTTGCGTAATTACCACGTAGCGAGGGAGGGAAATTCCAATCAGGAAAAATAATTAGTGAGTCACACTGACGAAGTCGCGCGCCGGAAGGAAGTCAAGACTCAAGAAACAAGTGTATATTTAAGGTTGCCAACCGTGTCATTTTTGCCTGAAGACTCCAGATTTGGCGATATTTATTCAGTCTCCAGTTTTACTGGTAATTTCACTAGAAATATATTAACTATTAATCTCAAATGTAAAAAAACTCTTTAATCTTAAAATCGATTTGTCTATTATTCTGTAACATTCGTTTTCTGAATTGGAACGCGCTCACATCTTTAAAAAAAACGTTTGAGTGAATTGCAATTTGAAAATTTAAATAATAGTTTGGAAGTTTGTTTGACATTTGAATTAATTTTGACTTGGACTGATACTATAACTGTACAATTTTGTTGAATAAAATAATGTGTATATTCTTGAAATTTTTTTTTTGTTAATCCTCCAGCGAGTACTTGTCAAATGTTGGTAACTCTATGTATGTTACTATTTTATTTAGTAGACGCGATACGGTTGTGCCAGATGTAAAAGTTTCGAGCGTGCTTCGCGAAGACGTAAAGATGGAAAAAGCAATCTCGTCACCGAAAAAAGCGCAGCACGGTGATTCCGACGTTTAATAAATGTGTAATTCTTTTGAGCCACGATTTACGCGACTTTTGTGGCCGCGCACGTGAGCTTTTCTCCCGACTGACGCGACTCACGGCAAAATTATTTTAAATCCGACAATACGTCGGGAAGGGAAAAGGGGAGGAGGAAGAAATGTAGCGGGCACGTGAAGTCGATGCAAGCGAGAATTGCAGAACTCGCGTGACAACGCAGCTTCCCCCCCGGATCCGCAATTTTTTTTTATCTACTATCGCAATTACACTCGCGGAATCGATTTTCGTCGTGCCCCACTTTATCCCGCTTGTATACCACACTTGCCTCGCGGGTGTCTTGTAGAAAAAGGAGACAGAAAAACGAATTCGGGGGAAATCGAGGAATCGCGCGCAAACGACTCACGAACAATCGCGTCCCGATGCGACGGCCTGCAGTTGCATACTCAATCGGCAACTCCTACTTTCGCGAGCCGCCGACGATCCTTTCAATCTCAAAGAGTGGAAAGTTTCACGCCAACAAGTAAAGGGAGAATCAAGTCGCCGAGTAGAGGGAATGGGAAGAGGGACGATCAGAAAGAAGAATCGAAGGAGCTGTACGGAGGAAAGCAGAAGGGGCGACTTTCGAAACTTTTCCCGTCCAATTGGCCTCGCGCGCTTCGTGCGCGTCTCTCCATCTTCTTTTTTCAACCCGTGTAATAAAATCGTCGAAGGAATCAAGGATGCGGAAATCGATTGGTCTCATCCTGAAAACCGACGTCTCGGCTGACGGTGACGAGATTTGCAATTTTGTTTAATTGAGGAATTATTTAAGGGAAATACACGTCGTTTTCCTCCCTGTCGACGTTCCATTACACAGAATTCGCGCGAAAATTTCGCCTTCGGAGTAGGATTGCTATCTCTTCGTGTTTTGAAGACTTTATAAGTCTTATGTCTCAATTTTAGACGTTGTGTTATCTGGATTATGTTTGGGATTTCGAGATTGACCATTATTTAAATGTAAAACGTCTTAATAATTTTTAATAGAAAAAATTAATCTGGACAATTTGTCAGTTCTTGTAAGTAACGCTTATAGAAAGAATTTCAGTAATGGGTAATACATATAATGGACCGATGACATATTTGTTTATAATTAATATATTTTTGTTTGTTAATTGTCAAAATTTCGTTTTATGATTATTTAATTCATTTTTATATGGCAATTTTTATAGTAAAACTTGATATATATTAATCTATTTCTTTTTGTCTTTGGGTCAGAACGTCTAGGTAGCGAAAGTTTTGCGATCTGCGAAGAAGGAGTCATGGTCTATTGTATAGTCTATAAAAAAAAATTGAAATAAACGACTGTAAATCTTGCAGAAAGACTTGCTCTTTAATGTGAAAAAATCGCTTTGTTAGCAAATGGTTTTTTTTTAATAATAAACGACGAATGCAAACTTGACGAACATGTGCATTCACATTATTCGCAAATCTCATACAAATAGCTAATTTCAAATTCCGAATTATCGAATCACGAATTGCATACAGTCCAGCGCATGCATAACGAATAAGCGAAGTATGCGAGAGATTGAACGACCTGTGAGATCCTCGAAAGGATTCCGTTCTCTCGTAATCACTGTATTACATAATGACCTCTAATTAATCACCGTTCTCCGTAATCTCGCTATCAAGAACTCCGAGAACCTGTCGATAAATCTTTCTCTCTCTCTTCGTTATATTTGTCTTTCTTCCATAAAATTTACATTTGATGCAAAAATTTAAAAAAAAGAATAAAAAATTATCTACAGAGTCTGATATTACTTTAAATTCCGCCTCGTAGTATCTTAAACTTAAAGAATCATAATTTAAGAATTCGAATAATTTATTCGATGATAATTTACTTGATCCATGTTCTTATTTAAAATTTCAGACTTGATTCAGACTTACCCTACTTCCGATAGTTTTCAGAAAATCAAATGCCACCGTTAGATAGACTTTAGTAATGAAAAATTTTTCGCCAACTTCCGATCATCCATCCTTATCTATTTCCAAGAAAAAAAGAATAGTGTGGCTAGTCTAATACACTCTGTATATCATTTATATGCATCGATAGTGATGGGAATACAAATTTTATAAGTAAATTCTATTGGCATTTCGAACATTTATGATTATTTCGAAAAATAAAAGTAGTAAATATTCTCAAATATTCGAACTTAACAAAATAGATTCGAATCTTCGAGGAACAAGAGTTACTTTCAAGTAGACTTAAATCTGAATATGTCAAATCTTTTATGAATACTAACAATTTTATTTCCTTCAAATCAAAACGTTTGTATAAAGCGACAATTATTTAAATACTTTATTATTATCATTTAAAACTTTGACTAATATAGAAAGAAGTATAACACAAAGTATTTAAAATAAAAAATTATTTTTTACATTATATTCTTTATACTAACAATTCTTTTTCTTAAAGTTCGAGTTGTAAAAGATTCGATCCTTACAATGAAAACTACTTATAAGTAGCTTCATTTGAGAATCTTGCAGATACTTATTCTAAAGTTCGAAACTAACTAGTCGATATCGATTACTTTGCAAGTATAATATATGAAATATTATTTCTCATTACTCAAATTCTAGAAAAATGAAACTTAATTACTGAATACGATTTTTGAGATTTTTTTTTAACTTGATCTCTGGATCTATTAAATTATCGAAGACTTTCAACGGAAGTTGTTATGACACTCGAATGATCCTATTATTACTCTCTCATCAGTTTCTTCGTTTTGACTTTGTCAAGAAAGACTTCTTTATAATCTCATAACAGTCGTTTCCTAAGGATTCCAAAGACTAATAATAAACTCTCCTCCTCTCGCTGTTGCCTGCGGGCGCGATACAATTTAAGCCGACACTCGAGAATAGCCACCTGGGTTCTCCATTAAAGGGATTCGATTACAGGTACCCCCTCCTTCTTCTCCTTCCCATTTCTTGACACTTTTGAGAGTTTTTGAAAAGCATCGCGTGATAAATGACGGGATCCTGGCAAACGTGGTGGATTCGCTCCACGGCGCGTCATTATTTACGTGTCAAAGCAGTAAAAGGCCCTCCCCTTCCCGCGCAAACTCTTATCGATCTGCTCCTCTTCTTATTCATGCGAGCTGCGGGAATGAATGGATCACGTCGCTCCTAACGACCCTGGATCGTAAGTTTCATATTTACAACCGTCGGCGAATCTCCTTCGAACGAGTTAATTTTGTTCACCCGCACGAGACGGCATCTTGTTTGAATTATGTGAGTTACAATATGAAAACTTGTAAGACTCGCGGGAAAAGCATGTTAAAGTACGTGAGAGAAGCTTTATTTATATAAAAAAGTATTAATTCTTTTGCTTCTCTCGATAGATAACTTTAACGTTCTATCCAAATAAAAATCAAAAACGAGTTTCGATGGCAATAGTGACGATTAAAAATGAAAACAAAAGAAAAACAATCTTTGTCCTTCCTTCTCTCTCTTTCTCTCCCTCTCGCTCTATTTGTACCTACAGACCACGAGAGCGAGCAAATAGAGTGGAACGAGTGCTGAATTAAATATCCAACAAAAATCCAGCCAACATGGTTGCTAATAAAAATTTCTATTGTGCGACCGTCGCGAGCTGCGTCACGGTCGCACACTTCGCGTGCGTTAAATCGCGTTTGGTCGTGCCATAAATACGTTAACATGGAACTTTACCTAACGGCGGAACGTAACTCGTCGGCACGGTGGCACGTAAAACGAGTCTATCTTCGCGTGTGTGAATGGGAAACTGCGATAAAGCGCAGAAACCATAGTCTGTGACATAAAGCACCGCCGGCGATGTAATTAATCTTTCGCGGTCTTCGATAAAGTTCTGTGCAACAATCCTGGTTCCTAAAAAACAACAAATATTTATAGAGACATTGAAATGCGCGCATTGAACCAACATTCGTTATTACATTTTTTTACAGAACGTTGAGATAAAATAAAAACAAAGCATTGACAGGTGCAGATCTCGTTGCGATGATTCGCAAACAATATCATACAAGAGAACTTTTCAACCTTTTAAAGAAGTCCGTTATCAGATAGGGGAGATCGAGGATAGCGAATTGAAGATTAGAATTTTTGACTAATCATAATTTTAATTTTAATCCGTTTCGTTCTGATTAGTTGAATTGTAATCTTCAATTCACAATTCAATCTGCAATGTATAGTGATATGAGTTTTTTATGAAGGTCTTCTTCTTGTAAAAATGTCGCAAGGACATATCTGAATAATCATTAGTAAGAAAACAGTATGATGCAAGAATCCGTTAACGAAACCATGTGACTAGATGTCGTTATGAGAAAATAGAATACTTGTTAGAATTATTTAGGAGGATTAATATTCTGCATTGTAAAAAGTAGTTTAGATGAACGGGAGTTCCAATAAAAGGGATAAAGTAGAGAATCTCTCTTTCTCGCCGCGAAAAATTACGGCCAATCGACGATACGATCGAATGTTCCATATTGCACACTCGCATTCACGATTCTCGACGGGAGAAAAAAGTGACAAGCTTTTTTCCGCCGGATTACAAAATATTTCCGCGATGCGGGGCGCGACGTTGTTTTCAAGTCCTCGCCTCTGTCTTCCGCGCATTATTAAATTGTCGTATTTGCAACAATACGCTACTTCGTCAACGTGCAAAATATCCCGCCGTGCGATCGCGATGTAACGAAACCGACAGCAAATCCGTTTCCATTCGATTGTTACCGCGTTCACAGTTAGATTTTGATCGCGGGCTTAAATAACAACTAGCAAAAGTGAGACCGAGCTTACCGTCGACAAAACTGTTCGTGAATTTTATTTCAAGTCGATCGGTGTGATAGCATTGTACGTCGAAGGATCAAAATTCAAAGAGCGCCAGTATTCATGGAATATAAAGAATAATCGAATGCGAGGCTTATATCGTTTCCAAAGCGATTAAGGTTACGTACATAAAAAGAATGATTTTGCTGAAATATTAAAAAATTTAGATACAGATCTAAAAATACTTTTGTAAGACTATCCAAATAATGATGTAGGACAGTGGATGCGCAATATTTTTTAGAGATTTTAGATCATTTTCAGAGGGACATTTTCAGCAAGTGAAATCTTATCGAAATGTTCATTTTATTTATATAAAATAGAAAATATGATTTTATATTTTTGACTATGAACCGGGCTGTAACCAATCAGGATTGCGCATCACTGATGTAAGACATTCAAGCATGATGAATAATATTGCAAAAAGTTTAGACAATCTAACAATCAACTTGAGCGTCCTGTATAATAATATCTAACTGTAACTAGCTAAATTTTTAGATATGTAAGGCAAGATCATTCTTTCCATATATTTATGGTAGTTTCATTTTTCTGTAAAAAAAAATAATCTATTTATTTTAAAAAATAATCATATTTTCTTAATAAAATTACGATTATTAATTAATTAATTGTAAATTAATATCAGATACTTTACTAACTAATTTTCAATACATACTTTATTAAATTGCACGTCTGGTATCAGCCGGGTTTTCCGGCAGATAAAAAATATGGATCTAATTGTAAGTCTTGCTATAATTCGATCCGCGATCGAACACTTGACATTTGTATCACTATTAGCTAAACAATTTGAGAACAGAAGTCCGAAAACGAGCAGTTCCCGCCTCGAAGATAGGGGAACGGACATAAAACGCCAATTCCCGCCAACAATCTCTCTTGCTTTCCCGAAAATTCATTAAATTCCTCCTTCCAACGTGGCACTCGGAATTTGCCGCGAAAGGGAGCGGAAACCAATTCGAAATTTTCCGTGCCGTGTGAGAGATCCAAGGCGGAAGAAGATAATGGAATTACACATCGTGTCAACGTGCAACCGGATCGCGGCCGGCGCGTGTACGTGTGCACGGGCGCGTGTGCGAGTGCACCGCACGTTTCTTCGTATATTTTCGCGCCCGTAAAAAAAAGAGAGAGGACCCGGCGAGAACAGTTTTTTTTTTAACTTTTAAACACACAATGGCCACCTGTTTCCCCGAGCGCGAGCAATTATTAATCCGCCGTGCTGCATGCGGCGCGTCCGCAAGAGTTAATATCCCACTCGCCCGGTACTCGATCCGGGGGTGGCACTCGTTCGATCAAGTAATGTTTTTATTTCGTTCACGTGTGCGCTGTTTACCCTGCGATCCCTCATCATGTGCCACGTCTGCGTGCTCCCAAAATCTCGTGCGTTTTCAGTTCAGAAAATATCCAGCAACTGTTAGCCGAAATTTCATTCTGAATATCTGAAAATCGTAAATTTAAGTCTGAGCTTTCATACTAAATCATCTCATAAGTTCATTGACACACTTTTAAGCTTAAGAAACTGGTATGTAAAACAAAATTTTTTATATGTATACACGGAAAGAATGGTTTTGCTGAAAGATTTAAAATTTTCGCTGGATACAGATCAGAAAAGTAATTTTGAATCAATGTAATTATGTAAAACGCTCAAACTAGTTGCTAGAATATCAAAATTTTTGCAGCATTGCTCATTATTTTTAAGGTTCCAACAAAACTATTTTCAGATCCGTATCCAGCAAAATTTAAATCCCTCGAAATCATTTTTTCCGTGTATGAATAAAAAATTCCTCGATGTCTTTGAAATTCCACTATGCTTGCGCGCGCAACAAGCTATATTATTACTCCATTAATAAACAATTTTCCCGTGTACATATTTTATTTATATACGTCAAAAAAAGCGAATTTGTAAAGCTTAACAATTTTCAACACATAGTAGTAATTATGCATGCAAATGAAACAATAAAAATATGATTGAGAAACTGAATTTAAAACCGATTTTCCGCGTTTATGTTAGCATGCTGTAACGGTGTAAATTAAACGGTGTTTTATACTCTTTACATTCTTTTAATTTTATTTTTATCCTGCATATAAATTAAATACCATGCTGGTGCCCCGCAACCCATTGTTGCAAAATTGGTGAGTTGTAAATGCCCAACGTGAGAACCGATCAAACCGATTTTCGCTGTTAATCGCCGAAGCGTGGACCTCGTCCGCATCATCAACGAGTCGAAGATTCGGTGGGTCAACATCGAAATAATCAAATCGCGCGTCCAAGCCAAAGGGGCATCGTTGGTCCTTTAAGCGCCTCTACGTGATGTCCCCGCGCGACGCCTGAATTTACCGTCAGGTTTCTCCGTGGTCTGACGTAGCTGAATACGTGTTACCTCGTAAATCTTTCGTCGCAAGATCTCGTTACCAAATTTGTCCAACGGACTTCCCTTTTACGACGGTGTCACCCTGAAACCTGAAATTACACCGTGGCTTCGCTTATCGTCGCGTGTGCTCGTAGGACACCTCATAGCATTCGTCGTTTGTTTTATCGAGACTATTCGTTGGACCAACCTGACAACCTCTCGAGAAGATTCCAGAACGATGGCTGTTCGTGCTGCGCGTTTTACGATCATACGCGTTGATCGAATGTCGTTTGCTTGAAAAAAGATTTCGATCATGATCGCATGGATATGCGATAGCTAGCTTTATCTCGATTCTATAATTCACTCGTAAGAGAAACGTATGCTTAAACTTTTATCTAATTGAAGTATCTAATTGAAATATTTAGCTGGATATGAAAATAATTTTGTGGAGCCATCAAAATAATTGTAAATGTAAAATACTTAAACGACAGAATCGCAAAGAGTCTTAACATTCTAGCAATCAGTTTGAGCGCCCTATATAATTATTTTAATGATCCTAAAAAATTATTTTCAAATAATTATCTAATTCCGTATCTAATTAAATTTTTAAATAAATATTTTTAAGTATTTTTAAATATTTTAATTTTTAGATACTTTTTTGTGTAATTTAATATAATATAATAATATATACCTTAATATTACCTTAATATTTAATATAATATAATAATATTTATAATAATTATGAAAACCTTTTTTTCATATACCCTAGATCTAAAAATAGTGAACTTTCTCATTTGCGCGAGTTCCTTGAATTCGCGAATGTTCAATGAATTAAAACGCAGCGAGGAATTAAATAATGTCACAGACGTAATACATAACTTTATTTAATCATACTTGTCTCTTATTTGTCCAGTCGCGATTTACTTTAGTCTGGACAGTGAGCTCGGCGCGAATGTAAAAATTTACTTAGCTCCGCTCCTCCCTCTATTTTATTATATGCGACGCGATCAACATATGGCTCGGCTATGGAGCATCTTTTTCTTCCCGGCCGACCGCGCACGTTCAAGCGAACTTAAAACGCGCGAAACTTTCGCCGGCGCGTGCAACGAAGTTTCGCCGCGAATCCGTGAAAGAAACTTCATCATTACACTTGAAATCTGCAGGGATTATTGCCGGCGCTTGGCCGTGACAGCCCGCGAATGGATTCCTTCCGCGCGGCCGGGTTCCGATTCCGCCTGCAAACCGCCGGATTTAACGCTCGCTGAAGCATGAAGGAACGAGAAGATGAGTGGACAATTACACGGAAAAAACGATTTTGCTGAAATATAACTAGATACAGATTTGAAAATAATTTTAGATCATCAAAATAATTATGTAGGACGCTCAAGCTGGTTGCTAGAATGTTGAAACCTTTTGCAGCATTGTCATCAAGTACAATTATTTTGATGGTCCAACAAAATTATTTTCAGCTCTGTAGCTAAATTTTCAGATATTTTAGCAAAACTGTACCGTGTATTTGTATTTGATTGTTACAATTCTATTATTATAAAGATTGCACTAAATCATTTATTTTTAACTAAAATGCTTGTTGATGCGATACCACAATTTAGAATTGGATTTTCCAAGTGATTGGAAGCCATCGTATCCCGTATTTAACATCGCGTATTTCCCTTTGATTCTTTGTGTTTCGGCTTTAAAAACAGATTATCCGTTCCGTAGCGAATCGCTACATCCGAATGAGCTACTTCGAAAATATATTCCTGCAAAACCGAAGTACTCTGTCGGATGGGAGAAATGCACGAGCAATCGTTAAGATAAGTTCGCTCGTATCTCCATTCTCGTAAAGACCACGCATCAATAAATTCGAAGCCGAGATGTTTTATCGATTGTTACGGATTCTTTGTGGAAGGAATGTAGAAGTTACCGCAGGACAATCCCCGAAGAATCCTTGTTATAATGCTGAAGGCAATTTGTGCCAATTTTAGAGTTACAAGCATTAGATAGATGTAGCTGTCATTTCGTTAAAAATGATAACAAACGCATTCCTATACAAAATAAATGAACAATCAATTGTATATTTCATAGTTTTGTGATAAAATTACAGTAAGCATATTTAGCTTCTAAATAAATTTGAATAATTGATTTTCGAGTCAGCAGTCACTGTCACCGCTGCCGGGACAGCCCGCACTTGACATTTATAAAATTTTCGAGCGTATTAATTTCGGAACACGCGACAACGTAAATTCCATCGTCAAAGTGCGTCGAATATACGTTACGTTTATTCGACAAGCGCCGGCGAGTACAAAGGCATTGTTCACTTAAAGTGGTTCGAATGAATTTCAATCACGCTAAATTTCCTCTATCCCCAAATCAAATTGTTGGAATGAAACGAAAAACCATAACGAAACGAACTCGATCATTCGAGTGATGGCCTACTAGGTATCACTCTTTCGAAAATATGTGTACATATAAAAGTGATTGGGATCAGAAGATGAATCGAATTAAAGTTAGAAATTCACGTCCTGACGACAAACACAGCGATTTAATGCAAATATTATTACTGACTAACGAGAGTCTACTAATTTCTAGCAATTAAGGGATTTAATTGAGTAATCTGCAATAGTGTTAAAATTGTCATTGTGCAATTAATTCAAATCTCATTCTCTCGCGTAAGACTAAACTTGCTTAAAGCGTACTTGTGCTAAATTGTATCATCGAGAATTTCGATTTAAAGATGTTTACAACGTCCTTGATAGTATAAAGTGTAAATAGTTATTGGCCACATAGTAAAAAACATTTTACAAACTAGTTAAAAACGTTCATTAAAATTTTTGTGTTAAATTTTTAACATATCCGATGTTAATTTAATAATATTATTTGATTACATTATTTGAATATTTCATATTAAATTAGTATTCAATTTTAGTATTTAACCTTAGTATTAGTATTTAATTAGTATTTAACATTTCTTAATATTAAAATAACATGAAAATAACATAAACAAATAAAACAAAATACATAAAAATAATGTGGTTTAAAAATATAAATTCTAAGATAAACGAGTTAATTTAACATATTATAAATATTAATTTTATTTTAAAAATATGCTTCCAAATTGTCTTCAAATTGTGTCAAAATTTTATATTAATTTCGACGTAATGTTTATGCTACTTCTCAACATATTTATTTTGTGTTAAATTAACACAAAAATTTCTTTGAATGGACCGTTTGGAACACATAAAATATATTAAATTTAACACAAATTTTCTAACAATTGTGCTAGCAAGAGATGAAGGTTATGCGAGGAAGATTTTCAAACATTTTTACAGTCATCCGAAATTACACTCAAAGGTACGACTTAGACAAGTTTATCCTATTAATTTCAGTTCCATTTCATCTCCATCCTTTGTATTTTAGACATGTATGAAATGAAAACGTTGAAAAAACATATCTCTATCGTGTCCGTTCAATTTTTCAATCACGAATCCCATCGTGGCAACAATAAAAGCCACGAATACGGGCCAAATCGATCTCTCGACACGCGATGCGTTTGCCAAACATTCCATGTTTCCCAATACGCTCGCCATTACCACTCGTAAAAAGTGAGGCGGACAGAAAACCAAAGCAGAATATCGCGGCAGGTCTTTATCCGAGCTTCCGTCGCCGGATTATTTCCCAGACGTGTAGTCGCGCGCCGCTCAACTCCCGGACTCGTTGCATTATTACCATAATAGGGTCGAGGGGGTGGAACGGGAAGCTACAAAGCCGCGCGGTCCAGCGGCATTCCGTCCGTAAGTGGATACGGACGGTGTGGGTCAGCCGCTTGGCCGTTGAGTCCGCGGGCGCCGTTAAACTCAAAACTGTCCATAAAAGCTGCTCCCCGCAAGCACTCGGGCCGTTTCGAAGTGCCGTAATTTCACGCAGGATGTTACTTATTCTCTCTGCGCGGTTAACTGTCGCCCCGAACGACGATGCGCGCGCCGACTGTAGCGACAAATTTCGTTTACAATTCGCGTATCACCTTCGTTATTCCGCAAAAAGCGGCCTCCCACAAATCGCGAGACATTGCGATAATAAGATCTCAACAGGACGCGATAATACGCCAGGAAGAAAAATCGCGCGTCTCATTCTTCTCTCGAGGAAAGAATAATGGCGCCGCTTAAAACGACATTCGTGAGCCAAAAGTTGGAGCGGGTCCATTATTTTTTTATATTGTGACAAGAGACTGTAATTCTGAATTGCGATAAACTCTGCACGTGCTATTAAGTGCATCGTAAAGCATCAAATTGTCCATTAAAATTTCATGGATTGAGTTGATTAAATTAACTGAAGTGCTGTCATATTCACTGGCTTGCTTGTCGTTCCTAAATTCTTTTCAGAGACAATTTTCACTTACACAATTTTACACATAAATAAATTTGAATTATTTAATACAGTGATCTTCTCTTTCTCTCTCAATTTTTTTTGAAGCGAGGATCATTTTCAGAAATAGGCAAGATATTGCGGGCCGCATAATGTTTATTTTAGTAGCGCATAAAAATAAATAAATTATATACGTAATTTATTAACATATGATACTTATATAAAACATTATAGATAAAATATAAATAAAAAAATTTTATTTTAGTTTCAATAAGGAAATTATACAATATCTATAAAATTCCCGTCCCCTATACTTAGTTTCGAGGAGAAATTCATCTCCTAGTTTTATTTCATTTCATCGTTTATTTTACGTTATTCTTACTATTCTTTTCACCGTACAATTAAATTTCAGGCTACCTTTTTATATTCGGTTGTAAAATATTTTAACTCATTACTGATATTCGTTCCTCGGTTTCTACTTTTAAGTCATTTATCTCTCGATTCTCTTCTTATTAAATATATTGTATCCATTTTGTATTTCTTAAACTTCACTGATACGTTTCGTCATTTTTACTGATTTAATTATGTTTATAATTTTATTATAATCTAATTTATATAATATCTTCTGTAATATATCTTGTAAACATTTTTTTGATCGTATAGCCTAATTTATTTAATATTTTCTATAATCTAGTATTTTTGAACATGTTCCATCATTATATTTTTTATTAATTATATTAAAAATATCTAGGCTAAGTAAGCAACATTATTGCTGATGCCTCACCTTTTGAGATGCTCTTTTATTTTAATTTTAGATTATTTTGTTTGTATGTAAAACATTTCTCATCTTATGCATTTCAATAAAGTTGTTGTTGTTATTATTATTATTATTATTATTATTATACTTCAGAAACAATTTATTTAAAATTTTGAGTTGAAATCTGATTTTGTGTGTCTGTGTGTACGCGCGCGTGCGTGTACACACAATTGAAAAATAATGCATATAATTCTTGAAAAATTCTTCGATTTTTGAAACATAATTGTTTAAAAACCTGTTCAATGAAACTACAAGTGTGTAATGTTTAGAATAATTATGAATAAAAACCAAATTGTATAGATTATATTTTCACAATGATCAGAGCTTGCGAATCGCATAATGTTATTATTTAGTTTGAATAAAATAGAAAAATATTTTATATTTTCGAACCGGAAGGCCGCGTAAAAAATTTATAGGCGGATCGTGGAAGATCTCCGATTTAATAAATAATTCAAAACAATTCTATTTATATAAAAATATTTCTCTCAATAGTTTCTTCGAACTACCCTGAATTTATAGTTTAGAATTCGATCAAACCGAGAAGAATTTTTCATTCAGAATCCTGTTCGGTGAGGGACAAGGAATGTACGTGAAATAATGCGTCCTATTTCGGACGCCGCAAAAGCAAAAAGTTGCGCGAACAAGAAGGGTGGATCGCATTATGAACACCACTCACGCTCGACCGCAAGGGAGAGAGGGACCGGTCCGTAAAATTTACCCACACGAAGCGCGATAATGCTCAAGTAGCTACATCGGCTTAGTTCTCTCTATAGTTGATTATTATCTAACGAGATTCGTATCGTCTACACGCCTTGTCACGCACGCAGTTGGCTTTCTCCATTTGTTAGACAGTGTATTGCGTTACTGGTAAACAAGCGGCAAATAGAATGTTCCGCGTGTTCTTCGATCCGAGCAGAGACCGTGCAATTAATTTGAAGATTTTTATAAGGAATAATACAAGCGTCGTTAATGTGGATCTGCTCGTCTTACGTCGTTATAATAATGAACAAGGGCATGTTTGATAAATGAAGTAACGGACAGCATAGAAGAATAGCGAATTGCGAGAATGGAATGAAGAACTTCGGCGGCGCTTTATCACGAAGGAGTTATCAAAGCCGATTAACATTATTAATTGTCCAGCGGGCAACTTGGACGAAGTCGTAACCGCCCGTCTGTAACTCGCGAAAATTGATAATCGCGTTACAGTTATCGCAGAAGCGGAATAACGGGAGCGGCGGTTAGTCCGGGAGGATTAACGGGCTATTGAGAAGTCGCGCGTTCTTCTTTGAGAAGTTCCGCGGCACGTGAAGCTAAACGTCAAAGGATCGTCGGAAACCAATTTTCGCGACCGCAATTGGCATTCGCGCGGCGGATCTTCCTTTATGAATAATTTCAGCCGTTCTCAACACTCTTAATCGCGGGGACGAGCAATAATGAACGGGTGAAACAAGGGGAATGAAATTTTTTTCGAGGGAGAAGAGCTCGCCGTCTGCCACCGCATCAACCGACGCTTTCTCGCCGCTCCCGGGCACGCATTTTTCGACGACGACGACGACCGCAGCGACGGAGGCGGCGAAAGTTTTCCCGCCGAGGTTCGACGAGAACGCTCTCCGTGACGCGCTCCTGAATATTCGATTAACTCCTCGGCGACTACTGGGAATTTTAATCGACAAGTTCTATCCGGGGGTGCGGGCGTCATACTCGAAACTTCGCTCGCTGTAAAGTTGACTCCGAAGCGAACGAATCGCGCCGTTTGCTTAATGCGCCGATACGAGTGCCGGATGCGGTCGATTGTTTAATTAGTTCTCGTCCTTATTGATTAGCATCTATCGGCCCTCGTGCGAACCGTTTCAATGCCGAGAACAGGATACTTGTACTTACGTTACTGATTTTGAAAATAAGTGTGCAATTTGGAAAAGAGAAGTTTAAAAATAGAAAGAAGAGATAAAAAGTTGCAATTCTTTAATTTGTGAAACATTTTAAATAAATGTTGCGCATTCACGGAAAGAATGACCGAAAATATCTAAAAGAATTTAACTTGCAAATTTGTTACTTGCAAATCTCATACAATTATTACAGGAAACAGAAAAGCAGATGTTTGATAATATATATTCTATACGTGTTACAAATATTGTTATCTATAAAGAAAATTATTTTATGTATAAAAAGTGGTTTTGCTGAAGTATTTAAAAAATTTAGCTAGATGCAGATCTGAAAATAATTATGTTGGATCATCAAAATAATTATATTGGATGCTCAAGTTGGTTGCTAGACTGTCAGCATTATTATCATCTTGAACGTTTTATATAATTATTTTGAAAATAATTAGTTCAATATAATTATTTAGCAAAATTTTTTTAGATACTTTATCAAAACCGGTTTTTGTGTAAAATAATTTTCTTTGTAGATAACAATATTTGTAATACATGTAGAATATATGTTGTTAAACATTTGCCTCTCTGTCTTCTGAATAATTGTATGTAATAAGATTTGCAAGTAACAAATAAGAAAAGCTCTCATGTAAGATTCACAAAATAACAAAATGAGATTTGAATGAATCCAGATTTGGAGATAAAAAATTCATGACTTTTAATATCTCACTATCATGAATAGATACATATATGAATCTAAAAAATGAATAAGACTGGAGAACATTATACAAAAGATTATACGTTGCTTGAAAATATTTTCTCCAAAAATTTTTGCACTTGAAATGAGATAAATATATTCGGGCGTTGGAAAGGGAGAAAACAAAGATGCTGAGTGCAAAAAGTACAAGCAACGCGAACAAACCTAACGTAACGTGATACGAGATCCGAATCAAGACTACATTAAAACTTGAGTACTTGAACGCTCTGTCTGCAAAACTAACATCTGTGAACGAAGAAACATCCCCGAGGTACATCTCGCATTCCGGACGTGACGCTTAATCGTCCCGCTGCGAAAAAGCAACGGCGCTCTCGGGCTGCTCTCTCGAAAACCTGTGATTCCTCCTTTTTGACTCTTTGAAGAAAGACCGGCGGCGACGGTACGAAGAAACGGGAAGAGGAAGCGGAAGGAATCACGCCGCTGGCCTCGAGGAGCAAACGCAGCCCGTGGGACTCGCGCCGCGGGCTATCCGACGCGAAAATCGCGAAGAGTCGCGACGTCGTGCCTGAGGAATTCCGGGACGCGATCTTCGCGGACACGAAGTCGTTCAATTTGCTCGTTTCCAGCAATTCGGGTAATTTTTTTCTCCACCCTCCTTCTTTTTTAATAGCGCGACACCGCCGAACAGCCCGATGAACTGGCGAACGGGGGTAGCTTTATTGCTGTACGTGCGGTCCGAGATATTCTCCACGACGTGACTTTAAGACGTGATATCTACTGTGAGGAATGACGTGCTAACTACCAAGTCGACCGTGCTATAAATTACGCTCCGAAAGATAGCCGCGATAACAATCGAACTGCCAGACGTGATGGATGCGACTCAGGCTTGTGCCGTTTTATTAACGGGATATTTCTCTTTTGTAGATACCCGTTCGTATGCGAATGTTAAATTATCAAGTGACGTTAGGTTGAGAGTTCGTGACAAAGTGCAATTTTAAGCTAATCTTGTTCTCTTCTTTCTTCATTTTCGCGCAGTCTTTCCTCGATTACTGTGACGCAGCATGCGAATTTTCTTGAATGGAACCTTAGATTCAAATGCTCCGCAAAGATGCTCTGTCCAGGTCATTAAAATTCAAAAAATTCGTTTCCAGTCAATCCCTTATTTATATTTACTTTGATGATGTATAAGACAGATCGATCGCGAGTAAAGGGTCAAGCGAAGGATGCAGGATCTCTTAGGAAATCGAGAAGCAAAAGGACCGAGGATACAAATGATGCTGTATGCTCGTCAAGTTTTCGTCTCGAAACGGCCGCTCGAGAGGATCGAAGCCGTGGACAGTCGCTTCGATTTTCCAAGCACTTCGGGCGCTCATTCTTCGGCTGACCATTCGTACGCGTCTGCAAGCTCCTCGTCGAGATGCCACGCCATTATCCCGCGGTCTCCAAGAGGGATAGCGTTTTCGTCCGTCGGCGGAGAATCTCTCTCTCTCTCTCTCTTCCCCTCCACCCTCGCTATTCGTCCGGCTTTTCTCTCACGAGAGTAACGGGATCTTGATTTATACCGAGGACGCGCGCCGGGACCTGTCATAATATATGTATTATCCTGGAGCTCGCGTCGAGTATATTTATATTCAGGAACGTCCACGGCGTCCTGAATTTCATTTCGCGCCTCCGCCCCGCCCGGCCTTTTATTAAGACTATCTTTCCCGTGTTGAAATGTCGGTCAAACTTATGAGGGAGTCTTCCTACTTTATTTTAAAATTTGATGCGCGCAATTTTGCTCTTTGCTCTTCATAAAGAGGAAAAATGTCAAGAGAAATGTCTTTTCAGAAACTTGGAAGTTTAACGCATTTTCTCTAACGAACTTTTTCCGAAAAATTTTTACTGAGAATTAAATCATTTATATTCTATCGGAGGATATACATTTTTAAAATAAGTCGAAAATGGAAATTTTCTTTATATGAAATATTTTACATCTGTTTGTATATAATAAAGACGGAAAATTGAATTGAGTAATAAACTATAGACAACGTAAAAATCATCACGAGTTATTTAGCTTCCCAAATTCATCTTAATCCAAACATTCTCATTAAACTTACTCACGAAAAGAACAATTTTGCTGAGGAATTTAAAATTTTGCTGGATATAGATCAGAAAATGATTTTGGATCATCTAAATAATTTTATTGTAATCTTAAAAATAATGAGCAACGCTGCAAAAAATTTTGATATTCTAGCAAATAGTTTAAGCATTCTACACTGTTAGAAATACTTCCTTTGCATGTAAATAAAGCTCGTAATTATAAATGAAATTAAAAGTAATGAATGATTTAACTGAAAACTAAGTTACACAAATAAGTTACTTAAATGTAATGAAAGTGTACATGAAATTTCATAAAATTTTATGAAAAGTACATTACATTTCATAAAGTTTTATGAAACATATACATTAAATTTCATGTACATGCACACAAATATACTTTTCAGTTACAAATACATTAAATTTAATGTAATGTCATGAAATTAAATTCAAATTGTCTAACTTAAAAGTACATTAAATTTCATGACATTTTTAACGGTGTATATAACTATATTGATAGTTCAACAAAATTATTTTTCTGATTTACATCCAGTTAAAATTTTAAATCTTTCAGCAAAACCGTACTTTCCATGATTTATCTTTGTTTAGCTGAAGTCCACAAATAAGAAAGGAGATATATCTAAAAAATAAATGCGAGAAACCGAGCATTTCGGTAGTGCAGGAGGCTAGTCGAAAACGTTCGGCGGACGTTTATCGCGGACACTTTTCGACGAAATTTCGGCCGAACGCCAGTTGAATCCGCATACGATAGCGACGACGTCGGCGGAATATTAAAAGATCACTCGGTGTATGTGAGGCACGTAGTCGGCGCCCGAAATCGCCGCGCCCGCGATGTATCAAGTGTCGATATTAATATCGGTCGCCATACAGCGAATCATCTTGTCGGAACGAAGCGACGGCCGAGAGAACGTGGAAATCGAATAAGATCGATACGCGCGAAAGAGGACTGAGGACTCGCATAGAGAAAGCGGAGTGTTCCTTTGTCAGACCGCTCTTTCTCCCCGTAAGAGATCTTCTTCGTTCTCTTAGCTGCCACGCATTGCTCCGGCTAGCTCCTCTCGTTCAACAAATGCCATTTAACAGCACCGCGCGAGACAAAATGCGGCGTCTCGCAAAAAAAAGAACCTCGAACGGATTTCAGACTGCTTTGACGCTTTGCACGGTTGACAACATTAACCGTGAGAATATTGAGCGGATCTGAAGAGGGTTCTCATCAATTGTTGCGCAGTAAATTTTTTCACAATGTTTATATTACTATATATATCGTTAAATTATTAAAAGATTGAATAAAAATCAAGAAACGGTAATCTTTGAATTAATTTTGTTAAACGTTATTATCGATCTCTAATACCGTTTTTCTTTTGAGAACTATTCGAAGAGATTATAACCTGAGGTTAATTCAAAGACTAAAGCTTGCAAGAATCAACTCGATAAAAAATTTTTCATATAAAAATACATATAAATATGATTATAAATATACAAAAATAATATATATAATATATACATAATTATGAAATATACCCATATATTCAAGAAAAAGAAAATACGGATATATTCTTATATAAAAAATATTTTATCGAGAATATATAATATATATCTATCATAAATAGTTCTTCTATCAGACAAGTCTATGTGTCATAGATAAATTTCCGAATTTCCGAATGATAAATGATGCGGTGACTGATACTAATCACTGATCTATCCGCTCAACGCAAGAAGCAATTACAGTAATCCAATCAACAGCTTTTCTACCCGATCTCGCTGTCTCGAAACACTCAGAGAAAACGACTTTCCGATCTATTTCCGAGAAGTAAAGTCGGGAGGTAATTTTTATGTCGCGCCGACGTGATTATCGGAGAGGAAGGAATCGAGGAAGCCTGAAGGTAGCAGAAAGAAAAAATTAATTAACTCCTAATGATCATCGTATTTGCCTTTTCCTTCCAGCAACGATAGTCCGAGCAAAAAGTCCTCAATGTGATCGCCTTCGTCGCGAAAAACAGTTCGTATCACTATTATCTTACAGAAAAAGAAGTCGCTGCCACCAGCCATCCTTCGTTGCCATATATTTTTTTCCTTCGTCCACCGATGCCTGCCTCGATAATGGCCGGAAATAGAACGAGAGGCTAAAAAGGCGGACAAAGAAGAATGACGGAGGGAAAAAAAGATATCGCTCGGAGATAGGGACATTGATGCGGTTAAAAGAATAGCGAACAAATTTATGGATTATTACCGAAGAGCTCGTCTCCGAATGATGCGGACCGCGCGGACCATTTCTCGTGATTATTCGGGCGTAATGCTGTTTGTAATACTAATTAACATACTACGCGCGCGTCCGCGTGACGCGCGTTAAATAAATAAATGACGGCGGCAGCCCCGCGGTAATAACAGAAAATGCTAGGAATAACGAACTACATTTTGCATTTTGCACCGCGGTCCTTCATCCATGATTTTCCCTACTGTGTCCCACCGTAATCACACTTCAAATGGAAACAAAGTGACGCCCGGACAACGGAACCGCTGATAAAATTGGAGTAGCTCGAAACAATCGTAATTGATTGTAATTGGAAAATATTCAGATTAATGAGAAACCGTAACACTCTCTCACAATTTTTAATCGCGGAGTCCACACCCGCAAACAACGTGATCCGCGATGACAGACGTCACAAATTATAATCGCTGCAAATCATTGTCATTCCGCGCAGTCATCCGGGGAACAACAGAGCCAAACGCGATATTTCAAGGAGCCAGGTCCCGGGACATGGGGCGCGCAGTCGACGGAGTTAATTTTCGTGAAGGATCACTCGAAGGAGGGTAATTCCGAGAGGAGGGATCTTCCTTCCGTGTCGCTTGCCACGGACCCCCTCTCTTTCTTCAACCACGCGCAGGAGGCCTCCACGAACGACGGAGACGACGAAGGCGGTACGCTAAAATACGAGGAAAATAAAAAGGAAAGGGTAGACGGCGTTCGCCTGTCTCTTCCCCGATGGCGAGGCGGTTGAAACGAGAA
This sequence comes from Cephalotes varians, assembly GCA_037157785.1. Taxonomy (NCBI): domain Eukaryota; kingdom Metazoa; phylum Arthropoda; class Insecta; order Hymenoptera; family Formicidae; genus Cephalotes; species Cephalotes varians. The sequence goes on along the minus strand of JANQDE010000007.1, from coordinate 1,321,138 downwards.
CGGAATGGCCGCAGCCACCGACACGCCACGAGTCGTTAAGTCCATTCCGTGGTTTTAATGCCGGCACTAACTTCGCGAGCCCATTCCTCGTTCCGCTCTATCCGGCCGAGGAGTCTCGTCTTCCAACCCCCTCGCAGATGGGCCGCACCCTTGTCAACCCCAATCCCCGCACATATTTTTCAGCCCTTGGCCACGTTACAAATTTGCCCGCGAGTTGGCTGTCGTCCCCATCGGCAAGAAGAAAACCGTGACACCGACGGAAATCGGGTCTAATTATCGCTGATGAAACGCCGTAGATTCTGCGACGTTAACGTACGTGTATCTCTCACGAAAGTGAAAAAGATAAAGATATCTCCTGGAGAAGAGAAAACGTATATAAAGATACGTATATAAAGATACACACTTTGATTTAGTTTTAAAAGATATCTTTCCATAAATTATGATATTATATTTTTAAAGCGGGTGAACACAAATCTAAACTTAAATTTTAAAATTAAAAATTCTGAAAATTAAAAATGGCGGATCTAATATAGTGGACAAAATTTCAAAAATTTATAAAATTAAATTTTTGAATTGTATGTAACACATTAATTAATGTATGTAATTACACATTGGCTATATTAAATCCGCCATTTCAAGTTTTCAGAATTTGAGTTTAACTTTAAACTATAAAGGTATCATATTGTGGAAATATATATATTTTAGAATTAAATGTGTTCCTAAACAGGGTAGATTAAGTTAACATAAGTGAGAATTTTAGATATGATCTTAAAACTTCCTTTATATCTAGAAAGTCTATTTTTTATTTTAACAATAGTTTAGATCTTTCGTTTCAAACCTTATAGAAGTTTGTAGCACGTCCAGAATTAATCATCGAAAAAATACTAAAAATGATTTTTAGCAACTCATAGCAGATTTCTCAAAATCCTCAAATGATATGATAAAGATATTTTGCACTCATATTCATGTTTAGCAGAAATATATAAGAAATGATTAAATCTCAAAGCAAATATCGTGTTGCCTAATGTCGTTTTTAATATTCAATATTTTTGTCAAAATTAAATAATCTCGCACTTTCCTATAGTTTCAAGAATGCTAGAATTAACAACAAGGTTTGTGTCACTTTAACAATCGGATTGTTTGACTCTGAGTATATTTGTGTCGCGTAAACCACGCGTTCGCCACTATTCCAAAAGCCGGGAGTAATTAACGCGAGTGTCGAATGGGTTAACCGGAAATTAAAGTACTTCTACGTCACGAAATTCCTCCGTGCACGGAGGAGGAAGAAGTATGTTAAACACGCGTCGGGCTCGCATGCCAAAAAGGAAGAACGGTCGGTCGGTCGGCCGATCGGTCTGCTCGTCAGGAAATATCCGATACGGTATTCGCGGATACGAGGAACGCGTCATTGGTCACGACGATCGACGCTCGCCAGGAACACGAATTTTCTTTGGATTTCTCGCGCAGGAAACGCGACGAGTTATACACGTGGGCGCCGCGGGCCGAATGCTGGCGTCGTCGTTGGAACGCGGGAAATTTACAGTGCTCGCAATAAAATCCTCGTTAAGCCATTACATCGATCCGTAACGGCTGCACGCACCGTCAATCCGACAACTTCGAGGAATTCGATTGCGTAATTCGTCCGTTTGACGTGCGACCAAACATTGATGATTTCGCAAGAATAATTCATACTTTATACAAGTTAAATAGGACAACTTGTACACAAGCCAAAACAAAATAAATGTAATAAACATGCATGTAAATATAAACGTATAAATTATATGTAAATTATATGCAATTATATTAACCCAACATTATTCGCGTAGTTTTTTTTTAACGTAATTACTCGCGTAGAGTGTATTTTACACTCCAACTTTGCATCTCAATTTTCATTATTCTCTTTTTAATGGTTTAAAACAAAGATTGATAATATTCTATGTATTCTTTTAAATAAAGATAATTACAAAAGTTTTTCTTTAATTGTAAAATAATGTTCATATTCGATCGAAAAACAGTTTTACTCTGTTTTTCTTTTCCATTGTTTATTCTATAAATTCGGTAGATTTCTGAAGTTAGAATGTATTTTACGCTTCGCGCGAATAACATAAGGTTAAATACACAACAATGTAAAATTCTTTTACGCTGATAAACGCAGTTTTGTTGGAAAACGTTGATATCCCGCCAATTCGAAAACTCGCGAGACAGCTGTTCAATAGGTCGCGATACGGAACCCCGTGCGTAATTCCTTCTATCAGCAAGGCGGTACCGCGACCCGAATATACGAATGAAATTTACAAGGCAAACTCGAGGGCAGATTCCAAACATATTTCCCGGATCCGCAATAAAACCCTCGTTAAGATGACGAATGTCCCCGAAAAGTTTCGCCGGGCGTTCGATTAACGATGAGTTTCCTCGCTCCAATCCGCGAGCATGATTTTCCATTTATCGATATTCCGGACTGCTTTAAATTAAATCACGCGGCTCCGTTCCTGTTCTTCCGCTTCTTCGGCGGATAAAATGACGGAATCGACTTTATGCCTCATGATCGCTCGATGTTTCGTTCGAGTTAACGGGAAAAATACAAAACTTTCTTATAGAACGCTTATTCCTTTTGAATAAAAATTAATTCGAACAAACCGATGTAATTCGGTTAACGAGTCATTACAGATGAGACCTCTCTTCCCATTTCCGTCGCGATACCTGGTGATTTCTATTCGATCCGTGATAACGCAGTTATGGAAATGTTGTACAAAATTGCTAATTAAAATACCAGATTACTAATTAAAAGCTCCACAAAAAAAAACCTTATTAATGCCGAATGTAAAAATATACGAGTAAATTATTCTCTTCTTTGTGTAATAAGCAAAGATACACCACGCAAAATTAACTCACGGAAAACCGAGTGTAAGTTGATCTTTTCGACTATTTTCCTCGTTAATCATTCCGGCTTCTTAGCTTCTTTCCTCTGCGTAAGAAAGATCTTTTACGGGAACGGCTTAAAAAAGGAGATTGAAGATGCGAAATCGAAAGATACAGAGAGAGAGAGAGAGAAAGAAAAAAAAGAGGGGAGAAGATAGAAGATATATATATACATACATAGAAAGTAGAGAGAGAAATAAAAATCGAAGAGATGTCTTGATTCGAGAAATAATAAGTATTTTTTTGCAAAACAGTGAAAGTTACTTAAAAGACATTTTTTTAATATAAAAACGAAAGAAACAATAATATTGAAAAAATGGTTCGTTGAATAATAAATGTTGAATATGAAAAATGCGAAAACGTTCACAAGACAAACTCGGAAAATTAACAAAAACCGTGGATTATATACTATATTCTCTGAAAACATATGTCTATATATAATACTATTATATATACATATATATATCATAGTATTATATAGACAGAGAAGAAACATCGCACGCAATATATATATTTTCCATATATATTTTTATATTTTTAATCATAGTATAATATATTTAACACAATATTACACAAAGTGCTCCAGATACACGTCTCGACATCGTTCGAGCAATTTTGAGTGGATAATAAAAGTGGACACAGCAGTATTCTTCGGGTAATTTACGATGTAATGGAACAGAAAAACAAACAGCGCCTCTTCCACTAGAATAGTGGAAAAACGGGACAGGATTTTCCGCGCGCAGCTGCGATAGTTTCCACTCTCAAGGATCGCAAAAGTTGGCGGCATGAAAACCGCCTTGACTTATCCTGTCTGTACAAGTTAATTTCTCTTATTTATCTCGAAATACCGTCGGTATCCGAATTTTCCATTAACCTGCGACCTCTACGAAGTCAAGGCTTAAAGCGCGCATTCAGGTGATTTCACAGGCTAATCCAAATTAATTGACCCTTAAACTGTGGAGAGAAGATTCGGAAGAAAGCAGTGACTTAAATTATATCAAGCGTTAAATCAAGAATTATATCATTTTTCTTTCATTATAGATATACGACACAAAAATAAAAGAAATGTATACTAATAATGTATAAAGTATAAAAATAATAATAAAAATAATGTAAAAATAATAAAATAATATATATTATATATATATATATATATATATATATATATATATATATATATACACACAGTTTTTCTTAAAATTCTGTTCACATCCCATTATTATTTTATAATGAAAAGAGAGTTTCTTAGTTTATATTTCGCAGAAATTTATATTATATATGTAAATTTCTCTGGAAAATATAGGTGAATCGTTCTGCTTCATAATCCATCGTGGAATACATCATCGATTTATCACAAACTTCGTTTACACTTTGCGTGTATAATTGACGTTATGCATACGTAGCTGTGCTATGTATCAATTAAGAACTCAGACACGTGCGAGATTAATCAAGAAATATCCTCAATTAGGAAATTAATATACCTGACTCGCACGCTTGTATACTTTGCCATCGCGCGATTGCGCCTCGTCACCCGGTACATCGCCATTTTCATTTGGCAGGACGCAAAGCTTTAATGCTTACCTGATGTAACCTTAATCCCCAAAATTTATGCCGCAGTGACTCGCCGGCGAACGGCCAGGTGCCGGCCTTGTTCCCGGTGTAATTAATTAATGAATTAATTAAACAAATACCTCTCTGACTCTGTCGACTTACCGCATACGTTGTCCTACCAGTGAAGATTTCTAAAGCGGGACGTCAGCTATTTGACATTTTCCCCGAGACATTTTATTCTCATGGAAAATTCTTTGTCTATCATCCATGGGAATTTTTGCAATTTTGAAGAAGAAGATTTGGAATTTTCATTAACATATAGCAACGTTTCGTAATGATGATATATTAACAACGAATTTCAATCAACACTATTTATACTACTATATAAATTAAATTACTGCAGCGTCATGTTTCATCATTTCAATGAATTTCACTAAACAATTAAAAAATATCTACCTATTTCTCTTTCTCTTCTCGACGGCTTCGCTATTACTGGAATTTTTAAGACGCGCTAAGCACGTTTAATATCAATGGTTTCTTCGACAGACACTTGCAAAAATATTACGCCGTTCAGCATGAGATAAAATTCGAACTATTTCGCTCTCTTAAAGAAATATACACGAGACGTACAGAAGTTAATCGCGCTCCGTCTGAATTCTTTGTTACGTTGGAAATTAAATCGCAACACACGTTTAAACGTAGCCTGGATTGTTCAGAATATGATTCTCTGCCGTGCGCGCGCGTCAGCGTTGCGCGGCTTAATTGCTCTTCATGTTAAGTTTAAGAGTTCCGAGAGTTGTGCATTACGACATACATAAATGATCACATATAAACGATCGCATATAAACGGTCGCATATGAACGGTCGAGCGTCGTTGCTCGTATGAATTAATGCAAGCAGCTCCATTTTCCGCAGCCAGAACGAATAGTTGTAGAAAGTATCGTTGCAGAAAGAATCCACGTAGTCAGAGATGTCATATATTTGTTATTCTTTACGTGATATTAAATGAAAAAAACGATCTCGCTGAAGTATCTAAAAATGTAGCTAGATCTGAAAATAATTTGGTTACATTATCACAATAATTATATTAATTAGGACGCTCAAGCTGGTTACTGGAATGTCTAAACTTTTTGCAACATTGCTCACTTTGCTTGAACGTTTTACATTATTTTGATGGGCCCACAAAATCATTTTCAGATCTGTGTCTAGCTAAATTTTTAGATACTGCAACCATTCACGGAAAAAAAATTTTGCTGGATACGGATCTGAAAATAATTTTGTTGCATCATCAAAATAATTTTGTTGGAATCTTAAAAATAATGAACAATATTGCAAAAAATGTTGATATTTTAGCACCTAGTTTCAGCGTTTTACATAATTATTTTGATAATTCAATAAAATTACTTTTTTGAACTGTATCCAGCTAAAATTTTAGATCTTTCAGCAAAATCATTCTTTCCGTGTACTGTTATTTAACTTAAAAACTGCCTGTCTCCTTTTCCCAATCTATCTCAATATATCGTAAACGTAAAAATAAATGATTGAAGATAGAAAAAACGATAACACGCGCCGTGTGTTATGCAAACGCGTAAACTTGAATATGAGGATTTATATCGATGCGCGTAAAAATGCAAAGTGGGTGAAATACAAACACCTTGGTCGCTCCTCGATAGCGGTGAATCTCATCTGATGATAACTTTCTGCAATAAAGAGTTAAGTTACACATGAAAAAAATTTATCTTGCTGAGGGAGAGAAAAATGCACGCGTCGCGTAAAAATAATACTGCAATATATTGGAAAATTTGCGTTAAATATTTAACACATTTCATTTCATTTCTAAGCGGTCCACCTAAATTTTTGTGTTAATTTAAAATAAGATAAACACAGAAAATGTAGAACACTTTGACACAAATTGAAAATAAGTTACATATTTTTTCAATAAAATTAACATTTATATTATGTTAAATTAACACACATGTACATTTTCAGTCAATTATTCTTAGAATTAACGTTTTGGAACCACATTATTTTTGTAATTTGCTCATTTACTCATAAACTGTGTTAACATTCTGAGAAGTCTTGAATATCAATTTAATACAAAATATTCAAATAACACAATCACACATGGAAACAATGAATTTTGCTGTAATATCTAAAAATTTAGCTAGACACAGATCTGAAAATAATTTTGTTGGACTATTAAAATAATTATGCAGGAAACTCAAGCATGATGAGCAAAAAATTGTGATATTCTAACAACTAGCTTGAACGTTCTACATAATTATTTTAATATTATTTTAATTATAGTTTAACAAAATTATTTTCAGATCTGTTTCTACATAAATTTTTAAATACAACAAGACCGTTTTTTCCATGCACGTTAAATTAACTATATTAAAAATTTTTCAATAGACTAAGGACCGATTTTAATAAACATAAAATGTTTTTTAATGTGCAAGTTATCTTCAACAATAACCACATCTACTGCATTGCAATTGTTAAAAAGTAAATATTCTACACGGCAAAGAGTCATGATCTTCGAACAACAATTTGCGATGTTAAATTACATGTCTCTCAGAAAAAACCTAACATTTTCTCGCGTTTTTCTTCTCGCATCGCGTACGTTAATCCATCTTTCGCTCTTTCTCGACGAGAACTATTAATAAAGCGTGTATTTATCTCCATTTGCGATTTCTCCCTGGCGTGGATATAAATGCGCATTAATCAGCGGACACTTGCATAGCGCGGCATAATTAAGAGCCGCGTACCAGTCCCCGTCCTTTCGTACTTTCAACCGACACAATTCGCGATGCTCCACCGCGTGTAATCGAATGTTTTTCACAGACACGTAAATACGAGTCACTTCCGCGTGTGACATAATATTCATATTTATTCGGCCCCCGCCATAAAACCGCGTGAGCTCGCATTTAGCGAGGAAATGCGCGAAACTGTTATATCTGTGAGTGTCTTTCAAATCGGGTACGCAATTTAAAGTTGCAGGACGGCGGTTCTGCTGAATTATCAAAGTGGGGGAAAATAACAAAATGTTTTCTCAATTACGATGAGAATGCCGGCAATCTTGCAATATAAAAATAATATCGTTACGAAATGAACAAGACTTATTTCAACGAATGCGATTTTAACTTCGACGACATGGCGATTTTATCTTCGTATTTATACAATTCCCTCGGCATGCGTCGGGGGTTGAACAAACTGCGTAATTCGACGGCCTCTCGACTTCCATCCTTTTTTAACCGTAGACACTTGCCAACATAATTCCCGCCAATTTCTTTTCCCTGAAGGATAGACCTGCCGCGAGACTTCGCACTTTGCCGGGAGGCTCTCCTCCATTATAATGAAATCTCCCGTTTCCCCGACGGAGCCGCGTACAACATCCCCATCCTCCCCCGGAATTTTTCGATTTTCCACGGCGCGGCGCGCAGGGGTCGTGGCACCGAGGGGCGCCGTCGAGTAAATTGAAGCGATCCATTATACGCCGGTGCCGCAGGGCGGAAGGGGGATTGGTAGCGAGGTTGGGTATCAGCAAAGGGTGGAAGACTGTCCGAGACAGGTTCAGAGACAGCGTCGTGAATGGACGGAGCTAGGCACCGCAAAAGAATCACTCGTAATTATCGGCCATGTAAAGCGGTCCGACGCCGATGTGCGCTTGTTACTCGGCTATTAGTCGATTAAAGCATTCGCATTATTTTTCTCTGTTTTTTGTGAAATTGTAAGGCAACTGGCCGTTTTGTAACTTCTCTTTTTCTTCACGATACATACAAAAAAGGAAGGTAAAAATGTAATTCATCGAATATTATATAAAAAAAAAATATTTGACACCCTGAAAAATCTAATTAATGCAAAATTGAGAATTTAGGAATATAATAGCAAATAATAATTATTTTCAAATTAATAAAACATAGATTACGTACGATCGAGGCTGGATCTTAGTGTCTAATAATATTTCTTACATAACTTTTTCAATTCATAAATAAAACACCGATTACTATCGGACTTGAAACGCAATTCTAAACTGAAGCTAGAATAATAATAATATCACAAATTAATATGATACTATCAACATTTTAACATTAGAACTAATCAAAGTCAAAATGACTGGTTTTAAAAATTCATTTAAAATATACTCAAATTTATGACTCTCTGTTTCAGAAATTTTCCATGATTTTTATTACAATATCTGAAAAATTAAATTATCAACTTATCTTTCTCTCTCTTTCTCCTTCCCATTTTTCAAATTTTTTATATATGCACTATACCTATACATACCGGACCAGTTGTTTTGACTTAATTGTCGGTAGTTCTAATGTTAAAAGTAAAGAATTTTATTGTGAAAAATTTTATCTCAATCAAGATCCTTGAACCTCCCTGTCTATTTGGGGCAAACGTCTTTCCTAGTTCGAGACATGTGATGATATTTAACCAGTATACATATTAGGAGAGAACGTCATTTTTCAACAAATAACAACAAATTAAAATGGATTAAGATCAAATAGTTATTTTTCTACTAACTCGTAAATTGTCATAAGTATATCGGCCTCGCTTGTGTAGAAACGCGCACTCCGGATCGATGACTCGCCAGCATGCATTATTAACCGTAGCGCTCGGCAACAAGAGTGTCCGCGTTTCTCTCGTGTATCACTCTTGCGCATCCGGTGATCCGTCATTAAAATTGCAGCGAGCCATAAGACACGCACTACGCGAAAGAGTGCTATTAAATTTGCCGGGAATGTCGTATCGAACTAATTATCCCGATCCGCACGACTCTCCGTTGGGTTCTCGTCGCGACGACAAAATCACATTAAAGACTTCGAGTCACGCGTGTGCCGTTAAATCCGATTGAATTTTCGACGAAACGAGATTTAGTGTCCCAAAGAGACGCGCTTTTAAACGATTCCGGACGTCCTCGCAGATCCATTAGACAAAGAGAGTTTCAGTACAAATACAGAATGTAATTGTAATTGTAACAAAAAATAAACATAAAGTAATAAGCGTAATTTTCTTGGTGATTCCCGAAGTTCGAACGACTGTGCTTTGACTCATTCCATACGAATGCACCGCAATTCGTTACGTAAATGCAACACACAGTGACAAAATTTCGCAATTAACGCGGGATTAAGTTTGAAGTTCTACGAGTAAATCCAACATGACGGGTTCGACCGCGGATTCGCGAAAAATAAAGCGCTAGAGAAGCGCGGAGAGAAGAACGATGAGAAATCAGGCTCCAGCGACATGTACAGCCCTCATATTTTTTTTCTATGAAATCACGCGGTCAATTCGGAAGACCGATAGACGGATAGACAGGCATTACCTCCTTTCTAGCCCGGAGCCATGCGATTAGCCGTATAGACGAACTTGTATCAGGCCTTGACCTCCTCGTCGCCCTTTGGGCCGACCTAGCCAACGCCGAAACCACTCGAGAAGCCCATTTCCGTCCGTCGTCACGGCAAATTGCATTTCCTCCTCGTGATCGCTCGTTATCGCTGAAAGAAGGGATTATAGCGAACGGAAAGGAATAAAGCTGCGGGCTCCACGAGCCAGGAGGCTGCGAGACGCCGAAGAGAGACAGAGAGATCTCGACGTCTCTCAACGCGCCTCACTTTTGTTTTCTCGACTTCCCTATCATTTCTCAAATTCTCTCCTCGCTTCTTCTCTGCTTCGCTTCATCTCGAGTTTCGTCTTTGAAACGAAAGGGTTACGGGCTCGCGATTAAATTCGCCAGAACGTTGAATTTTACGTCACCGCTAAGCGCGCAATTTTCTTCGTCGCCCGCGGGTTATCTACACCCGCCACAATGCAGATAAGCCGCAGAAAAATTGAAAAATTAAGATGAACTTGTTCTCCTTGGCGACAAAGTTGATTAAACATTGAGGGTTTGCGAAATGTTTTTTTAATAATGATTTAATAATGATCAATCAACGTTGGATTAAGCTTCAATTTCGAAGTCATAGACGCTTATAGAGCTAAACTTTTCTTACCCGAATATATAAGTTTATCGTGTCACAATTTGCTGAATCGAACGACTGTTTATGATCATCAATCTAATCGATCATTCTTCTTTACGAAGGGCACAAAATATTCCAATCAATTTTATACGTGAAACAATAAATCATTCTCCATTTTATTGTTTCGTATAATGCGCGTATCTAATTCACAATGCGGATGGTGCGAGAAAGGAAGCGGAAGCGGGAGGAAGGCGATCATGTTGACGAAGAATAAAGAGACTTCACGATTCGGTAACGTCATCCTTTATCTTCGTTTTGTCAGGCACTGCGTGTTCGCCTCTGCGCGAATTGCAGCCGCAATATCGCGAGTAGCAAATAAAACATGCGCATAACGTAACGTATAATTCATTCGCTTCGCCATTAACGACGAATCGCCATCGAACGTAACACAATTCCAAAATTCTGGTTCGTCGCATCATCGCATTTAACGATCATAATTACACGATCGTAATTGTACGCTTTAATAATCGCACAATAGTAACTGATAACAATGAATAGTCATCGAGGCATCGAGACGAGACGTCGTCGTCGGCAACACGTCGGTGCAACAATGACAAGTGATAAAATATCGTCACAACGGTAACATTAACGGCGCAACAATAACGATAATTTTCATTACTATTATTATTATCGATATAATTAACATTATTCGCTTTATTTGCATCTGTCTCGCATTGTCAACAATTAAACTATGAAAACTGATAACATCATTCTCTCCTTATCGCGCGCATTCTTTCTCTCTCTCTCTCTCTCACATTTCTCTCATATACGTACCGCTATATGTCTCTTCCACACATATGTACATTTGTCAAGGAACCACAAATAGTTATTGGATCAAGAAGGATTCTTAAATAGAAAGATGAAGCATCGGGATAAGATGCAAGGCCTGGCGATATCGTGACGCGAAGGGTTTCTTCTCGCAATATAAAATATCTCCGAAAATATATATATTTTCTTCGCACGCTCTCCCCACATATCGTACCTGTTCTTATGTCTGTTGGATGTGTACCTTACCGCACTTCACACCGGAGAGGGCTGCAGAAAATCGAGAGAGATCGCGGATCTCTGCCCCTCGCGGGTCGAAGCGATCTCGCACGGTGAGAAAACGCCTTTTCGCATTCCGGGAGTCTTGACTTACGCCCGCTTCGAGATACGACATTGGCTGGGATACGCTCTCTCTCGCTCGCGACGGCTCGACGTCTCTAAGAGATTTATCCGTTTCTTGCGAGGGCGCAATTTCGCACGAAAAGAGAGACCGCGCCCGGAGAGAATTCAACGTGAACCACGCGGATCCTCCGATCCCGTAATTCCCGCGATCTCTATTTCCGCGAGGCCGCGAGAGCGGCGGCGAGCGTGGAGAATGACAATTCGACGTAATTGCGACCTCGATCCAAGTTAATCAGGGTTCTTCGAAACGATAACGATCATCTCTCTCGAACTGTACGCGCGCGGCTCACGTCGTCGATGCGACACGACGGCATTTGGATTCGCCGTTCGCGTGACACGCTTATGACACCGTTAACCATCAGTCGTCAGCGAGCGAGCGCGGCGTGCCCGAACGGACAAACGTGCGTGGCGCACGCGGGGAAAAGCCGGCGGAACCGGCTTATCGGGATGTTGTGTACAGCACGAGTGCGAGTTAAAACACGCGACACGCGCGGCTCATTGCGAGCACGTGCTCGTCCTCGGCCTAATCTGCACCGATGTTTTATTAACGAGACGGCGAAACTCGGCCGGGGAAACCCGTGCCCGAACTGCCGAGCGAGCGCCAAAACAAATGCCGACATCGAGCCTTCCACGAAGAAAAATTATGATCGCTGAAAAATCCTGATTTTCATTAACTGAGAGCAAGAAAAAAGGATCGCCGCGCGTCGTTCAGTCACAAAATTCAATAATCATGCTTTAAAAAGTGGTACAGTGCGTCGCGAGAGGCTGCAGAGGCGAGAGAGCTCGCGTCATCTCGCGCGATCTCCGTTCCTGGAATTTTCAATCTTGCTCTCTTCGGCACGTAACGCACACACGCACCCACACCCCTCCCCCCCCACACACACGCACGCACGCACGCATCGCGGCATTGTCTTTTATTTATGATCGACACACCTCGTATTCTTTCCCTCACCCGCTTTTACTCTCGTTGTCGTGTCGTTGCATGCGAACGATACCGATTCGCGACGCACGTGAGTTTGTGATGTTAGTATCAAGCTTGCGAAAATTTCGATCGACGCGACGAATGTTTCCGAATGAGCGAAAGAGGCTCATAGAAACGTACTAAAAACGTGCGTTTTTAACATGTTTGTATGTAAAAGCGTATGTCTTTAATAAGTTTGGACTGAATTAATGTACATGAGAAATCGATTTCGAAACTTTTTAAGTTGTTACTAGAAACTACAAGCGAAGAAAATATATGTATAGAATATATATATATATTTTTTTGCAAAGTATTAAATATAAATTAAATATTAATGATAATTGATAAAAAATAAAAAAGTTGTTATTTGAAAATTGTACGGAAAAACTATGAGAACTTAAAGAATGACAACTTTAATTCTGAAACTCCGAAACAGGGAATTCAACGATATTTAACGATTTAAAAAAAAGTTATGGGAAAAAGAAAAGAAGATCTCCTGTGTAAAGGTACACGCGATATTTAAATCTTCTTCCTTGAATTCTAAAAATTTGTTTCCGTAGTATCAATATGCACCTGGGGAATGTCATAACCGGAAACACGTGAATAGCCACGTTCGAGTAAATTTCCAATACGTCTTCCGCAACGCGCTACTGCACACCGCGTGAAATTTCGTTCCGGCAGAAATTAGTTTCGTTCTGGGTTTAAAGGTAGGCGGCACTCTCTAAATGGCGTACCTCCGGGGCATGACCTATTTCGAAGCTCGTTGGCAAACCAGTTACGCCTGCTAATCATTATTGCATACTTAACTTTCGTTGCGCGACGGCAGTGGCCCTCGGCACTTTGAGAAAAAAAAAAAAAAAATCGCGACGTCCCGACATTAATGGAAAAATAATGTCAACATTGACTCTATTTCATTCGGCGAAATCGTTGACCAATCACCAAATGTCGAACGTTCAAACGAGGTTTTCGAATCCTTCTAATTTCTCGTTAATTGATGTCGGAGGGTTTAAATCCAATGAATATTTCGCACGAATCTCGGGGCCGAGTACGAGCAATCACGCCATTCTCTCCCGCTCTCCCTCCTGCCAAAAGTTCTGACAAACTCCCTTTACGGGGACACGTCCCCGATAAGAAAGTTCTCCGCGAGCCGCCGAATCTGTATTTACCTTCGGCGCGCACCGTGTACCCGGATTATTTATTTTTCCCCGGTGGTTACACAGCACCGGCAGCGGGGGTTGTTGGCGCCTTCGCTATTTCGCCGACCGACCAGCGAATGCACCATCGTCGAATAGTTACGTATTCCGCGTCGCGCGTCTCGTGCACGGAATTGCAAGTTGGCCCGATTTTCGCGAAAGAACATTCGGCGAACTTTGATAATCACTCGCGAAATTTCTCCCGCGTCGACCTCACGTTCAATTTTGAAGGCTCAAGTATAGGAGTGCCCCAGAAAAATCGGGCGTTCCCCGCACTTGTAGATTCTCGAAGCAGTTTATTCTACTCGAACGAAAATCGGGCCAGCGTACGTGGAAAAAGCGGTTTAGCTGAAGTCTAAAAATTTAGCTAGATACAGATCTGAATAATTATGTGGGACGTTCAAACTGATTGCTAGAATGTTAAAACTTTTTACAGTATTGTCATCGGCGCTTAAACATAATTGTTTTGACGTCCAACAAAATTATTTTCTGTATCTAGCTAAATTTTTAGATTTCAACAAAGTTTCTTTCTGTGCGGTATTTCTAATCGTAAATGATAAAAAATAAAAAGATTTTTCTTTAGAAAAACTAAGTTCCGAGGACAAAAAAATAAAAAAAACTAATTCACACAATTTCCAGTACCTAGGTTACTTATCGAAAGAAATACATGACGTTTAATCAGACTTTCAATGAAAAAAAAAAAATCAATCTCAAAGTTATCGGAAAAACTCGCGTTTAGATGACGTAATGAAAAATATCCGGGGTGCTCCATGTAATTTTTTAATTAACCTTTGCAGCCCGAGGACGCGAATACAGCCTATTAATTTATTCCTTACTTATTTATTTAATTTAAACTTCCACTCTCTTTCGTGCGTTGCATCTTTGATGTTCGCCGAGCTCTCTCGCAGCTGGAATTAACCATCAATTAATCAACAAGAGCGCACGTTGACAACGCTAATATAAAATTATTTGTCACACCGGCCGCGTGTGTGCGACAACGGTGTGTGATAAATTCATATGCTGCGAACGGAATGATTTGTTAATGGACATATCAGCCTCGGGGCATTGCAGTCTCCGCGACCGGCAACTGCGATTGCAGTCGCAGCAGTCGCAACGTTTTGCTCGTTTGTTCCGTCACGCTTGCAGGCAACGCGAGAAACGGACACCGCGTAAGGCACGGCGCTTACTCGACACTGCTGTGTAATATACGTTTGCGTAGATCTTGTAGAAGAGTAGCAGAGTACGTTGAGAGAGAGACGCGATCGCGACGAGGAAACATCTCCTCGAGATAACTTACGGATTTTACACCAAAAACTTGCGACCTGCGCGAGTGGATACCGTATGGGGTATAAAAATACGTTTCTATAGGTACCTTACACACGACGAGCCGTCTCGAAGCCAGAACGAGGCCAAAGTCGCGTTTATTTAACTCTCCGCGGCTCGGAAGCTCGATGGGAAGATCTATATACAGATATGAGAACTTTGTCCTCTCTTTTATCCGAAATGTCCCGGACTTTGACCGTTCTGGCTCCGTGACATGTCAGTTTACATCCTAAATGTCATTTAATCGAAGGACCGACCTAAACTTAATCTGGAGACAATCGCGAGTGGTTACGATTGCATGGCTGCGATACATACTTTCGATACATTCTTTGTTATAGTAAAGTATCTCTTATCAAGCGAGGTCTCGATTGAACTGGCACCATTTACTTAAAGACACCGTTTATATCAAAAAGTTTCAATTACGAGCGTTTCTTATAATTTACGAGTCACCGAGAATATATTTTCTTTTTCATAAAAGAGAATTCTCTGTCTCTAAGTAAGAATTAACGATAAGAACACACTTGAAGGCAACGTGTTGTTCGTCTGCGCATAGTCCACGTCTGGAATGTCTAAGCTATCACTTTCCACGTAATCTAAGTTGATAAATGAGGCGACTGACGGAAAAACGTCAGTACCTAATCAAGAAAAAAAAGTTCCTCGGACTTATGTACACATACTGTATTAACTAATATCAAATGTAGACAATATTTGAACATTATTGGCGTATCATGATTAATATTTGTTAAATGTATCATTCGTCGATTTCCTATGTGTGTACATATAAAATAAATAGAAAGAGAGAATCAACATACAAAATAACTTTTTGAAGAATGTCTTCTTCCTTCCAATTTCTTCAAATTTTTCTTCAATGATAAGTACTCCTTATCTGTTATCGCTTGCTTGATTTAATCGCGTTGGATAGAGTGATAGTTTAGATATTCTAGCTAGTTTAGATATTCTGGTAAACGATTATGATTTTCCTGCTAAAATATTTATATTTTTCTAATCGAAAAATTATGTACAATGTACAGTCACTTGCAGGAAATTGGAGAAACAGTTCTATTTCCGCGAGAGAATATTCTCGCAGTCTTCCTTCGCTTTGGTACTTTTATTAAAGTAACATTTCGTTTGATTTTAAATTCAAATATATTTAAAAATAATGCCACGTAATTAAAAAAAACTTGTGTTTCTTAATCTATCGTGAAAATTAATTTATCATACTTGCTAAGCTTGCTATTCAATATTCAATAGCTCGATTTAAATATGCAAAACATTGGCAGAAAAAGTAGCAAAATTCTTTAATATGATTGATTCTTAATCTTAGTTCCTTTGGATCTAAATATATAAAGCAATCGTAATAAAGAATCTTACAGTTGCAAAGCTGCTTTTTCCGCAGCCAATGTCTCTTGTTTTTTCTCAACATTCTGCTTCACGGCTGCTTGAATTTTCTCTCGCTCTCCTGGAAAATAGGTGATACCTTAATTATACCGCCTTTCGCAACGAATCGTCGACGATTTATCAACGATAGTCCACGAGCAATCAACTCGATCTCGATCGAGGCTCGAGGCGACGTGGATCGGGCGATGTGGGTTACAAGCCGACGAACGCAAAGCGAGACGAGACAGGCGGTGAAATCAAGGCCCGTCACACAAAAGCCACCGTGTGCTCAAGCCGCAGCGCGTTGCAAGCAGCATACGAGACACGGCTGCTCGACGTGCACTACCGGGGACAATAATTATCAGCAAACTTTATAACGAACTTGGATATAGTACTCGCTCATCCGTTGCGAGTCTCTGCCGGAATCGACGTCGTTCCGATATCGACGTCGACATCCTCCTTTGTCGCGAACGACGGACTAATGGCAGATCGCGTGAGCCTTCTCTTTCTCTCTCCCTCTCTCTCTCTCACTTTCATGTTAGCGAACGCTCAGATTGTCGGCTCAATATGCTTTCACGATGTACGAATGCCCGTTTATTTTAGGATGATGCGAAGAGATGTTATCACGAACTCTCTGTTTCGATAATTTTCACTTCAGCATGATTCCATGATTTGCTGTTTGTCTCTATAATCATCGTATCTTTGACTATTGGAAAATGTCATCTATGAGATAATGGCAAGAGAAGATGTTATTTGCAAATAGAAATTCCATAATTTTCAGGACAATAATATTAACCATTAACTGGTATTCTGGGGTCAGCGGTAGCATCAGCTTGTGTAATTTTGATTTTTATCCAAGACCGGTATTATTGATTTTGTTCAATTAGCTGAATAAAAATCCAAAGATATTAACTATTCAGCCAAACATTTTTTAATTTTTTATTTAAATAATTTTTTTAAAAATATCTAAAATAAAATATTGTTATTTTTAACTTTTTTAAAGTTACTTGAATACAAAATTATAATGAATAAATTTATTACAGAAAAAAACAAAGTTTGTATAGTGAAAATAGATTGGGATCACTGATGAGAAAAATCCCATGATACTTTATGTGCAATAAAAAAAGCCATATTAGTTAAGGATTAAAGATACGAATTTTTAAGAGTTAAAGATATGAAATTTTTAAGTTTGCTGTGAATGATTTTAATAACCATTAATAAATCTTATATCGTTACATATGTGAATAAGGAATCTTGATATTGCTTAGATATTCGCTCTAATACTGAAGTCGAAAGGTATATTTCCGAAAATATCTTTTTCGACTCTTCTTTCCGACGAAGGCACTTGAATATTATTGCTACGTTTAATAAATCGGAGATTAAATCATAAAAAATCAATTTCCGCTGCAGTCAATATTCCGCTCCTCTCTTTCGCAATTGGAATATTTTTTGCGTAATGCTTCTCCTAAAATTCATTCTCAAGCTGTTTTCTTAGCAGATTTGATATTTCATAACTTTATACAACTTCACAAAAAAAAAAAAAAAAAAAAAAGCAACGTTACCGTGCGATTGTATATTTCATCGATTCTATCCGTCAAAGATATCGGGAGAAAATCTCAAATAATCTTTTATTAAAAATATTCCATATCGAACCGTCTTCTCGGCACGTCTCGCGAACACGCTCGCAACTTATGAAAATAATTTCTCGACGATCAAGTAATATCATAGTGAACTACATAGCTAGCATTTTTACGAGAAGACGTTTTCGTCCTTCGTCAATGATCCCGCAGTCATCGTCCAGCGTGCATCGCTGATGGACGACAGCAACTCGCGCAAACGTCTTTGAGCTCGTCTGAAACGCGGCAGGAGCGTGTCCTTCGTGGCACTGACATAACATACAACGCACGTCAAGACGTCACGCATTCCATCCATGTAACGGCCAGCCGTTCGTAGAATCGTGACAGGGAGCCGTCCGTTCCTCGCAACTGAAACGACCCTGAGCTACTCCTCTTCGTCCGGCAATCACGACTTTCACCGCCACTTCGAGAGAAGCCGGCCGACTAACCAACCAAAAACACCCGATCTCCTGAGTTCTCATCGTCGATCCGAGAAACGTCCGATCCTCGTACTCGATTTCCAAGGACGCGAAACGCGAACTTGACACGTTCTTACAATTCTCTCTACAGCCTTCTCGGTAGTTTTCTAGCTTGAAATGGTCTTCGAAAGCGCTCTCGTTGCCCATGGTTAATAAAGAAATATCCAAATCGGTCATTAATGACACATTAGATGACCGAGGGAGAATAATATTGCAACAATAATCGCCAGATATTCTTGATGATTATGGGGATCAAATTATGGTGTGATAATTGGCAGGTCTGCAAGGTCCGATGAGTATATATTCGTGATCGAAAGTGGTGCCGACCATTGCGATATCCCCATTGGGAACATTTTAACCGTGGTTTCCAGTCTTCTAGTTCGTCTCTATAATTATCTTTATTTATATTGGACCAAGTCGTCGGAATTCAAAAAGATCATCAATATTTCTTTCTTAAAAATTGCTTAATGAATCGATCGGACCGATATTCGGAACGATCTCCTTCAATCCTTTCCACGGCAAGCCACATTCAGTCCACACGTATCCTTCTTTATTTACCGATCTTCCTTCCCGACCGCAAGTCGATGACTAGTTTCAGATAAATCCGCATCAGATCGCGGTGACTCCAATAAAATCCAATTGGCGCCGAG
The DNA here is from genome assembly GCA_037157785.1 of Cephalotes varians. NCBI lineage: Eukaryota > Metazoa > Arthropoda > Insecta > Hymenoptera > Formicidae > Cephalotes > Cephalotes varians. Next base: position 1,301,879 of record JANQDE010000007.1, on the reverse strand, counting down.
CGAATTCTCTTTCCATTCTTCCATGATGAGGATTTACGATGTCGCAGCAGCCCGCTGCCTTTAAGTCGCACTTCGCACATCCTGTACCATTTCTCTCCTTTCCTTTCTCTCTCGCACAAATCTAAATCGATCACCTCGGTCAAGCCGACGGACCGAGAAAAATATCCGACGCGATCAAGTTTCGGGAGTCGACTCCGATCACACGCGAAGCCGATGGACGACGGTGGTTTTCAACTACGCGACGATGTCCATGTCGGACGAGGAGTTCGACGTGGTCACCGCCAGACTGCCAAGGGTGTCCTCGTCGGCTAAGCCGTGGTGACAGCCGGTCGCGGGTGGGCTCAACGGTGGCAGGTGCGGCGACGACAACATCGGGTCGCCGCCGTGCACGGGACCGCCGGTGTCGTCCTCCATGAGGTCCTCGAGATGCGACATGCTCAGACTCGTCGCCTCCTCCGTCACCGCCAGATCCGGCATCTACGACAAAAAAAACATCCGACGTCCTGTAAAACGTCCTCGAGCGCGAACTCGGACTCGGTCCGAACCTGGACTCGGATGGAATGCGAGGCGTGACGGGAGAGATGAGAGTAGTTCAATGAGTATTTCCGGATGCGAGATTCGCTATGAAAGTAGGAACGGATACGCTGGAAATCCATTATGAAAATAGGAATGTTTGGACTGTCAATCTTCTATGAAAATAGGACTAAGCGTATCGATGAAGTCGCAACTAAATTGCAACTGAAAGCGGAAATGGATATGCGCTTATATTTAATCATGTTCGATGCTAGTTAATAACATGCGATGCGGAAGTCGAGTCTATGCGAGGAATATTGAACGTTTATTGCTATTTACATTACGCGATGATGGGATATGATGAGGCGATATCGGCGAATTGAACGATAAGGAATTTAGAGAGAGTATTAATCGATAGCTGTTAAATAAATGGTATTCGGAGATTGGAAAAGTTCAAAATCTTAATTAAGTAACTGGTCTTATAAAAATATTGTAAGATATATCTAATAGATGAGAAAATTAAGTATGACAGGAAATAATGAAAAAGATCAGAAAAAGTTAAATGGATCACTTTCTTTCGATTTGAGAAATTAAATATTCGGTATTATCAGAGTTTAAACGTTCATATTATCAGTGCACATTATCGGAGTAAGCTGATTGAAGCTGTTTCTCTACCAGGCGCAGGTAACTTTGTGAAGTCACAGACGGGTCGGCTTACCAGAACCGGAATTAATTTCCAATCGCGTTTCAGGCGCAAACGACTGTGATCCAATTTGCCTGCCGTTATATTACCGATGCAACTAATTCATCGGATTACTTGTCGGTCTTCGCTATGCCGAATTTGTATGAATTACGTACGATGAATTTGTTACATCCGTAATACACCGTATAACATCAAATAAAAGAAATTGCAGAACAAAGTGCTACTTTATATGTGTTCTTTTTTTAAGATTTCTATAAATTACTTGATATAATTTCTATAAATTGATGATTCGTCAGAAACTAATGGGGAGCACAATTTTGAAGAGAAAACCAATATGATGTATCTCTATATATATTTCTCAAACGTATTAATCATCAAATCTTGGAAGTTTGACGTCCGCGTTTCGCGCGATCGTACACGAATCATATTTGACGCGGTATTCCGCGAAACGATCGCAAACACCTTTTTACATAACCGTCGTGTACTCGAACGACGCGGAGAGGGCATTAAATTTGCATGGAAAAATGCCGCAGTGTGCCGTTGCGCAACGCGGTTTCTGACGTTACAGCTCATTCGGCGATTATCCTTTGTCCCGACGTCGGAGTGGCGCAGCCGTGTTCTCCTCGCAAAAATATATGCGCCGAGATGCGAGATAAAAGGTACAAGTCTCGCGTGAGGTAGCACGTACGATAACAGGCAGACAGGCGATAAGAACTGCGCTCGGCAGACGTACGCACGATGCCGGTGGTAAAGGTAAATAAAGGTAAATATTTTGCACGACATTCAGGCGCGTGCGGATTAAACGTGTGCAATTACGTTTGCAATTATGCAATCTCGGGACAAAACGTTGCGCAAATCCTTTGCGCATAGTGCCTTTTCTAGCAGAAATAATTTATCACGACATAAGAGTCACTTTTTGCAAACTGTAACTGTTTCGTTTCAACATAAAATAACAAATTGAGCACACCGAGAGAAAAGTGTTTGGTATTTGTTACTATAATTGAATGGTAAAATAATTATAGGCGAGAGTTCCATTTTTTCACATAGTTACACGGAAAGAACGGTTTCGCTGAAGTATCTAAAAATTTAACTAGATACAGATTTGAATTTTGTTTAGATCATCAAAATAATTATGTAGAACGCTTAAGCGTTGATAAACACTGCAAAAAAGTTTTTACGTTCTAGCAATCAGTTTAAATGTCCTATATAATTATTTTGATGATAATATTTAGCTTACTGTATTTTATTTATATAATAATTGTAACTAAAACATATATATGTCGAAAGAAAAAATAAAGAAACAATTATTTAAAAAAATATATGTATATACAAATATTCTGCCCTTGCCTTTTTCCTGAAAATAATTCATCGTTATCTGGGGCGCATTTGTACGACATCGTTTACATTCCGCGCAAGATAAATCGAGGGACAAAATTAACGTTAAGCAAACCGGCGGTTTAAGTGTCGCAGTAAAATTCCTCGTGCAATACGCGAGACACTTCCCTCGCCTCGGTCGGAACTCGTCGCGCGAATCGCGGAGCGGGACGTTATCAATGTTTAAATTTCTCTAACCGCGAGGAAGCTGCTTGTCAGACTACTTACGCTCCGACGGAACTTTATCTCGAACAATAATTCAACTCATCTCTCTCTCGGTACGTCATCTCGCGTCTCTTTCGTTATCTCGCACGTCGCAGCGCGACTCCGAATATTTTCGAAAGCGCGACGAGTTAGCGGACGTAAATTATAACGTCAATGCACACAACAATCGTCCTCTTCCACATGCCGTCACATATAAGGCAAGCGGGATTTTGATGTTCGTCGAAACAACTCGAGAGACGATATTAGATAAAATTAGAAATTAAACAGAGATAAATGAGGATAGAAATTAAAAGACATTCGGCTTTTTGTCTTATAAACGGTTGCTGAAGTATCTGAAAATTTAACTAGATACAAATCTTGACAATACTTTTATTGGACTATCAAAATAATATAATATATAGAATATATAGAACGTGTAATAAAAATGTTAATAACCTCTCTGTCTCCCCGACTATATCCCCTCGGCGACGCTGATCTCTTTAAGAGGCTCAAATCCGTCCTCGTCGAAGCGCGGCATTGTCGTTATCGGAACTTCAAGAGTTCTTAATTGCATCACGAAGCCGTGCATATCAAACGCATCCTCGTACGCATGTACGTGCGCAATCTTATCTGGCCCACTAATTCAACGATAACTTTTGTCGCTCATCTCACGAGATATCTCCATCATCGGGCATCCTAAAGCACGACGACAACGGCGACCAGCGCCGACGACTATCTCTCGAGAAACAAAATGAACGAGGACGATTTGCATGACCAGATCACGATAAGCTGCAATTTATTATTCGAAACAATAATCTGATATAGAATTGTCAGATGAGAAGTCAGTCGCTACACAGAAACAATGATTTTGCTGAAGTAACCAAATATTGAGGTAGATACAGATCTGAAAATAATTTTGTTGGACCATCAAAATAATTATATAGGAGACTCAAGCATGATGAGCAATGCTGCAAAAGTTTCCAGCAACCAGCTTGAGCGTCCTACATAATTATTTTGATGGTCTAACAAAATTATTTTCAAATCTGTATCTAACTATATTTCAGTAAAATCGTTATTTCCGTATATGTATTCTACGTACTGGAAAATTAACATTTTGAATAATAACGAATGACAAAGCGAGGAATAATAGCCAGCTCCATTTTCAAATGGAAATTATAATATTCGTAATAATTATGCTAACTAAAATAAAGTAATTAAATCAAATTAAATGTAATTATTATAGAAAAGTTCATTTTTTTACAGATATTATTGCAATTATTATTAACCTGTAAAATTTGAGTGTGTGTGTGTGTGTGTGTGTGTGTGTGTGTGTGTGTGTGTGTGTGTGTGTGTGTGTGTGTGTGTGTGTAAAAAATTGAAAATTCGCTCAATGCGTGAGAGGCTACAAACTTGTGCAAACGAGAATTTCGAAAGATGTCTACAAGACTTATAGTGTCATGGTCCAGCATTCGCTTCGTCATCAAAAGACCGAACGGTGTTTGAGAGATCGTCATCGAAAGAAAGTCGCTCGAGGCGCGGCGAAAAACGATATGTCAATTGTACGTAAATGAGAAAATATTTCTCATTATGCAAACACGGACGGCTTCGGATCGAGCTCCAGTTGCGTAATAAAACCGTTATTGTCGCTGTCAAAAGACAGCACTGCCTACTGCTATGAGAATATCGATAAATAAGCATGCGAAGGAGACATCGCGAGCAAGAGAGTAAGCAAACAGCTCCGTCTCTCTTTCTCTCTCGGAACAGATGCACGCATTATGAAACTAGTCTGGCGAACGAGCGGAAGGTTTATTCGGATCAAGGATCGAATCGGCCGTTATATCGATCTGCTATAGCATCGAAAACCAATCGCGCGACTGTCGTATTAAGATTAAATGCGACTTACCGTTACGAAACTACGCTTAATAAAACTGATCGAAATTAATGACATTATTTATATACCGTCGCAGTCAAAATTAAGAATAAAAATTTCCTCACTAGCTGAATTATAACTTATTTGTTAATTGTTTTCAAAAATCGTTATGTAATATGTAAAAATAATGAAAATATTCACGAAAAGATGGTTTTGCAGAAAAATCTAAAATTTTCGCTGGATACGGATCAGAAAAGTAATTTTGTTGAACTATCAAAATAATTATGTAGAATATCAAACTAGTTACTAGAATATTAAAATTTTTTGCAGCATTTCTCATTATTTTTAAGGTTCCAACAAAATTATTTTGATCCAATAAAATTGTTTTCAGGTCTGTATCCAACAAAATTTTAAATCTTTAGCAAAACCGTTTTTTTCTAACATTTATAAAGAAATAAAGAAAATATAAAATGTATAAAAGATATTAAAAAATATAATACTTGTAAAATATAATTTGTTATTTAACTTTGATCGTCATGTCTCTCATATTTGGATGCGTAAAATGATGCAAGTGTGCTATTTTATTCATTTGTAAGTAATGATTTTATTTATACAAGTAAGAATAATTTTATTAAATATTTAAAGAGGGGGAGGCATTAAAGAAACAATATAAATTATACTAAGATAAAAAAATAATAAAATTATAACAATACGCTAAATTTATTAAATTCGATGCTAAAATCAGCTTGGCAGTCAAAGTATTAACAAAGTGCTAAATATGATTTATTATTAAAGGATCAGGGATAGATGGGAACGAATCAAAATCAAATGCAAGCAAATGCATGCAAATGAATTATTACGGACACGGAAGTTAGACAAAACTTGCATGATAGAATGATGCGATAATACACATGTATTCGAGACAGCAGATGTAACGAGACACGGACCGAATGGAGAAGGACTTTATACTTACCTTTCGTTGCTCGAGTTTACTCCTCGGGAAGGTGTTAAGCATGGCGGAAGTGGATGCCCAGTTGAAGTCGGAAACCGGAAGACCGTGCGCCTTCACCTGCAGCTCGAGCTCCTGCACGCGCAGGAGCAACTTGCGATTCTGATGCTCCAACTGTTTATGCCTGAGCTCGTTCTGTTTCATCCTTGTGAGCTCGTTCTTCAACAGTTTTATGTACTCCACCGAAGATTTGAGAATCGTACCCTTGTTCGGCCTGACATCCCTAACAATCTCGTAATATCTGCAAAAAAAAAGGTCAAACAACGCTACTTCATGTAACATTTACGTAGATTCAATGCAAAATTGTAAACGCCATATATTTTCGATTAATTTCAAACTGTGTAATTTATTATTAAATAATTTCTTGTCTAAAATACTCTAATTAATAAAATATTTTATATTTTTAACATTCTTGCAACCTTCCTTATATCTATCATCAGTGGCGCCGAAAGGCTGATAACGTGATTCTGATTCCTCGGCACAGGTTGCATAAAGAACAGCGGAAAGAGAGATTCGTGAGCGCTGCGCTCACGTTTTCAATTTCCTCGGCTCCTCTCAGAGAAACATAAAAAGGTGATGACAACCCTGGTGAAAGCGAGAGCACCGAGAAGGGGCCACTAGGCTGCTTGAAAGCCTAGGACGCGCGATCATTTCGTCGGAAACGTGTTCGAGACAGGGTGTTTCGCGGGGAGATTTTCAAAGTTCCTCAACCGACCGTAATACGACTGATATTACCGTCTCTCTGAGTCACCCCACCGTCGACGTTTCGAGGGCCGACCCCCGAGATGGAATTCCGCGCGGGAGTTCGCGCGGAATATCAGACGGACGGGGGCCGATATCTCGACGGGACGCAGGCAACAAAAATCCCGAAGAATCTCCATAACGCGCGCCGCGCTCTCATGCTCTCCGCATCCTTCTTCCTTTTCTTTTCTTTTTTTCTTTCTCGGTACACACCTCGCGTCTCGCACCTTCGCAGATAGGCGATTTGTCGTTAGTCCGGGAAATTTTTCAGCGGCGACGCTCTGGAAAAATTCATGAGGAGCATTCTGCGTATGCAGAAGGAGCAGGAGATAGCATCTCGGAGGTGTCTCCTCGCTCGCGAGAAACATTCGCGATGATCCAGCGCGGACAATCTCGCAACGCCAGTGTGAGGGATGCCCGGCAAGTAGCTGGCGAATGAAAACTTAAGAGTAAGAAAAATTCAGGATTGTCCAAGAAAGTGCACATTTCTTTAGAAACACGTGGCAATTTTTGCTGGATCGGCAAGAATGGCTACGAAATCGTAGCACACGTTCGCATTCTCACTCACTCTGTACATTAGTTTCGGAAATTTAACGTATTACGGAACACACGTGGTGTGAATCGTATTGCAAAAATATCGGAGATTGGAAAAAAAAGTGTGTTAAATTGTATAAATATCGGTAGTATTTTTTCTCGAAAGCAAAACAATTCGTGAAAGATCAATAGCTCGTTCAAATAGAGATAAGATACAGCATGATAATAAAGTGCGGATATATTATCCGTAAACTATATAATTCGCGCGATAAACCAGTATTTGTAATTAAACTTTACGGTACCAGCAAAAAAAATTAGATTGTCCTATCTCTTACACACTAGAAAAAAATCTGGTTGCATTAATTGGAAATCTGATAGATTCAACCAGGACGTCTGTTCGAAAATGGATGAATTAGAATTTTTGTAGGAATTGTTAGAAGAGTTTGATTAATTCTTTTCTGTTAAACACAGCAGAATTTCTTAATATGCTCGAGCTAATCGTTGTAATGATTAGTCAACGTGTATGTAATGTGAGAGACACAAGATTTATTTCCGGTAACATTTTAGGTGCCATTATTACATTTTAACAGTTGAATATAACTTCCAAGCTGAATCATCAGGCTTCTAAATTAATTTCTAAATTAATTAATAATTAATTTAAATTAATTTTTGGACTGAATTAAAAACTATACTGTCAAAATATATTTTTTATTTACTTTCGTTTATTTTTCGAATATAATTTTGGAAAAATTCGCATTCAAGGAATTATCTTATTAGAATATCAGTGAAAGTTCTTATAACGCTGTGCCTTTTATTCTATCCTGTAGTTTTTTCTTATGAAAATAACATCTATCTAGCGGCAATATACTGCTCGCAAGGAATATCTAGTAGTAGAATATAAATAGAAGTTTTATAAATTCAATTAGAAAAAATACTAACTAATCTTTAATAGTTAAATTCTAATAGTTATCCATAGTTAAATTCTAATTCTATTAAACAAATCAAGTTTTAATTATAAATAAAACATCGAGTATTAGCATGATAATTAGAAATTTTACTCGGTTTCATTAAAATGCATCCTACCAGAGATGTCTTGTTGGCATAATCAAACTATTTTTTTTCAGTGCAGATATGTCATTTCAATATATCATTAATCACGCTTCTTTGGCATTAATATCGATAGCTCATTTGCTTCTCACGTCAATCTCACGCCGTGACGAATATTCAAAAAATTAGCAAAAACTGTTAATGCGACACGAAACTAGTATAAAATTTTGTATAACGAACACTACACTGAAAAAAAAATTATTTGAATTAATCTAATAATAAATATAACAATCTTGTTTAGTGAAATATGAACAAGAGTTTCAGAATTTTTATTAAAATAACTAAATTTGATTACTCATAAGATCACCAGACAAATTTGGTTACATATATTCTGGTTATGATTACCAGGTTAAAAATTTTAGATTTTGATTGTACAAACTATTTAATTATAATAACTATTCTGTTTACTTTTACCAACACTACTTTAACTATGCATGTAATGTTAATCCAACTATAAACTTTCTCCTTTTTAATCATAACTTGGATAATATAATACTATATATAATACTATATATAATACTATATATAATACTATATATAATAATATAATAATAAAATAATAACATAACCAGACACTTGGATGTTGTTACTATACTGGAAAAAAGATCTGGTTGCATTATTTGGAAATCTGATTGATTCAAAAAGTATATCTATTAAAAAACGGATGAATGAGAATTTTTGTAAGAATTATCAGACAAGAATAATTAATTCTTTCCTTAAATTAAATGTACCAGAATTTCTTGATGATCGTCTATCTATTGGTAATGCAGCCAGATATCGTGTACTATTCGCAGGGAATATAATCAGAAATTTCGTAGATCTCATAAAAAAATATTAACTAAATCCTTGGAGTAAGTCTATCGAATGTTCTAATTATAAAATATCGAGTCTACAATCACGATAACCAGAAATTCTATTTTATCTCACCAAAATGCACTCTACTACATCTATATATATCTCGTTGATATACTTAGACGATTTTTTTTAATACACATTAAATTCTGACTGGTATATCTAAATATTCTAGTTGCTTTGTTATAATAACCTGAAATTTGATTTACTTTCATCAAAATTTGCTTAACAAACATGTCTTATTAATCAATCATGATTGTTTTTTTCCGTATAAAGATTCGCCGTAAATTCGCGATTTAAATATTCTCACAAAATTTCACACAAAACTTGGGGACAACACTCACGGATTTTTGTCGTTACTCACGTTTTCTTTTCTCACGCCGTGCGGCTGTTGATTTATGGCGAAATCGTTTCATCGATTTATTGCTAGAAAAATCGCGAGTTGCCGCCGTTCGCGAAGAGAAGAGTGAAATGGAAAGCCTATTATAAGATGGTATTCGTCATGTTCGGGCGACACATCCATCCTTCGTAGAGTCTTCGGTAAATACCCCGTCGAGAAACTATAATTCTCCTTCTTATCCCGCGGGGAAACCGGGAAGATTGAACACGCACCGTGCGACTTGCACTCTTAAATTCGTGCGATCAAAGAATGCTATCAAAATTCCAAGGATACGGAAAGAAGGATAAGAAAACAGTTTGCATTACATGATTTCCCTAAAAAAATATAAAAATTTGGCTAGATACAGATCTGAAAATAATTTTATTAAACTATCAAAATAATTATGAACGACGTTCAAATTGATTGCTAGAATATCAAAATATATTGCAGCATTGCTCAGCATTCTTGGATTTTCCTACATAATCATTTTGTCTAACAAAAATCTAGTCTAACAAAAAATTTTCAGGATTAAATTTTTAGATATGTCAGTAAAATCGTTTTTTTCATATAAATAAAAAATCAAAGAATGTTTTGATTGTACACGAAAAAAATGATTTTGCTGAAAGATCTAAAATTTTAGCTGAATACAAATCAGAAAAATAATTTTATTGAACTATCAAAGTAATTATGTAGAATGCTCAAACTAGTTGCTAGAATATCAAATTTTTTTGTTCATTATTTTTAAGATTCTAACAAAATTATTTTCAGATCTGTATTCAGGACAATTTTAGATCTCTCAGCAAAATCGTTCTTTTCGTGTAACAATAAGAAATCTACGAAATATGCATTTTGGTTATATCAAATAGAATTTCTAATTATTGTGATTGAATTTTTGATTATCTCGATATTTTATAGTTAGAATATTTGATAAATTTAATTATAAATAATATCTGATTCGCACCTTATGTCCGGTTAAATCTACTAAATTTCCAATTTATGCAACCAGATTTTTTCCCGTGTAATCTTTGCAAAAAAAAAAAATATTCTTCTTTAAATAAATTTAATAAAAATGGAAATAAGCGATATACGAGAAAATAAAATTGGGTTCAAATGAAGGTTCTTTTAATCCATTATTTAGTTTTAAAATTTATTCTCGTAAAAAAATTTAGAATAAAGCTACAGAACGTGTGATAGTAAATTATAAAGCGGCATAACTATAAATAATTAATAATTATCTAATTATTTTATGCTCCGCGGTAAAACAGTTCTCGCGACGGCGCGAACGCTCTCGCGATTCTGCTAATAATTTACATTGCCTCGGCAAAATTGTAATTAAATTCACGCGTGATCGCGGATCGCGAATGGGCGCGTCGCTGCATGACTCGCGAGATTTTGCGCTTGTCGAGCAAACTCCGAAACCAAACAGCCGCCAGTATATCGCATAAAGCATCACTTTTCCACGTGAGGCATCCTCCCTATTCTGCAACAACTTTGCGACGAGCGAATTTGCGGTTATGCGGGTACTTCAACTCGCGGAGAACCGCGAACTGCGTTTCCGCAAACACGTCTACTACACCGAATTCGGCGTTTCATTAATTTCTCGCGTCGATCTGAGAGAAAAAATGCGCTTATTTTTCAGCAGGCTGCTGAATTGTTCGCGATACATGGATTTGGTGAGGTTTAACGGGAGTTCTGTTACTGTTTCCAAGTTAATACGAATTAACATTCCGACCTGCTGCAAGCAATTTCAACAAAGCCAATGCACGTTTTGCCAACTTTCGTTATCGAATAATACATAATTGAGCCCGTACACCTACGATTATCCTGTATTCGAATTTTAATGCAAAACTTATTCTGTATTCTCTCTGTATACTTTCTCTACATTCTCGTATAACATTGTATAATCACAATGTTTAATTTTATTCATGTTAACATCAAAAGCAACCTTCATAGGACAAACGCTAAATGTTCCCCCAAAAATACGGGCCATTATTTAGCTAGCTAAAGAACTTTCAACACTGCATGACGCCGTGCAAACTCGCAGATTCAATTACCGTTTCGTTATTGTTAACAGGAGCATGCGACCGAATAGTTAAACATTTCGCGCGGAGACGGAGTGACATCGCGGCGCGGCGCGTACCAGGCCTCCTCCATTCGCGAGTCGCGCGCGGTTTTCGTACTTGCACACACGTCGGAAACGAGTTTGCACGGCGTACAATAAACAGCCAAGTGCATCGATGGGTTTCTCCATCGCTCGCGTTAATGAGGAACGACGTAAGGAGCACACGGACGAGGAGCGAGGGATGGGGGATTCCGGGTGTTTTGTAGGGAAACGAGGACGATTCCGAAACTTGAACGCGATGAACGGAGACATTGGCACCCGGAGGAAGGAACGGAGAGACAGAAATCTGTGCCGTGTTTGCCGGTGTCTTTAGAACCGGGGCTCTACTTCGTTATCACAGGCGCGCTATCGCGCCGAGTTTACCCGCGTTCTGCTTGATATCGTCCCCGACCTAAAGCCGAAACTAAAACCTAAGAGAAAGACGTTACAGAGAAGACGCCGAGACACCCACGAGAAGTTCTAACGTTATTACTGACGCGTCATTACTTTCCCTTCCTTGCCGGATACGATTAGCGCGAGCAAATTTTGTCAGCCGCGACTTTGAGAAAAATAAGACAAAGTTCCCTCACGACTGTGGAAATGCAGCTATTTTTATTACGTATATTGTTAAATATATCTAAAGTGTGAAAATTGATATTTTAAAGAACTACTAAAAAATTCATTATAAAAATTAATACGTAATATTTTGTGAATGAAGATTAACAATTGACAACTTGTGATTAAAGAGATGAATTTCTTATGCTGTTTACAATAGAAACATTATAAATTTTTCTTTAAATTACATTTAAAATACATTAGGAATGTATTGACAATCAATCTTTGCATCACAGTGAAACTTTGCCAAATTATTTAATAAATTGTCTTAAATATTTAAAATATTTAAATAAAAAATACAATACTTGAATAAAAAATAGAAATGTTTTATTATTTTTCAAATATTATATTTTTCTAAGTTATTATTTTTTTATTATATATATTTTTTAACACATTTCCAATTTCAAATTTCTTGCAGAAATTATACATTCCTGAATGATACATTCCTGAAGATATTTATCTTATACTACGTCTGATTCATATCAAATTTTTTGTATTTTTCAATTCATATTTTTCCGAATCCATACACGTAAAGAAAGTTGTACGTAGAAGCGACTGGGATTTGTTGGCACAAAAAGTAAGTTGGCATTGCATACATACGTTCCGTTTATGTATTTATGACGAAAGAAACAATGAAGTTATAGCCAAATATTTTTTTTACAATATAGATACCTTTTCTTAAGTTTTATTTAAATCAAACAAGTATTACAAAAAAGGAGAAAAATCTGATTTAAAAGGTAGCAAGTACATTTTCAAAATTTCGTGTAGGGATTTATCAATGTTCTTCAGTTTGAAAGAGTCAATATAAGTGACGTATTATTAATTAAAAAGTTATGTTATTATACGACATGTTATTTTAAGTGATAATGATAATTTGTCACAATAAAATAATTGAAATTATAATAAAATGATTGAAATTAAACGTATGTTGATATGTTGACTCGACAAGCTTAGCTTGATTTACCACGCCCGTGAGAAAAATGTGAACATTTACAACTTAACTCTGATAAAATGCTTATATTTAAATATTTCTATATTGAAGCAAATTATGTTTAAAATAATTTACACTTATTTTTCTATAACAGCAATTTACTATTCGATCATTACAAAGTAACATTAATAGTTACAAACAGCTTTTATTAAGAAGTATATATCTGCGATCTGTTTTTTGTTTCTATTACATTTACATTAATTTAATATAAAGTTTGCCGGACAATTTTCACTATATATCGACTTATTTCACTATTGGAGCAAGCTGGCTACAATGCAGCATGCTCGTATTTCATTTATTTATAAAGAAACTATAATATATAGAATCGTTTCCTAGCATGAAGATATAAAGAAAGATTCTCTCTATCATACTGGCACAATTCAATCATAATAATTAGTTGTTTAAAAGTCAAATGTCAAAGTTGTGAAAACTGTGCCAACAAACCTCCTACGGTCTCCCCTACACGATTAACAGTTTCATTCCTTTATCACTCGCGATAGCAAGCATTATCACACGTTTGCAGCGGCTGCATGCCATTGTCTTATCGATGTAATAAGCGTTATTAGATAAGAGGCGCTCGTCAATCGAGGACGTGCGTACTAATGTCGCACGCGATGCACAGATGCGTGGACAATGCGGTCCGAATATGCGCGCGAGACCGGAATGTCAATCGGAAAATTTAAAATGCGCGTTAAATGCAATTCCAGAGAGGCATTGAAACGAGTATAAATTATCGCTGACAAACACAATCGAGGTAAAGCCGCATTAATTCAACTTTCATCTCGTCAGCTCGAAATATCGAGAGAGAAATTCGAGACATGGAACACATTAATCCCGTGCGTGCTCTCGTTATCGCGTCTATCAGTGACGTGTCGAAAAATATGACGGGAATATGACGGTAGATAAAGAACGCACGCACGATTCTCCTTCATCGGGCGCAGATAACGTAAATTACGATGCGGTAAATCAATAATTACGAACAACAAAGCTTCGCGTCTCCCTTCGCGCGAAAAGTTACGCGACATTGAAAATCGGTAACGAAAATCAAAAATTATATTTAAAATAAAGGATTTAAATAAAGAATTTTTTTTTCAGGAAAAGCCAATTTCATCAATGTTGATTGTAACGTTTCCTTTATACGACCTTTTATTTCATTTTAAATTTCAGTTAACCACAATTACAGACAATAACTTTAACATGGAATTTAGTCAATAGAATTGAATTACATCATTTCATGATTTTTCTATTTCATTGGCTGTGAAATTAAAGGAAATATATTTATCATTGTATAAAGATTGTATTTCTTATCATCAATAAAATCAGATGTTACGCAATTACGTTAACCACGAACGTAATTCGTTCGGATTTTTCCATAGTCTTTCGAGGATCGTTTGTTTAAAGAAACGAGGAGCCCACGAGAAGAGAACGCCGAACGCGAAAGAGGGAGTTTTTAAGTTCGGATGTTGACACAGACAAATGGATCGATCGTTGGATTGATAAATGAACGACGGACCCGTTCGGCTATTCTATGCAAAAGGATCGCTCGTTAGTACGTCCATCGTATGTCGAAGAAGTCTCGGGAAGATTCGTGTCAGGGATCATGTCCGAAACAGGTCAGACACGAACCGATCGTCGACGTGGAAGCCCGTGGAAAATAACGGCGGGGAAAACAAACGTCTCCTCCATCACCGGCGCGTTGCATGACCAAGAAACATTCTCGCTCGAAATACTCATTCGAGATAATTTGCACCGCGATACTATTTTTTCCCGAAAGTCGTTAACTCGGTAATGAAAAAGATATTATAATTCTAAATTTGCGAGAAGCCATAAATGTTATCAATTAAATTCGTTTTAAAATAGTTTAAATCAACTTTGCGTCGATTATATATTACTGATATTATGATTTAAAAAGAGCAAACTGTGTGTTCAGGGATTTAGCAAGCTGAAGATTTTACAGCTGAATAAATGGCTTGAAACATAAACGTCGAAAGTGGAAAGATAAGATTCTTTATGATGCTAGAGCTCGATGTAATAGATAATTAGCACATTCATCGTATGTTAAAACGTATCTCTCGTCGTAATGAAACCAACGTCAAAAAAAATTAAAGTGTCACGATTATGTAATATATCCTTAAAATATCATACATAAATTGTCATTTATCTCTTTTAACATTAATGAATATTCATAGTTTGAATAAAACGCTTGTAAATAATTATATTATAATAAATTCCATTTTTTATAATATATTCAAGAAAATATATATCACTTTTTAAATTGTGTTTCCTAAATTTAAATATCAAAAGAAAATTCTTTTTAGTTACGCAAAAGAATGGAGCGCCGTAAAAGATTAATTTTAAAATGCCTTATGTAGGACACGAGCACGCGTCTGGCCATTGTCGGGACACGCGGCGACACAAGGGATAAACAAACTAGTCTTTTTTAATCTCATCTCCTCGCATTTCCGGTTCGCGGCGTCATTCTTCCCTCGCATTTGCCTTCATTCATTGAGTTGAAGGACATCCTAAACGAGAAAGCGTTGCACTTTGCGCGGCAAGGAGAACGAGAAACAAAGCTGAAGAAAAGGAAGGAAGAACGAGCAGCCGTGGAGAGCCAGCGTGAGAGGAGGAAAAGCGAAGGAAAGAAGAGTGGAAGGGGCGAAGAATGGACTTCCGGTGAAAGCCTCTCGTCTCGAGCACCTGACCTGGACTAACTCGTCGTAAAGGGTCACGAACAGGAAATAATGGTCCGTGGGGAGTGTGCAAAAGGCAAAGGCAAAGAATAAGAGGACTACGAGAAACGCGGTGGCGATGGGCGAGAGGGGGAGCGAGAGAAGGACGAGCGTGTGACGTGGGACAAGGAGGAAGCGAAGAAGAGGGAGAAGAAGCAAAAGAAAAGAGATTCGTACTCACGGGTCATTGGTCTTGGGCAGGAGGGTGCCGAGCTCCTTGATCCTGTCGTTGATGTTGAAACGCCGCCGTCGTTCAACTGAAAACGGAAATTGTGCACATCAATCATGGCTCGCTCGCGACAGATGAGATAGATAGATCGTGCCGTCTCTTAATTCGTCTGCTAAAATGACGCGACCGGATCGGCGTGCGCCGTGCGAGGACCACTCGTCCCGAATGATTCGAATTTTTGAAGGCGTTCGCCCTCATGTTTATTAAAGAGCTGGTCTGATTACTTAACGTATTAAATGAGAAATTCTATCAGATCTAAATCGAGGATGCTAATCGCGCGTTGCGATAATTGGCAATTGTCATAGTTTGAAAATCAAACATTTATATGATAATGTCGTAGAAAGCATTTTCGATAAGTCTGTGAAATAATAAAATTTTGGAAAAATAAAATTAAGCCGGTATTCATAGTCAGTTTTTATTTCAAGAATTTTAAGTAATTTCTTAAGATGCATATGGCTCTATGCACCGAGAAAAAAGTG
The DNA here is from genome assembly GCA_037157785.1 of Cephalotes varians. Lineage (NCBI taxonomy): Eukaryota > Metazoa > Arthropoda > Insecta > Hymenoptera > Formicidae > Cephalotes > Cephalotes varians. The sequence goes on along the minus strand of JANQDE010000007.1, from coordinate 1,285,449 downwards.
TTTAGCATTTGCGACTGTATTTGCATAATAAAATAATTATGATTAGAAGTTGCATTTTTATAGTTTTTATTGCTATAATGTTAATAATAATAAATTCATATGTATATAATTCTACCAATTATGAAAAAATTTTACTACAATTTATGATAATTTCAAATATAATAAAATATCCAGATATGGATGGCAAATAAAATAAATATTTTTATGTAGTAAATGCAATCGCATTTATAGTGAATATTTATAGTGAAATCCATTTTCTTAATATTCGTTTACTTGAATAATAACAATTTATTTGAATAATAACAATAACTAAAAAATGTTAAAAAGAAAACTGAAAAAAAAACAATCATTTTAACCATTGCGTATAACATATTAATAGTACATTTAACTATAATAGTACATTTCTAGTTATGTTCATTAGACGTTCTTCGCGAGCAGTATGTGATTCCGCCACTAGACAGACTGTTTTATTCCTCATAAATAAAAATCACAGGATAGAAAAGGCGCAGCATCATTTCTCATCGATATTCTAATAAAATAGTTCCTACAATACGAGTTTCCAAAATTGGATTCAAAGACAAAACCAGTAAAAAATGTATTTTGTCACAGTACAGTTTTTAGTTCCGTAAAAATTATAAATTCGATAACTTGAAATTCCTGAAAGCTATATGTGCCAAAATATATTAATATAATAGCATCTGAAATATTATCAAAAACACCAAAACTTGTGTAAGATAATCATACGATATAAATTACATAAACGTATAGTAATTGTGATGATCGTAACTCAACTATAATTTGCATAGTTAAAACTATTATAAATATAGTTGTCATTGAAAATAACTATAAATTAGTTAAATTATGGCAATTGCAATTATTATTTTCTCTCAGTATGATTGATTTATGCTATCTTAAGACTTAAGACTTGTACTTAAGATGGTTTTGAATCAACTATGAATACAGCTTTAATAATCAAGAAACTTCGTTTCTTTTCTACTTACATTCCCGAGAGAGAGAGGAGAAGGCAAAAGTATAGATTTCCTATATTTAGAGGAAAGTCCTCTCTAAATCTACCTATGGACTATTACAATATTCTCCTCGAGTTTACAACCACTTGGCATGGCTAGAAGCAAACGCGATACCTTTCGATCGTAATAAATTACGTCGTTGTCGTCCTGAACGCGCGTGCGAATTGAGGGTCGAATCGCCCGGGCCCTCGATATATCCGGGGTATCGTCGTCTCGTATCGAAGTTATTCGGGAAAGCATATCGCGCCTTCCGGAGGATATAGCGTATCTCCCCTGCGGAAAAGACTACGAACCGGATCGCCCTATCGTTGGCACGTGACCCTATTCCCGATCGATTATTCCGGCCAGGTATCTCTCGAACGGAGGTGCGAGAGGTCAAGTTGCTTGGCTCGCTATCGGCGAGCAGCTCTGATATCGCGATCAGGAGGGGGATAAGCCGCTAGAAAAGTAAATTTGTCAAAGTGCGTATCGGACAGAGACATCATTTCTCACGGATGACAGAAACGGAGCATTATGTCGAAATTAATTGATAAAAATGAAAGATACGGAACGGTCGTTCAATTCCTTCCGTTCTTTTTATTTGTCAGTTGAATCGATAAACATTTTATCTCCAGATTTTATCGATTTTGGAATTAATCGAATCATACATCGAATAAGAATCGTACATCGGAAACAGAAATTAACGAAAAACAAACAAAATATTTTACTTCTTGATAATAAATCAAGAAATAAAATAATAAGTTAATTAACCATATTATACAAATAAATCGACAAGTTTCTTGGAATTTCTGTTACTCTCTCTTTTCATTCTTTAGTTCTTTACCCAAGATAATTTCTTCAAATTCTGAATTTTGATCTTTAAACAAAAAACAGTGAGAAAATTAAAAAAACTTCTCCAAAATAAAATTTCCAAGCTACAAGAAAATATTCCGACTTTGTCGGAAGTCAAATATAGTTAAGGAAAAATCGGTTCCAAATAAGATGTACATTCAGTTCTGGAGCACTTCAAAGCGCATCACAGATCTACGTCACGCCAAACTAAATTCTACAAATTGCTGATTCATACAGAGACAAATATTTGTAAACAGCACGATAGAACGCTATAAAGGACGAGATACGAGATCGAGAAGATTCGTCGCACGCGCAAAGAGACGGAGGAGCAGCCTTGAAAACTTCGAGGAAGTTGTAACTTCCCTTCTCGAATTCGATTCGCCTCGGGGAGAGAAAGAGAACAAGAAGGCAGAGGAACGACGGAGAGAGGAGTGGACGTCAACGAGAGGAACGGGAGGGAATTTTCTCTGATCCAGCTGATTAGATTACGACGGTTAATTCGGAGAAGCGAGGCAGACTGAAAAATCGATGAGGACGGGAACGGGACAAACGACGAAGATCGAACCTATCCGATTCTGTCGGGAAGATGCGCGAACCTATGCTTTTCACTTGGAATCAAGAGGCACGCCTTCCTAATCGACGGCGACGAGTCTCATCAATCAGCTAACCCCGGGTTTCCGGTGGGAAGGAATTATCCGCGAGATACGGGCGAAGATTAGAGAAAAGCCTCTCGTCAGCCTCGGGTTTCCCTACGAAAGAGACTTGCAAACTTGCCCTCGAGCGAGCATTACGAACGCGGATAAATAACGATTCGCTTTCTGTTCTACGGTTATAAAAGTCGGGATTTTCCGAATAATTTCGCGTGCACTTTAGCTCATAATTCTTCGGCGAGTACTCTGAATTTATAAAAAGTATCCTAGATCTCTAAGATTTAATAACGTCACTTATTGGATTTAGGATCAATTTTCCCTTAAAAAAATTTCGTCATTTTTGTTCGATTCGCAATGAAGTTCGAAGTGATCAAATCTCTCGAACGTGTAATATAATCTGAAACGGAAATCGTTTGATCACTAGCGAAACAGATTTGGGAAAGATGTAATTAAAGAGAGAGAAAAAGAGAAGGATTAAACGAATTAGTAAAAGAGGAGACGCATTTGCAGATCGACTCGTGTTGCATGCATATCGATCGCGCGAAAAAGGCGGCTCTCATCGATAAGCATCTCCTTTGTCTTCCCGTGCATAGCGCACGTAGAAGCGCCGTGCAATCGACAATGTATCTCGCAGGGGATGCACAATAGTAGTCGATAAGTGGCGAGACAAAGGGGGGGCGAATTAGCGGCGCGATGGCGCGACTGTTTTTTTTACAGATTTTTTTTCCTATTTTATTTCCGATGTCCCCGCTTGCTCTGCGGTCGTTATTTCTCCATTCTCTTTTACAAATTCGATCTCGATTTCTCCGTTTCGTGCCGCCCCGGCCAACTGGACTTTCATTACGTCTGCAATTGTTTTCAGAAAATTGGATACTCCGGTTCCTTCCGATACGACCCTCGGAACCGCCCTCCGATTTCCGCTTGTTTCGTTCACGTGCGTCGTGCCATTTTTTGCAATTTTAGCGACGCCTTAATCGCGAAAGACGACGAAGTAGAGACGTGGAAAAAACGGTGGATTACGTCTCGAAAAAGTCACATGGAGTAGATTAAAGAATATCTATGATGCAACTTTTTCATTAAATCAAATTGTCGATTCAAGAAAGCTACTTTAATGTATTTTAATTATTAATAATATTATTTCATTTCTTGTATTACTTGTATTTCAATGTATTACGTAGTACAAATTTATTTCCGAGCAAGAATCTTAATTGTATATTGACAAAAGTTAATCTTCTATTCCTTCGCATTTACAGGTCAAGACAAATTAATTGTATTAATAATAAGGAAACAAAATTACAAAATTTAAAATATGTTTAAAACATATCTTTGTACTTTCTATCATTTTTTAAATATATAACAGCACTTAAGAAATATGTGTCTCTTAATTTGATCTACACACAAAACTCGTCAAAAGCGGGAGGAAGCTAATGACATATGTTTCCTTGTAAGACTACAAAATGGAATGCAGTAAAGCGTGTCCGTAATATGTATGCATTTCCGCACGCGATTCGAAAATTCGCGTATGCAACCAAGTTTTGCTGTCGAAAAGCGAGGCGAGATAATTGAAGCTCACTGATTACTCGATCAAATTTACAGGATCGTCGCGACTCGCGTGGATACACAATCGCGCGATTCGGCACGTAACGTGTATCGCATCGTAAAACAGTGGTCGACGTCGGTCCGGTAAAAGCCTGGCGGATATCGCCGCTCGAAAATTGTTTAGTCGCTTGTTATGCGCACCGCGTAGGAGATAATCCATTTCGTCACCTTAATGAGAATAACAGCTCCCTTGTATCAGCGATCCTATTGATTTTCGACGTTTAACATTTTTTTCGAAATTGATCGTAATGTGTTTGCAGGGTATAGTGTCCCTTAAAAATTCGAATTTGAGACTTACACGGAAAAAACGGATTTTGCTGAGAGACCTAAAATTTTGCTGAAAATAATTTTGTTGGAAAATAAGCAATGTTGCAAAAAATTTTGATATTCTAGCACCTAGTTTGAGTAGTGATAATTATTTTGATAGTTCGACAAAATTACTTTTCTAATTTGTATCCAGCTAAAATTCTAGATATTTCAGCAAAACCGTTCTTTCCGTGTACATATATCTATACACCTCCATTCTGTAATTCTTAACGTCAATGTCGGTATCATTACGTTGTCGTTGCGCAAGTATTCTACATGATAAAAAAGCTGCGTGACACATATAACGATACCAGCACTGTCATTAAGAGTTACAGAATAGAGGTACTGAATTTTTTTAACAGCTTTTCGTGTATTAAATTAATAAAAGTATTTTTTCACGGAATTGATCATAATTGTGTATTATTTTACAGTGTAGTGTTCCTTAAAACTAACGAATTTGAAATTTATGTATTATATCTGAATTTTTTAACCAGTTTTTCGTGCATGAGATTAAAAGTACGTTATTGTGAGATATACAAGTATGTGCTTGGAATATTATTATCATATACATACTGCAAATCTTTGAAAATAATATTAAGTTTTAAACTACGTGTGCATCTGCATCTTTTAAGCAGCGCGTTTTATCTTAGCTTTTTTATCATTAAATTTAACGAACTAAGATTGCGTGAAGTATTAAGAAAAAAAGAGATACTACGATTAAGATAACCAGAATCCTGACTGTTATATTGAGAACATCACATCGTTAGCATAAAAAGTTATTGGAAAATGTTATCTCTCTAACGAAAACATTAAATTTAGAAAAATAGCTTTGACAAAACGGCGAAAATATTTTCATCAAATTCACGTCGGCAATGCGCAAAGTTATATTCGTCGTCGTTGTTTACGTTAATAAATAATTATCAGACACTAGTTTAATTGACTACATTTGTGATAATAATGAGCAGCCAATGCGACGACGCGGGGTACGGTGATACTTTTTTCATTGTCATTCAAACCGTCCACTTATGTCGCAGGTACCATGTATTGGCACATAAGTGTAGTAAATGCCGGTAACAATAACGATGTCATGGTACTGCCGATTGCTACCATTGAGGTGTAAATTGCACGTGGCGCTTATCAATTATTTCTACACGGGCAACCAAGCACTTGCTTGCAACCTGTCGATCGAACGACAATTCAAAGCGACGCTTGAATTGTATGAAAAAGCAAGATTAAAACGTCAACAATTACGGAAGCCATGTGCAAGATGAACTTCGAAGCGTAAAATTCTGAATGTGATGACGCAATGAGCGTTAATAAGTTCTCTTTAATGCAGGCAGTATTTATTGACGTGATACATCATTAATAGTAATTTCAAAATTTGAAACGGATGTCAAAACTTATATATAATTAATTGCTTGAATATTCTATTAATTTGAAAAATTTCCTGTATAAGATTATTTAATTCCAAAGACAATTATTTATGTAATTAATTAGAATTAATCAATTTTTAATAAATGATATAACGCCAATTATAAAAATTAAATAATAAAAAGTCATTATAAACGTATTAAAAACTTATATTTTATTAAATTACTCAGCAATTTAATAATAATTTTAAAATTTTAAAATTAATTTAAAATAAAAAAACAGTAAAAGACTCAATTAAAATAAAACTCATAAAATAATTTAAAACTTTTAAAAATAATTAAAAAATTAACATTTAAAAAAATGCGTCGCGTGAATTTTTGGCAACCTAATCGAGGAAAGCGATTGTTGACTTACTCATATTGTGATTATCCTTTTTCTGCCGATCTTTCGCGAGAGCATGGATCTCTGCCTCGGTGAGCAAGAGAGGTTCCGGTTTAATTTGAAGCTCCGGTATATTCGTGAGGCTTCCGGCTTGACCGTCCTTGAGTCCGTCGCCCAAGGAACCAGCCTCGAACGACAGGATGTCATCCAGGAGGTCCTCAGCCTGCAATTATAAAAAAAAAATGTCATTTGCATAACATTAATTTGTGCGAATAAAAATATATTGTGCGAATTTTATAGAAATCTGTAATAATAAAAAATAGCAAACATAACGTCGCAAATCACTATGTAGCACAAAACTGATATGAGAGAGAAAGAAGAGAGAAAGAGAGAAAGAAATATCAAAATCACGTCAGAAAATTAAATTCACTGTTGATAAAAGAACGAGGAAGTAATCCTTAAGAAACCGACATGATTTATTAGTTTCGGATCCTGCGGGTCGACGACTATCGTAAATGAAAAAACTACATTATGCAATCTATGCGAAACGGCGCGCGAGAGAGCATTCGGTGATAAAGCGAACTTGTCGCCACCTTCGTGAGACAACATTGCCGGGACTCACTCGATGGTTAATGCAATTTTTCCCCGGGACGGGAATCTTACGGGGATCGACGCAAATGATCGTTCTTCACGAAGGGTAAGGCGGCGAGGCGCCGAAGGCGAGAAAGGAATTCAAAGGGAGCGACGGAACCTGAAACGAAAGGTGTGCACGTCGTTAATAATTCCCGGGAGCGCGATCGACGTCGTTCGCTAAATCACCCTTTCATGCCTTAAAGACTCGTTGTCCTCGGCGCGCAAAGCTCTCCGCGCGATATATCGACTGTAATGTTATTCACGGGCTTCTCGATAAAATGATTCACGCGTCAACGTGGCCGCCGCCACGCCGTCGTGAAATCGAACGAACTCAATCCTCTCTCTTTCTTCGCCGGACATTTATTCACCGCTGCTTTCCACATCCGTTCCATTCCGCGCGCAATAATATTCTACCTCAAATATTACGCCGATAAGCGGTCATTCGTCGCGAAACGCGATATAAACTTAAGTGCCGAATATCGTTCGATAAAACGAAACGACGTGCTCCGTAGCGATAAATCCCGATCAGGATTCAGCGGAAACCACAGCGGTTTTTTGTTCCACGCGATTATCTGCGAAACGTATCTCGTTGTAAATTAAAGATTGCGCAAAGTGGTGGTGATATGCGATAAGAATACGAAGCGCAAAACGCAACGCGAGGGAGAACAAGGTGCGCTGAATGAATGCTACCTTCATTCACAAGAAGATTAAAATTCAATTTCCTAACGATCATTAATTCCTCGCCTTTTTTTTCTCCAAATATACATATAAAAGATAAATTATAATCAATCTTTTATCTTCTATTTTCTGAATTATCCTCTGAAAGTTAAAAAAGAATTCAGACTTATTTATATATATTTGTACCTATATTTATACTTTCAGAATAAAAAAAAAAACATTCATATTTCTTGAGATACGTGAAGAAATCAATAAACGATAAACTATGATAAGACATTAAGATTTTCTAAGTTTCCAGTCACTTTACACATGCAATTCTAGCAGAAAGATAAATATCTCCTTCGGAGAACGTCGCCAGAATCGTAAAAGAATTAAGGCGTACGACTCGCAGCTCCGCAAGATGCTCGCCTCGAAGCGAACTCGCCGATCCGCGCCGATGCACGTGTACCGCGACTGCTGATGTGGCATGTACGTGTGTGACGTTACGTAAACATTACGTAAACAATAATAGGCGAGCTCTATGCCGGGCTGCGGAACAACGTTTCGACGCTGACTGTTGCCGCCAACCGACGGGAGATGAATCGAGTTACCTCTCGGTCCGACGGGCGCGCTTTGACGCGAGCGAACCGACAAAAGCCATGCGCTATGGTTGCGAACGAGAAACACATTAATTGTATAGTGGTCTGAATATACCGATGAGGGAACAGAGTACGAAGCGCATCTTCCGCAGCAAACACTAGAGTTCAAATTAAGACTTGTCTCAAACTAAGATTTGTCTCGATGCCGATACAGCTTCAGTTTTCAAAAACGATTAAAAATCAAAGTCAAAGATAGAGAGCTATTGTCGATATGAAGAAAGATTCTAATTAGTAAGATTTTAATTTGAAACTTGATTCTTAGAATTTTAAGACATTTAACATTGGAAATTAAGCAGCGACGAAAACAACGCGGAATTTAAATACACGGAAAGAACGATTTTACTGAAGTAGAGATCTGAAAATGATCTTGTTTGGACCATCAAAATAATTACGTAGGACACTCAAACTGGTTGCTTGAATATTAAAAGTTTATGCAGCATTGTCATTAACTTAAGCTTCTACATAATTATTTTGATGATGGTCTGTAGCAAAAATATTTTCCTGGAAAGGACGATTTTGCTCAAGTATCTAAAAATTTAGCTAAATACAGATATGAAAATAATTTAGTTGAATTATTAAAATTATTCTGGAGGACGCTCAAGCATAATGAGCAATGTTGCAAAAAATTTTTAGAAACGGTTAAAAATCAAAATCAAAGATAGAAAGCTATTGTCGATATGAAGAAAGATTCTAATTAGTAAGATTTTAATTTGAAACTTGATTCTTATAATTTTAAGACATTTAACATTGGAAATTAAGCAGCGTTGCGAGGAAAACAACGCGGAATTTAAATACACGGAAAGAACGATTTTGCTGAAGTAGAGATCTGAAAATAATCTTGTTTGGATCATCAAAATAATTATATAGAACACTCAAACTGGTTGTTTGAATATTAAAAGTTTATGCAGCATTGTCATTAACTTAAGCTTCTATATAATTAGTTTGATGATCTGTAGCAAAAATATTTTCCTGAAAAGAACGATTTTGCTGAAGCATTTAAAAATTTAGCTAAATACAGATATAAAAATAATTTAGTTAAACTATTAAAATTATTCTGGAGGACGCCTAAGCATAATGAGCAATGCTGCAAAAAATTTTCAAACACGATTAAAAATCAAAGTCAGAGACAGAGAGCTATTGTCGATATGAAAAAAGATTTTAATTAGTAAGATTTTAATTTAAAACTTGATTCTTAGAAATTTAAGACATTTAACATTGGAAATTAAGCAGCGTTGCGAAGAAAACAGCGCGGAATTTAAATACACGGAAATAACGATTTTGCTGAGAGATCTGAATATAATCTTGTTGCTTGAATATTAAAAGTTTATACAGCATTGTTATTAACTTAAGCTTCTACATAATTACTTTGATGGTCTGTAGCAAAAATACTTTCCTGAAAAGAACGACTTTGCTCAAGTATCTAAAAATTTAGCTAAATACAGATATGAAAATAATTTAGTTAAACTATTAAAATTAAGAATAGATTCATGACCGATATGTGAAACCACAACAATTAATTAACTAAAGCGCTCACGGTCAAAGCTAGGTCTTCGTGCTGAAATTTCTTATGTGACTTTGTATACATATCTCAAGTTCAACTGCGCGCCGAAAACTATTAAAATTATTCTGGAGGACACTCAAGCATGATGAACAATGCTGCAAAAAATTTTAACATTTTAACAACCAGTTTTATCGTCCTAACATAATTATTTTAATGATTAAAATTATTTTCAGATATGTATTTAGCTAAATTTTTAGATACTTCAACAAAACTGTTGTTTCTATGTAGAGATCGCAATGGGAAAAGGAACTGAATCATGTTCGTCGTTAAAAATACTTTCTGTCAATTTTGATATGCTAAGAAAATTGCTCTTAGAATGATAACAACGGGACACCGTGTAGGAATGCACATGCAAAAGAAGCAATTCCGACACACGACGACGAGGATGAATGGTACGGTGCGAGCGCGAAGAAGATGAGAAGCGGCTAGATGGATGACAGAGACAGCATTGATCGTCGCCGTGGTCAATGAAACTGATGCGCGTCGAAAGGGAGGCGTGATCGGTGAAGGGACTATAATGTATAACGTATGCGATACGCGATCAAAGTAAATTGCTCCTGCAATACGAGCGCCAAGATAACGTACAAGCGTTCGTGATTTAGCACTTAACTCCGGCAACACAGTCGACACTTTTGACACAAATTGACACACGTCGCTTTCCATTTAGAATTTGTTTCAAACTGAGTCGACAATCTTCGACTCTGCTCGGGAGGAGAATCGGAGTGTTTTACCGAAGAACGCATCGCTCCCGTTATATTTTGACAGAATCTGAGCATGTACTTGAGCAATGTTTATTAATGTTTATGAAAAAATTGATTGTGTAAAAAATTACAATGGTAAGTATTACGTACTTTAATATAATAAAATATACGTAAATAATAATTTATATGTTACATCAAGATTTATAACTACATTTATAACTTATATTCGAGGTTAACATTGTAACTTGATTTTTATAAAGGTAATGTTTAATATAAAGACTGAATTGATGTAAATTTCCTTTGGAATATTATATTATTTTTTTATATTTATAAAAACAATTAAAATGATAATAAAACTCTATTTTTATAATATATTTCGACTGAAAATATTTATGCAAAACAATATATTATACATACGTTTATAAAAATTGAAAACGTGTTTGAAAAGTTTTACGATGGATTTTATATAAGGTTAACTAAAAGTTCCTATACATTCTGTGTATATCGCATTTCATTTAACTGTGACAAACTGTGCTTGAGTGTGTTAACTTGTCGATTTGTGTCTCCTAAAAAGAAAGTAGTCTCCGTAGCGCAACTTTATTGTGAAATCCAACGTAAATACATGCGTGTATAAAATAATCAAAAAATTAACTGAATAATGAAGTAAATAAAAAATACTCCAGCAGAAATAATTTTGTAATATCCATAAAATAATGTTTTCTGGCTTCAACAAAAAATAAAATACGATATAACAGAAATAAGTTCTAATATCAATTTGATAATTATCAAATTTTAAAATTTATATTAAAGCTTTTTTTCGGTTAGTAAGATCTTATTTATAGGTTTTTCTCGTTTAGAAACAAAATGTGACAACACTTGGTCATTTCGTAGAATTGTAACTCGTATAATCCTATCGCGTATCGCGTTTGACATAACAAAACGCAGTCGGAAATTCGACGCTACGGTCTGTAACGGTTATCTGGCTGATATTAACCGGTGATAAAGAGTCGGACGAACCAGCAACGAATGACCTTTTATTTCGGCGTTCCTATGCCAATTTCGTAAATTGTTAATCGCGACGCGCACGCAATTCCCATAAACGCAATTGACCGCCGCTTGTTAAGCGCGAAAAAAGTACGTGCCCCACCTCGTTAAACGTCATCAGTCGTTAATGGACACCCGTTTCGCCGCCGGTCTCGTTATGCACGCCGTGCATATCGCTGTGCATAAACGAATCGTCTTTAAAGAGCCGCGTTACGGTCGAAACAGCCTTGGCCGTAGACGCGTGCGAATGGCTCGATTCTCGATCATGCACGTGCGACGAACGTCATCGTTAATTAGGAATGTTACGAAGTCCGGTAAAAATTAAAACAATTCGACGTTTTTTTTTTTTGCGTCAAAATCTGCAGAAGACACATGTTGTGTCGTACATATTCAATTTCATTTATAATCATGGTAATCTTTCAAAATTCATCGTTTGTTATTTTCAAATTAGTTAATCGCAAATCGTTAATAAGAATATTATAAAAAAGCTGCTTTAATAAGGAAATTAAGTTTCGCGATAAATTCTTCCTGATTGAAGGAGCCTGGGATTTTCCCTCAATTACAAAACTGCCCGCAACTTCCTTTCCGCGAAGGGAAAGTCAATATTGATTTAACTAATTATCTTAAAATAGTTAAATAGTACCACACTCGCGAACTAAAATTATCAACGAATTTCATTCAGCAACGAGCGAAGCGAATTGCAGCGACAGGAAGCAATTGCGTTTACGATTGCGTAACGCAAGAAGATTATAATTGCATACAATTAAGTACCGCAAGCATGCGAGATAATGTCAGAATGGCTTTAATTAATTCCGGTCGCATAAGACGTCCGATCGTATGCGTGGCAAGAAATCGTGATGCAGTCCTTGTTCCGTTAACTATTTCGTATCTATATCTGCAATTGTGACTTTACAGAAATGACTTTGCAAATTGTAGAAACGCGACGGTAATTTTTAAGTCAATATCATCATGAATAATATATGATATGAATGCAGAAAAGCCTTAATACGTTTGTATAACAAAAATATAAATTGCATTAATGTATAAGATGATAAGAAATAAATCTTAAGTTTTTTTATATGTTGAAAATAGTTTGATAATAATAATCAAGCCTGGATGACAGTTATTAATGTTTTAGTTAAATATTTAGTTTCAATCAAATGTGCGTTCGGTTAATATAAAGAAATAAACAATTAGCATTGAATTGGACCAACAATAACGCTAATTTTACTTAGTAATTATCAAATTTAATTATTACTAAACAATCGGTTACTATTATTATGTTTTTAATACTTAAATATTGCAATATGCTAAATAAGATACGAATGAAGCAGAGAGAAAAAAACAAAAGCTCCGTTTTTCTTGTCTTTCGCATTTTTTAAAAATGTGTATCTCATCTATGTAAATAAGAACAGTTTTTATATACGCATGCTACATGTCGCATCCGTGTAGCGGCTGATGCTACGCAAATTCGTACGCACGTGGCACGTGCGTACAGTAACCATATCTCGTGTCCCTCCTCAGGAAACGAGTTTACGATTTGTCAAGGCGCTCGTGTTCAATAAAATTTCGCATTAACGACTTCGCCGGAAAAATTTGTATCAATATGAATGCATACCGCCGTGCGTGACGTAAATCATTAATCTCGCTTTAAATTACAGTGCGACGCCTGCTGCATTAATAACACGTTTGGTGCGCGAAACAGAAAATTCTTCTTTTTAAATATATATTCAATGATAATTTGTCGGGGAAATACGTTTACGTACGCGAGATAGAAAGATTAACAAGATCAAGATTTCAAGATGCATTCTTCAATCTAAAATCTGTCTTCTAGAAAAGACTTGATCGCCAGCCACGATTCGCTAATTTTTAACATTATTTTTAGAATTTCAGAAAGAGTTACATATCGCATCCTTCCTTCAAAAGTAGCAACAAAAAAAAATATATTTCCCAGAAAAGAGAAAAAATTATTTTTCTACTTAATAGAATGTGACAACAATTTTGATGATTTTTTTTATGAAGTTAAGTTCACTTTTGATGATTGATAGGTAACGTTCACTTAACTCATTCATGGTAATAATTTGAAAAAATTTTTGAGTTCACTTTTGAAGCAAGGGTTAATATGTTAATATCAAAATGCGTGACACGTTGCGTCGAGTGTAATCACTTCCGACTGAAGCGGATTTCACAATATGTGTAACAACGCGTCTGCGTAACAATTACACGTGCATTTATTTCATATTGACGTCGATCTCGATAATCGCAGCGCACATTGTTTGCACCGCAAACGATGTAATAATTTTCACCGCATTCTTGGCAACATGTTGTCAACACAGCAGCTGTGTGTATGTAATTAAACAATTTTCGTGCCACGCCAACCGTTGGCACGACATAGCAGTGCGTTCATTAGTATCGCTTACATACATCACGTACGTGACGTAGAGTCATTATCGTGAAAAACAGTGTCTCTTCGCGTTGACATCTACTTCTTGACACGCGGATTAACGATCGATTGATCGGCAAATCGTTGCTCTCCATCCGAGAGTTTCGGAGCTATCGCACGGAAAGAACGATTTTGCTGACGGATCTAAAATTTTGCTGGATACAGATCTAAAAATAACTTTGTTGAATCATCAAAATAATTTTGTTGGAAGCTTAAAAATAATGAGCAATGCTGCAAAAAATTTTGATATTTTAGCAACTAGTGTTGAGCGTTCTACATAATTATTTTGATAGTTCAACAAAATTACTTTTCCAATTTGTATCCAGCTAAAATTTTAGAATCTTTCAGCAAAACCTTCTTTCCGTGCGTACCTTCGCGAAACAAAATTCGCAAGAATGATATAAATTATATAAGCGCGATCTTCAATATTCCGAAAAGTTTTATCGTTCACAATTATAGTCCGCATTTAGAAAAACGAAAGGATTGCGACGTGAGATCTATATATTTAATTCTTCCGACGTTTCCTGTGCTCGATCGTACATGCTTGAGCGCCTGGCAATGAGTTCTGATGATAACGGCATTGTTTGTCGCGATAAAGTGAGGGAACGGCAGCGATCTCTGTACGCGGAAGTACACGTAACCCAATACGATCGGAAAATTGAATATTTATCGCCCGCGTGTTCCGGCACGCGCGGTACTATTGCGCGTAACTATTACGCACTCTTTTCCGGTCGTACAGCGATATTATCATCGAAATCGCGCATGAGATAAACACAGGAAATGCACGCTCGTCGAGAAACGCGCACGCAAGTTTCTGCATTTGCGTCTCGCAATGAATGAGATGTACTTCTCGTATCTGTAACATATTCGTCTGATCTCAGAAGGGCTGCGCAGGCAGTTTAGATCAGGGCTCGTTGACATAAGAGGCAAATTACGCTCCATTTATGTATTTATGGCGAAAGAAACAATGGGATAGTTGCTGCAAAATATTTTTAAATATCTTTTTTTACATAGGTATTTTTCCCTAAGTTTTGAATCAAACTAATATTACAATAAAAAAAGAGAAAAATCTGATTGAAGAAAGGGCAAGTAAATTTTCGAGCGTTTTAAGATTTTGTGTTAATGTATAATTCTTCAGCTTGAAAGAGTAAATCTAATAAGACTATTATTAAAAAAAAAGTTTCTTTTATAATATTATACGACATATTATTTTAAATAATAACAGTAATTTGTTATAATGAAATGATTGAAACGTATGTAGGAATAGGGTACGTTGACTTATATTTAAGACAAGCTTAGCTTGGGTTTGTTACCACGCGTGTGAATATTCAATTACAATTTAACTCTGACAAGAAGCTATGTTATATTTCTCAATATATTGAAGTAAGCTACATCTAAAATAGTTTCTATAATGCTGGGTCTACAATGAGATTGCAGTGTCGTTACGACGCTGCGACGGTCCAATCAGAGAGAAGAAAGCATTGTGTACAACTGATTGGTCTGTCGCAGCGTCGCAATAACACTGCGACCTCATTGTAGACTCAGCATAACAGTATTTTGTTATTTGGTCGTTACAAAATGACTTTAAAAGATACTTAGAATCTTTACTAAGAAGTACATATCTGTGATTTGTTTTTTAATTTCTATTACGTTTTTTATTAATTTATTAAAATATAGAGTTTTGTTATATAGGCATTTTACACCATATTTATTAATTTATTTATCCTGGATACATGCAGTATGTTTGTATTTCACTTATTATGATATACAGAACCGATCTTAGTAAGAAAAAGTAAAGAAAGTTCTGTATACTATATTTAAAAAGTATAGTTTAATCATAATAGTTATTTAAAAATTTGTCGAAATTGTCAAACCGTCGAAATAATTATAAAGGAAACTTTGAAGCAAAATGAACAATGCTACAGTAAAAAAATCTAAAAGTTTTGATATTATAGCAATCAGCGTCCTATATAATTATTTTCAAATCTGTATTTAGCTAAATTTTTAAATATGTATCTTAGCGAGATCGTTTTTTCCGTGCAAAATCATTTTTATAAAAAGTGGCAAATTTTAAATCATAGAATTTTTTTATTATTATAATTATATATTATATATTTAATATATTTAAACAAAATAATTTTCTATATATCATATATATATATATATAATTCTATTTAACTTCTACTTAAAAATGGGATGTAATTTTTAAAAAATTATCATGAAAAAACTTTAATACGTTTTTCATTTCTTGTGAAATTAAAAAAATGTTGAATGCAACGTTCTTTCTTTCAGAAAGAGAGCCTTTCAAATGTGGACGCAAACCGATATTTATCTAATCATTGTATAAAGCATCGAAATTATTTTAAATTCGCTGTTAAAAGAGACGTAAATCTGTGTCGAGCCAAGTCGTCGGACGGCTAATGACATACATTTAATTTGCGACAAAAATTGCGCTCGATAAATTGTAATCGGCGCTCGTTGGTGTGTAACATTAAGTAATAAGCGACGAGTCACGTTGGCAATGAGCAATATACAATATTCGACGCCCACGACGAATTGGCAGCTGCGACGGCAAGGCCGGGCGGTCACTATAATTACGTCTCCGTGAAATGCATTTCTTCTCTCTCGGAGCGTCCGTTTGAGACGTATGCGGCGATATTTCGGAAATACGTCACTGCAGTATCAACGGCACGCGATACCTCGGTTTCGCGCATCTCGGAAAAACGCGTAGTAAACAATGTGCACTCTGAATGGAGCTCTCAAGGCGAGAATGAAAAAGCGCGCTCTGAACATGCCCTCCGCATCTGCAATTTTCGTATCCAATTTTTTTTAAGACGTAAATGCTAACTTTTAAGACAGCAGATAAATCGTTGGATGAAAGATTTAAGTACTCATCTCTTCAGAAAGTTTATAAAGCCTCTGATACGAAGGTAAACTACTTTGATGCAACTTGTTTACGATTCCGCGATAAAGAGAAAAATGCAAAGGTATATTCCAAAATAATTACGCTGATATATTATGGATATAAATTTTAGTTTTCCCGATGTGCAGCGTTATCTTCTCAGAAACGTGCATGCGTTTAAAATATTTTCTAACTTTTTAAAACTGCTGGCAAGAACAGAATTACAGCGATGGCCGGGGTTGCTATCCGGCGGTCTTGAAATATCGTGATGGCGCTATCAAAAACGAGGCATAATGCTGATCTTTATTACAAAATAAGGGTCTCCCGCGATAGCCAATATACTCGTCGGGCAATACAGTTCTACGATATTTCTTTCCCCCGACAGCGTTAGCAGCGAAGCATATTTCTCTCCCCTATACGCCGCACTCGTAAAAACCCGCTCGTTTCCGACGTGCGGCGCGATTTGAAGAAGATGAAGGCGAAAATGCCGGCGTATGCGCACGCGGACGTAAAAGTCGCTCCCGCTTTATCTCCGCATAAATTTACATAACGAAATCGGCGCTCGGTTAAGGTGGACGTTGGTCGTTACGTAGCCGCTGCCGCCGCCGCCGCCGCCGCGGCTTGGAAATGGGCGGCGTATCAGCAAGGTTAACGCAGCAAATTAGGAGCATTACCGGTTATCTACACTGCCTCAAGATGGATACACGCCAACCACCGACCAGCCGGAGGGGATCAGCCTCCCACTGAGATTTATCTTGTAACACCGCTCCCCGCGATACTCTCCCGCCGAAATTGAGATCAACTCGCGCGATTGAAATTCAAATTTGGCGTATTAATGCAGGAAACAAGGAACAACAGAGATTTGGCAGAAATATTATAATTAATTTTCTTGTTACACATATACTAAATATCTATAAGTATTATTTTTAGGAAAGAACGATTTTGCTGAAATATCTAAAAATTTAGGCAAATATCTGAAAATATTTGTTGAACCATCACAATATTTACGAAAACTCAAGCATGATGAGCAATGCTGCGAAATGTTTTGACGTTCGAGCAATCAATTTAAGCGTTCTGCATAATTATTTTGATGATTCAACAAAATTATTTGCAGATCTTAGTTAAATTTTTTTAGATATCTCAGCAAAACCGTTCCCGTTCCCGTGTAATTTATTTGTAAATCATTTTGTTATTAAAAAATTTAAACAGATCATCACAAATAAAAAGCAAAGAGTTTACGTTACTCCACAATCTCCTTGGCAGTGCTCTCCAGTTATGAGAGGTGCAACGTGAGAAATGCGTCGAAATTTGCTAGTCATCAATCTTGGGGCGAGCACAATATGTTAGTGCGATACATTTCAGTATGTCCGGCGTAATATTACCCCGTCGTCGCTACGAATCGATTCGACGTAATTTCCATAATCCGTCATCGTCAAAGCACCTTCTCCTTTGCCATAATACTCGCGCTAATTCCGAGTATCAATCGCAACGATGCCACGTCGCGAGCACGTTGCTACGCGGACAAGCTACGCGGCAAGCAGACCTGTATCAGCAAGATTGCTCGGTACAAATGTGGAAACATTACCGGTTATCTGCACTTCTTCGCGCGCGGCGAGAACATTACCGCGTTCACACTTTCAGGAATCCGCCGCTTTGATTAATCTCCGTCGTATATTTCCTCGCGAGATATTACGACACATCGTCGTTGCAAGCATCTCGTATTTCGTCACTATGTCGCTTACTTTACGTTCCTTGGCAATCTATATTGTTATTCAGATATTTTTATCCGCTTGACATTACAAAAGTTTCAAATTATAAAATATTAATGTTCAGTAATATTTTAATGTATGTAAATATACACTGGGAATTTATTA
Source organism: Cephalotes varians (assembly GCA_037157785.1). Classification (NCBI taxonomy): domain Eukaryota; kingdom Metazoa; phylum Arthropoda; class Insecta; order Hymenoptera; family Formicidae; genus Cephalotes; species Cephalotes varians. The sequence goes on along the minus strand of JANQDE010000007.1, from coordinate 1,266,809 downwards.
GAAAATTTTTAAAAACTCGTTACGCGCATTGCGAGAAATACCGTACATTAGAATATAGAATTGTTTACGACTGTATAAATTTTACGCCTCCATAATAAATATAAAATATCGAAAGATCGCAGATGGCTGCGAGCAAATTGAAGCTCCCATCTATTCCATCGCCTTCGTGTACGCAAGAGAAAACACAGAAAAACCTTTCCTCTTACCCTCTCCCCGCATAAAACCAAACGCAATGAAATGTCTGGCGTTTATGCAAAATGCGATCGCGGTTGGCGCGCGATACAATTGAATTCGCAAAGTATCACGAATCCCATTCCTTTCCAAATCACGTTTTTGTCACCCTAAAAGATTATTCTCGGAGAAAGGTACTCGTTACACTCGTATCATGCATCCAACCGATTGGCACCAAGTACAAAGTGATACCTCAAGGCGAGGCCTCATTCCTGCGTGTCGCGTGTGCGCCGCTGCAATGAGCAAAATTACGCATAATTTGACATTTGATACCAGCCGGCTGCTCGTCCCCGCCAAGAACTCGAATCGCAACGTCTGCTCGCATTCGTACGTTACAATCTTATCGTTATAAATCACTTCCGCACGTAGGCTGTCTCGCGCGGAGCGCGCGCGATTCCCTCCTCTCCCTTTCTCGACAAATTGAAAATTTTCGAATGTCTACCCGAATATCTCATCTCGCAACGTCTTAATCCTTTGCGACGCGTGTCGACAAATAACCAAAGTTTGTTTACCGTTGCGAACGCGTGTCATATAAAATTAGTAATCTGTCAATATGGTAATATATTTTGTTGAACTTTGATGATACTTTTTGCTCGTCCGTGAAAGAGTTAATTTCGATCTTTAATAACCAAGTCAAATGTATCAGTGAGGTATTAAGACGAGATCCAATTAAAATTAAACGAAGCGCAATACTTTATTATCTACTCATCAGAATTTAATTTTCCGTCGCAGATAACTCAAAAGCTATTGACGCTTCGGTGGCCTAATTGACTTCTTTTTATCTGCACTCGACGGAACGGCAAGATGGAACCTTGAACGTGTATCTACATATGTGTACCTGGACGGAAAATTATCATTAGGAATGCAAGATACTCTTCTTATCGCCGCGTGTTCCTTATGAAATGCATACCCACACGAATGCGTACTACCTTTTTATCTCGAAGCGTAAACCTAATTATCGTGATTACCGCGTGGCGTTACGCAACGAGACTGCTTCGCGAACGTTTTATTTGAGGACACGTAACGTCACGTCTTCGGCGTGGACCGAGCGCGCGTGCGCGCGCGCGAGACGTCTCCGACGTTATGTCAGTATGGAGACGCCGCATCGGGGATTTCGCGTGCATTATGCCATTATCCCGATCGCGGCGTATCGTTACAATGTTCATCGGATGCGGATTACGTGAACGCTACGTTGGTACGGTCAGCACGGCCGGCCAGCTCGCATCCGGTGCATCCGAAAAGGGAACATCCTTTCTCTCTCTCTTTCGCACCGATACGCGCGCGTCGGCGTTTCCTTTCCGTAAAATCGCCATGATCCGACGACGATTCATGCCGATTCATGGCGATTCGCGAATTCCCACCGAGACAGGCCGGATGTAGGTTATTAACCCATGAGTGTGCGTGCGATTATTTTCAAACGGAAGTACGCGAGATAACTGTGTTACTCCCGCATTGTTTCCTAATCGGTAGATACGGTGTATACAGTGATCAATATGTCAAAACAGATACGATAAATTGCCAATTCCACGTTAGATCGAACAACAGATAAGAGAGCAGTTTTTATTCTTTCCAAATTTTTTTTTTGTACTTGTATTATATCGAAATTAATTCTATGGACGCGTTAACACGTCCAACAAATAGTGTACTATGAGCGCTATGAGCGTGTTTACGCGTCATCCATAAAAAGTATTCAGCGGCTTCGCCGAGGCAGTGGAAGACTCTACGCACGTACAACTCATTCGTCAAAAGTATTTAGTTGAAAGAGAGTTAATGCAAAGTTTTATTATTATACTCGTAATGATTTCCGAGATACGATATTACATCGTATTTCTTAGCAATTTCTTGAAATCATATTTTTAAATCGTTCTATCTTCTAAAACGATTTACGATAAAGAATTCAACAATTCGATATTTTCTCTATACATTTATCATATTTTACGGTTAAAGAAATTTTTAAATAGTACTTTTTACGATAAATATTTTTCTTAAGATTGCATTCCCTATCTGAAGTATTTACAAACTAAACAAAATATAATAGGTATTTCTCTATAAATTTATTATCTTTAAAATAAATCAGATAGAAAATATGACACCTTTGAAAATATTGTGAAAAAAATTGAAATCCATTCTTTCAAAAAATATTTAAAAAATTCAATATCATATGCAACTCGTCAAGTAATAAAACGATAAGCAATATTAATATGATAAGATATAAATCGCGAAGCTTCGTGAATGTTCAAATACAATACAAAGAAAATGATAGCGATTGTTTTATATATTCTTTCTGAGGTTTACATGCTCTATATATGTATATATATATATAGTTTTTTCATTATATTCTTATGCGTCTTATTGCAGTTTCTATCCAGTAACTAAAAGACTGTTCATTCCGTCTGATAAGAATACAACCTTACTGAAATTGTTTCTTTAAAATAAATGGGAAGAAATACATGTAATGATAATATCCTCTCTGCACGAAGGAGTTCTCTAATTTTTTAGTTTTTAAAATCTTTTTATTAAAAAAAAATCTTTTTAAAACGTTTATTTAAAATTGTTAGATATATTGCACCTTCTTGGTTACATGAAACTATATGATCTTTCAAACAATCTCTACTAGAAAAAAAAAAATTTGATAAAGAGAGGAAGATTTAAGATTTAAAAATACAGAAAAAATGTAATTTTTATTTCATTCATATCAGCAAGAAGATATTGAAATCATAAAAATATCATTACGAAAAATACTTTCATGTTTACGACTATATGCATAGAATGATCCTATAAAATACTGTTATTTGTATCTATTGCATTACGTATTTGCGATAAAATTGCACTTTTATCTATATGGAATTTTTTTAAGGCATTCATATCTATAATAGATAAAGGTACAATAGATAAAAGGAGGAAAAGAGAAAGAAAATATGCTATAATAAAACTACATAAATAGAAAAAGTAAAAGTAAAAAAAAACCGGAGAAAAAAACATACATATTAAACAATCTATTTCAATTTTTTAATACAATATCTACATTTCACTAAGTAATAGAAAAAAGCGTAGCTTAAGTGTTATTACTGCTTGACACGCTAATGTATTACGTACGATATTGAATTACATTTTTCTCCAATGCATTTCCAAAAACGGTATTTTTCTTATTTGGTCTTATTTTAAAAATAATTATTCAGAAATATTTCCTTTTAATTTATAAATTCTCGAGAAAGAGAGTGCAATTACAAGAAGCATTTAAATAAAAGTTGTCCTAAAGACTGTAATACGTTATTTGAAAATCTGTTATTTTCAGTCACTGGAACCAAAGTCACACCGACAACATTTAAAACTAATTTTACGTACATAATACGGCGTCGAATCTGTATTTTATGATGCCTCGTACCTTGTTTCTTGAAATATTATTTTTAAATAATTTTAACGATTGTATTTACGTGTCAGAACATATATCGCGAAAAGAATGAGCGATGTTTAACTGATAGATTATCAGTACATACGTGACAATTCGAATAGATAGAAAGAGAAAGACATACGCGACGCGTCACGAATTGGCGCGTTGAAACATGCCATTGATAAAGCGATTAATCTACCGATCGGCTACACCTGTCAGTTAGTCGTGATGTAAATAAACTACCGGTAATTGTTTGTCGAGCACAAGCCAGAGATCTTCATCATATCTAAAGAAGTTTAAATGCTGTCGCGCAAAAAAACAATTATGATTAATAAAAATTAATTAAAGATTATAGAATAGCATGCAGTATCATTTATATTATAAAAAAATGTATTTAATTTATGAAAAAGTTCGTAAAAAGAATTTCAACAAGTAACTTGCAAATTGTATTATAAATATTTTATTTCAAAATATAAAAAAAAGCTATTATAGATCATGTATTTATATGTAAAACCTGACATTCTTAGATTATTAAAAAATCGAGATAAGAAATGAATTTAAAATTATTTCTGAATTATATGTTTTCTAATTTTTCTTTCTCTCTTTGAGAAAAGTTCGAAAAATACTTTCCATCATTTCCTTCCTTTTTAACAGCTAATAAAATATTCGGGCATATGTGTGAAATAATCAGAAAACATATATGTAGATACATTTCACGATAAAACTTAAAGTGAGTGAATAATTAATTAATGTTGGTAAAAGATACTGTATAATAAAAAAAATTACGTGTATGTTAAATAGTTAATATCCCGAGCTCTCGATATATCAAAAATTATAATATCGTGGAAGGGCTAATGAGAGCTATAACACGCTGTTGATGGTGCGCAGTAACTAATAAGATTTATTTAGTATAATTACAAACGTTTCGGCTTACCTTTAAGCCATCCTCAGTGTGCACGTTCAACTTTCAAATCGGTTCCGTTAACAATGTCTAGGACATTGTTAACGGAACCGATTTGAAAGTTGAACGTGCACACTGAGGATGGCTTAAAGGTAAGCCGAAACGTTTGTAATTATACTAAATAAATCTTATTAGTTACTGCGCACCATCAACAGCGTGTTATAGCTCTCATTAGCCCTTCCACGATATTATAATACTGTATAATATCCTGATAGCAGCCTTTCTAAGATACAATGCTTTAAGAAAACGCGGTTATCTGTGACGTATTATATCTTATCGTCGAATACATCGTAAAAACGATGAAATCGAGATCACGTTGGAAAAATTCTCCGGATCCGTCACTCGAACGAAACGTGGAAAACGCGACGCGATTATCGCGCACGGTCGAAACAACCTGTTAACTCCGTTGCTCGTTGCATGATAATGATGCCATGCTCTAAACGCGTGCACCGCGTCGTTGCGAAAACGAAAGTTACAACTTAAGTTACGGTAAATGCAGTTCTTAACGCGATACTTGGACTTAATAATGCATATGTCGTGCTTAGCGTTACAAATGCGCGATCGGACGCTTTTTGCACGCGTACATAGGTTTCAATGTTACATTATTCCACAACGGTGATTCTCGAAATTTTGTCAGGCCTTGGCACAGAAATTAAGGAGTAGGCGAGAAAAAAGATCGTCTAAAGCACGTTTTTCCGCGGTTACTAATTTATTCGTTTTTTTTTATTCGCCAGTCGTGCTAAATGTGACCTGAAAGTGGCGCTTGTCGATGTCGATCGTCACGTCGCGAAGGTCGCGGCGTGAAAATAAAAAGAGATAATATTTAATGATCTCTAAAATTAGCACGCGCAGACTCGATAATCCCCAATTCTCTTCACTCACCTTACACCTCCGCGTGATGATGTTAAACACCGGCATGATGCAGCGCCGATCCGCTGGCAACCGACACGTGCTCGCGAAGCTGTCGCTTCCAGTCGATTTCTTTCCGGGTGCTATCGGTATATCCCGAGGGATGCCACTGGCGCACGTTGCACGCCGGCCGATTTCCGATTCGATTAATCGAACGAGCACACCGAGGCAATGCCGATCGCATCGAAATGGCCCATCGCTATTTATCGAATTAAGTACCTAAATTAAACTCCGATCGATGCAGCGAACCGTTTCGCACGAGAAAGAGATTTCCGCAGCGGGCTTCAAATATTCTGCAAAGGGATTTCCGCACTCCACATAATTATCCGCAGGAAAAAAAATGCACGATAATCCTGGAGACTTGTTGGAGACGTCAGAAATAGGCAATACTGAACGATCGTTAAACGATTCCTCTACTGCGCGGCGTAATTCCGTTCCAAAGATACTATCGATCACTATCAGCAATTAGATAACAATATCTTCGAAGATTAAATATTTCCAATCCCTCAAATCATCAATTATGATAATTTTTCTTTCACGATGCACGTTGTTATTTATTCCTAAATCGCTAGATGCTCTCGGCGATACGGTATCTCGTCGATCACCGACTCTTTTTCAGGATTGTCACGCTCACTCACGCTTTCAGGATTGTCAGCGATCAGACGTCGACAATTCCAGAAATGTTGAAATTTTCGAAGTATCTGAACTCGTGCGAATCTCTCAAAAGGCTTTCCAATCGCGATCGCTCGTGACACGCCGTTGTCATTTCGATCCGAGAACGGTGCTTCCAGCGACGATCGTCGGCAAGCCACTACTCGTCCAATCAGCGCCGACAATTACTCAGATAACAAAGCTGTATGTCGTCGCCGTCGTCTCGTCGAATCTCTCATCTCGTCCGTGTTTCCTTCGATCCACGCGTTCCTCTCCGAACGTCGTTCTCCGCGTCAACGCCGCGTCTCCTTCGCCAACCCGCACGCGAGAGAGACAATCGCAAATTGGGTCGATCGATGACACTTTCGTCGTCAGGATGAACGATGCGACCGCGCCGACGATGACGGCACGGAGAAGCGCATTTTCCTCGATCGATCGTCCGCTCGCTCCGTGCGTGCACCGAATGTCGATTGCCACCGCGTTTCACTTGCGAGATCGTTTCGTCCCAAGGTCGCGGCTACCAGATAACACGCCTCTCGATCCGTAACGATTTCCTTCGAGAGGCGATATTATCTCGCGATACACAAAAACTCGAATCTTACGTGCGATCGTATCTTTCTCTACGACGTTTATCGTATAATGACGAGGAAATAAAAAAAAAAAATAATAAAAGATACCAATCAAAAAATTGGCGAATAATTATTGAACGTCGGAGCTGTACTCGAAATCTTCGAGGATTATCTCAAGACTTCTCGGATGTCTCACGTTAATTTCGACGATCTTTGATTTGAATTAAATAATTGCTTCGCAGCTGCGTCATTAATAGATGATCTTCCGTAAAGTAAATGGAAGAAAACACAGATCGGTGCTCGATCGGTCGCGGGGAATTCGATTACAAATTATTAATCCTTCTTCGCGATTCTCGAAAAATGAATTGGGATTGTAGAGTTGACAGATTTTTCCACGGATGTTGTCTCGTCGTGCCTTCGAGAAAAATTTGTCGCAAAACTGTATATTCAGAATGGCTCGACGCTCGGCGCCGGTTATACTCCGACGAGCTCGCAAGGACAAGGCTCGAGGTCACGCGTGGAAAACTCACGAGGTCTCCTTGCGTTCTAGAAAACGGCAAGATTCTGAATCTATTCGATTGAATTTATATACGTCTGCAGTTGTCCAAGGCTGTCACGCTTTATGTTTATCGATGAATCGCTGGCTTCCACCTCTACGCGCCTTGCGCAATTTCCGATCGCGTCGAATCGAATAAATCGACCGCGAAATTCTTTCGCAGGCGGGACAACACGCGCGCTTTCACTCGTGCTTTGTAAACGGCACCACTCGCCCGAGAATGAAATTCGATGTCAGCTTTTCGTTCCTCTCTGGCAATCGATATAATTTTTCTTCGACAATTACGATCCTACTTGACACCACCGGTAGTGGTCCATCGGTTAAATCCATAGAAAGATCGACAGTTTATTATTCGTTTGCGCGCACAATCGTAAAAGTCCGAAACGACGTGCGGGAATGTCCTTGGCGCAACTTTATGGCACACTCGTTGGAAGTGTCGCTCGTAATTGCGTTTCCTCGTTCGAAAAGCGCGCTCTTCTCGCTCGCGCGAGGCGGCGACTCGGAGAGCGAATTAAATCCCACGACCATATAGATCACTGTGGATTGCACTTCGTACACGAGCGACGTGTCGGACGATCGTCCCCGACCAGGCCTTATAAAATTTCTTCGCCGTCGAAAACGGGAGTCGCGCGGCCGGTCGCCCTGCGCGCCTCCTCGCAGGCCGGTATATCGATCGATCGATTACGCGGCGCGCGGGGTTTCCCCGTGGCAGTGGGGGGCGCAAAACGTGCGACGAGCGCGCGCTATCGCGATTCGAAGGCCGCGAACGTCGCTCGTGAGTCACTACGCGAGCGTAGACCGGAGCTAAGTGGCGGACTGGTCAACAATCGCGCGAAACACACCTCGGGACAATAGGCCGCGCGCACGGTGCGCGCCCACCAGGAGCAACAAACAACACACCTCGCGACGCACGGCGACGGACTCGTGTTCTGAAAGAAGCTCCGCGCGCGCGTCGAGCCAAACGGCGCGGACCCGCTCGGTCACGCTCGCCGCCGCTCGGACGCGCTCGGTCTGCGCGCCACGCGCTCGCCGCTCACTCGGTTGCCAACGGCCGTTGCAACAGGTTGTTGTTAGTTGCAAACTGTTAACCGAGTCGCTCGTTTCGAAAAGGAGTTTACCGCAAAAATCTGATTCGGCGCCGCCGAAACGAATTCGCGCTCTCGTACAAACGGTGCTCCTACTTTCTTCTTTTTAATTTGTTTTTCTAAATACGAGCTGTGTGCGTACGACGTACGCTCTTCGTACAAGCTGCGAGAAAAAATGCAAATGCTTTTATGCCCAGTTTGCGTTGAATTTTTTTTACCTTTGTATTTTTAAAAGATAAGATTTTCGAGTAAATTGTGTTCGGTCTTATATTTTCTTTAATCTGACGATATTTGCAATTAATTACACACCAGCACTTGGAGCCTATTTTGTAAAAAATCCTTAACGATGTTGTAATTGAATGATTATTTTTAGTAATAAGAAACTTTTCTTATTCTATAATAATAAAATAGTGAGAAAATTGCTAGAGACGTGTTGTTGAGTTTGCGATCATTTTGTTGGTAATGAATAATAAAAATTCTTACAGCGGGATTATCATTTATAGAAAAAGAAAAATTCAATGCGACAATCGATAATATCGTTAAAGATTACAGAATAAAGCTTAGTTGATTCTCTTTTGTCATTGAGAACTTTGAAATAATCAGACTTCTTCTTAAAAGCATTGATCTAATTAAATTATCGTTGCATAAATTTTAGTCTGTAATTCGTGTCCGCGCACGCGCGATTTCAAAATTTTATTCATAATCTGATATGTCATACACATATTTTCATGTACCTGTGTCTCTTAATACGTAAATATACGTGTAATTCTTTAAATACTTTTTTATATTATGCGATACATAAATATATCGGCATATAATTATAAATAGATTTATTAATAGATAATATAATATTATATGTAGAATATATTATAAATATATAGAATTAAAATTGTAAATAGAATTCTAAATTCCGATATGAGTTACGAAGTTTAAGACAGGCTTTAAATTGTTTTGATTGTTTGATTCTACTGAATAAAGGAGTGATACATGAGATTTCGTGCTTTGTTATATGTTACCGGATAAAAATAGATATATTGAGCACATGATGATAGAAATCTAACGAGTATCATAGCAATTACGTCAAAATAAGCTTGTGAGATACAACGTACTATCTCACGTTTGCGAGAATCATTCAGAGACGTATATACGATTGGGTCCTAGAAATTTCCTACTCATCATTGTAAATAAAGTGTAATAGCGAAAATAAGTAGTAGCAATAAGAAGTATGAGTTATTGTATATACTATTGAATAATGGAATAAACAAATAAATTTTTCCTCTCAACGTACACGGAAAAAAAATGACGTTGTATTAACAGCAGTCTAATTGAAAATAATCTTATTAATTCAATGATAGTATTAATAAAACAAATATGCCATACTCTTGTTTTAATAAAATGTTATTTGTTAATGTTATTCCATTAATACTATTAATGAATTAACAAGATTATTTTCAGACTGCTCTTGGCTAATGCTGTTAATACAACATCATTTTTTTTCTGTGTAATATCCGTGCGTGCAGCAAATTATTAAGTGTGCAAATTAATTTGGTCTTCACCTTTTTGCACATTAAAACTTTTTTTGCGCGAATATTAAGTTTCGTAGTCGATGGTTGATCAACTCTTTTCTTCTTTTAGAATTATCGTACGAAATCCATTTTTCATCGTCAGTGAATTTGCGGAAGTTGATTAAAGATAAAGGCATCGAATTAATTTGCACATCTAATACAAGTTACCCTCAATCAGCAATAATTAAAAAAAAAAAGAGATAAATTGATACGTTAACAGGTATCGATAACGTTTTTTATAATCTTATATAACGTGCGATTATGATGCTTGCTTCGTATGTTTATGCAATTATATTCAAGATACCGTGTAAACTCAATCGTTAAATTTCAGGCGACAAACTTCAAAAAGATAGATTTGATATGTTCCACCTTTTGCTTTTTTCTTTTCTCTCTCTCTCTCTCTCTCTCTCTCAAACTGCGCAAAATTAAAGGAGAAAAATTAAAATGCATAAAGATTATTTGTCTTTCACGAAGAAAATGTACCGCGTAGATCGCAACATCCCAAAAATGTCCACTTCTTTTTTCTTTGACACACTGGAGCGACGTTATAACTTATCATTATTTTCTAAAATAATGTGTGTTAATAAGATAATAAAGTGGAGTAATACAGCAATAACGAGGCTTACGTAAAATACCTACGCCGCATAATCTGGAAACTCATGTTTGATAAGAGTGTAGGAGTAAAATGCAAATAATGATTATCGGTGTCGAGAGGGAGATTACGCGGCCCGATAGTGTCGGTCGTATGTTTCATGTCATGTAATTCCTCTTTAAAGAATGACAAAAGTTTGATGGCAGCTATCTAGACTGAGTAAACTTACTGTCTCAAAAGCGGAGAAAAATTGCCGCTTACACATCACGCTAATGATATTACGCTAGTGGATATTATTGTGCGTTTAATTTTACGTTGCGTTATATACAAATAATTTGATTAATTAAATGTATAATAAATCTCACTCTCTGAACTCGGTATGCTACACGGAAAAAACGGTTTTAAAATATTAAAAATTTAGTTAGATATAGATCTAAAAATAATTTTGTTTGGACCATCAAAATAATTATGAATTGCTAGAATGTTAAAACTTTTTGCAATATTGTCATTAACACTTAAAAGTTCTACATAATTATTTTGATATAATTTATAAATCTATAAATAAAATTATTTTCAGATCTGTATCTAGCTGAATTCATCAAATGTTCTTTCCGTGTACATATTCATAATTTACCATATTTCTAAGATACAAGGGTCATTTGAAAACTTCACGGCCTAACCCATACAACTTTAGGTTTTAAATTACTTTTAATTTTCAATATTCTCCCTCAGTTTCAATGCACCAGTGATATTCTAGTGTCTTTATGCTATCACGGAAATTCGTTTCTTGAAGTACTTCAAAACAGCTGTTTACTGTAGCTTTGCGGTTAGACCGCGAAGTTCTCAAATTGTCCTCGTAACACAATATGTTTATGGAATGAAGTTCTTTGATTACATTCATATCTGTTTAGATCATATCATTCGTATCTTTTTAGATTATATCGTATCTTTTTAGATAACGTTCTCTTATCTGTTTAGATTATATTGATTTAGGTATACTTTTTCACTTTGCAATCTACAGTTGCATAAAATAATGACGAAAATTTCGAAGAGAATTGAAGTAATCTTTCTTATCGGTGACGCATCTTTCTCATATTTGAGTTTTACTGGGGTCGACAATAGATCAGCGAGATAATTGTGACAAGTAGAAAGTTTGGATGTATATCTAGGTTTTTTCCTATCACCCTACATTACGTATTTCGTGCTCGCTTTACAAATACGGAACACTCTTCCGGGTTTAGTTGCAGAAGCGGATCTCACATAATTTGCGTAAGTGCGATCTATCAGCTGAACTAGAGCTGCCGAAGCAACGCAATCGGCTGAAATACTGCAGAAGGCAGGAACAGTAGTAGGGAATGTGGAACGTGCGCGCGACTGTACACGTGTGCGTCAGACGTCAAAGCGAGCGAAGAATATCCATTACGTAACGGAGCCTAAACGTTCGCGTCGACGCTAATTTACGATTCTTCCGTTGCGATGTGCGATCAGCGTCGTGGAAACCGGAATATTTCGATCGCAATGAAAGATTTATGCCGTTCGATTCTAGACCCCCAGCAGCGTATTTATATTTCTATAAATTGATAATAGCCTCGCGACAATCGATCAAATCGATCGTATTGTCCGATATAAAACTGCCTTTTACTGGAAACAAATCTACATTGTGTTGTAGTTCGATTCATCTAAAATTAAACATTTGTCTTTTTTGGAACCTAGCCAGGAAAATATTCCATTTATCATTGCACGAATCTTGAAGCCATTTTTTCTAAAGTCACAATATGTGTTTCTCAATTAATATGGAAGTACGATAGTAATATTTAAATTAGTTCTTTATTTAAACTAAACTTTATTTCTTTTTACTTTTTGATTATTTAAAAAACAAAAAAGTCTATGTCGTGATATAATGGAAGTAAAGAAAATCAGGATGTTTATTGAAATTTTGTAAAAATTTTCCTGAGAATTCCCGGATTTTCCAGATATTTTTATTCAAAATTTTGAGTAAGATTAGAAAATTTTTTAATAAAACTTTGAAATAAATTAGAATGCAAATAACACAAACAAACTGTATTGTAAATTAATAAAAGACAAAGCAATGTATCATACTTATTATTAAGCGATTGTTGATTTTGCATTATCAAGAAAAAGTGATCATAGAAATAATTTTGTTTTTAAAGAAACAGAATTTAACGTAAATTTAAAAGTGAAATTTCGAAAATTTCTCTAAATGCCGATAAAAGTCCACAAAAATCCCTTTAAAGATGAAACAGAAAATTCCAGGTTTTTCCAAGTAGTAAACATTATGGGAATTGAATAATACAACGATATTCGCTCTTAGAATTCTGAAAATTACAATTCTGACGTTGAATCCTGTTGAATATATATCGCGCGAGACTGTTAAATGCAAACGTACAAATGAGATTTCATTGCAACAGGTGCAAATACCAGGGTCATATTAAGATCTCGAGCCATTCAAATCGCGATGCATTAAGAGCTTAAGACCTGCATACATCGCGAATGTCAGGGTTGCATCTACCGCCAATGAAAATTAAGCCGACGCGAAGTCCTCGTAATCCCAAGATATAAGATTCAAAATAAGTTTTGATGAGAAAGAAGAAAAAATATTCGTATCAAAAATTCCGCTCTCTGATAATACACGGAATGATATTCGTGTCGTCCTGAGAAATTCACGCGCACATTACTTATGCGGAACTATTTATTTATGGAAACATCAATCTTGATAGTAATTATAATAGACAACCACGTCACTCAGTGCATTAACCATGTAACGAGGAAAGAAGATTAATTACGCTTCAACGGTATCGCGCGACGCACGCATCGAAATCGTCGTTTCTCACGCGCGGCAAAATGTCGAGGGTGGAATCCGACCCCATCGAGATGTCGAAAGAGCGATCGTGCGAAAGAGCAGTCGTTAAAATTTTAGGTGTACGGAGACACGCGGCCGAGAGATGCTAAATACGTCGTCTCTTTTACGGCTGATTTTTACGATTGTTCAACGGAGACCGCGATTTCCTCACGCACGCGGATGCGAGTCGAATATCAAAGTAGAAGAAATCGCTGCTATTTGTCTCTGGCGCAATCGACCGACTGAAAGTAAAAGCGACCACACTTGCTCTTCACGATTTATACCACGCTTCCGCCGTAATTTACGATTCCTTTTCATTTCTTTTCTGACGGGGAGAGAAAAGGTTATGCAGTTTACGACATATTTATCGAGATAAAATCCGATAAATATAATAGACTCCAAAAGCAACGATAGATAAATAAAGTTTGACATCTTGGATATTAAAAAAGTTGATAATAAGATCTTTCGAACATCTTTCATTAAAATAAGATTCGGTGATACTTAGAGGTATTCCGGTACGTTGGAAATAATCGCCGCGACAGACAATATTTCGTTCCATCTTGTACTCTAGAAATATTGGATATCTCGCGGTATTGCGGCATCGAGTATCCTGCATTTGCCGATGAATGCATCGCGCAAATTATCGCAGGCGGGTTTGACTAAAAGCATTTTATCTTCTCCCTTGTCGGTAAATGCTGCGGATATCTACTTTATTCCGCGAAACGCGTCTAATCCATTATTCAAAATGAAGAGAGCTGCCACCGAGTCAGCTGGCGAATGGCATGGCAGTCGTTTCGAGACGTTCAAATATTAATTCTAGTTTTTTTTTTTTTTCAAGACTTCCGTACACACATCGCCGATGGAACCGAAAGCAAAGAGCGATCGATGAGAGAGGCACGATAATATTAAAAATTATCAAGAGTACAATTCGAATGAAATAAGACCTAAAGTTACACGGAAAAAACGGTTTTACTGAAGTATGTAAAAGTTTAGATAGATACAGATCTGAAAATAATTTTGTTGAGTCATATCAAATAATTAAAGCATGATTGATGATAACGCTACAAAAAATTTTAACATTCTAATAATCAGTTTGAGCGTCTTATGTAATATTTTGACAGTTTAAACAAAATTATTTTCAGATCTGCATCAGGTTAAATTTTCAGATATTTCAGCAAAACCATTCCTTCCGTAATTATTTTGATAATCCAAAATTATTTTTAGATCTGAATCTATCATAAATAAATTTTTAGATACTTCAAGAAAGTCGTTCTTTCAGTGTACAAATTCTTAAAATTGTGTATTAATCATATTTCTTTCTAATTATATGAATAATTGTTCTGAAGATTTCCGAATTACATAAAAAATTTAACTAGATAATTTAGATATGGATCTAAAAATAATTTGTTGAGCTGTCAAAATAATTATAGAACATTCAAGCATAATGAGCAATGCTACAAAAAGCTTTTGACATTCTAGCAATCAGTTTGAGTGTCCTACATAATTATTTCAATGGTCCGAACAAAATTATTTTCAGACTTATATCTAGCTAAATTTTTCTAGATATTTCAAACAAATCGTTTTGTACCCATTCTTGAAAAAAAAAATTACATATTAATTATTTCTTTCTAATTATATCGTATTAATAATCGTATTATAAAATTATACACGAAAAAAACAGTTTTGCTAAAGTATGTAAAAAGTTTAGCTAGATACAGATCTGAAAATAATTTTATTAGACTATCAAAATATTGTAGTTATGTAGAACTCTCAAGTTGCTGAAATGTCAAAACTCTTTGCAGCATTGCTCATCATGCTTGAATTTTTTATATGATCATTTTGATAATTATTTAGTCCTACAGAATTATTTTTAAATCAATTAGTTAAATTTTTAAATACCTCAGCAAAATCGTTCTTTTCACATGTATTATAATTAAAAAATAATCTATATCTATCATAATTGAAATTACTTTGACATACTCTTATGTAACCTTAGGAAGAATTTGGTATTTATTCAAGCGTTGCGGTTTTAGCACGAATATCCACGCGTATACGTAAATAGCTGCAACTTGTTCGCGCTCTACTCCGAGAGCAGGTTTTTTCCTCGTATCCCACAAATAACCTGAACTCGTTTGATTTCTGAGAAGTTCACGCACGCGAGACGATTTAATCAACGTCAGAAGAGAAAACTCGGATTAACGAATCGAACGTTCAAACGTTAACCGAGAATGTCGATCGTGACACCCGAGTTCCTTCGCGGCTAGGCACGGCGGATCAAAGAATCAATTTAAAGGCGGTCGCTCAGTACCGTGTATGTGTACATACATCATCACCAAAAACAATTTCGCCTTATTAAGAGCCCAGGGATTGTAAAGCTGACGAGTTAACAAGCCACCGACCCGTTCCTCGTACGCGCTATATACCGGGTATACCGGGTATTACACACAACGACAGTATATTATTACTTTCAGCTTGTAGAAGGATTAAAAAGAAAAAAAAAAATTCATGCGGCAGCATGCGCATTCTCGTATGTGCTTTACGCGCGTCGGTGATTTTTTTATAACGTCGACGGAAGCCGTGCGCGCGGATTAATCCGCGTCAAAAATTTTTGCGTCGACGGTAAATTAAGAAGAACGCGACGCAAAGGTCTCTCTCGTGGTTTGCGTTAAAGTTGACACCAAGTTTTGCGCAGAATATTACGTTGTGCACACGCTGCGGTGCTGGCAAAGACTTCAAATCAAGGAGTTAGATTTAGCGGTAAATTTTACAGCGGATTTACGATGGAGTGTGTTCGACGCTAAAAGAAAGAGCGAAAGAAAGGCAGTTTTCAAAAGTTAATATTCCGTTGTTATCAACTTGATCACATTTTGCCATATAAAAAAACCTAATCAGATATTTCGAGTTTTCAATGTACATTACTCTATGACACTCAGAGAAAAAGTCGTACCAGCAACTAGAAATTTGAGGACAAATAGCGCCTCAACTATGTATTATAAAGTTGTAATAACAACAATGAATAAGTAATACAAACTAAGAAAATGTAGTAATATAAACCATTTATAATCAATTGTTCAACAAACTACAGAAAAATAGTCGCATAATAATAATGTTTTTTTTTTCAAGTCATCTCTACAATAATTAATTATGCTTCACTTTAAAAAAATATTTGTTTAAACTAAAAAAATGTAGTAGTTATATCTTATTTATATAAAGTCTATATAACTGTGAGTCTATATAACTAATGATAGTTGAGTCGCTATTTCACTATCAATTAATAGTTGACACATATTGTTACCGTTACTATATTTTTATAGTATTTAATATTACTTTAGTTCTTGTTACCTTATAAAACTGTGTGCCAGATACTTAAATTACAGAGTTGTCAAAAATATAGTTGCCACAACTATTTCGTTTTCTCTCAGTACGTCGAAAGGTAAGTACTTCTTAACCGAAATGCGCAACGTCGAAAATATGAAAAGCAACATCGGAAAAACAATTAGCAATGTCAGACATAATTATTGGACCTTTAAAATTGATGAATTATAACGACATGTCCGAGGTACCAAAAAAAAATTTGCTAACTGCAAACGTTTTCTTTAAATGTGGTTAAGAAATTAGCAAATATTCGCTCGCTGTTGAACGTTAAAAACACGCTCGTGCTCGGCGCCCACAAAAATAATACGTTGTGCATACCGCGCGTTGTCACCGAGAGTCCGTTGGAAAGCCATCGGGTCGCTAAATTCGCGGTGAGAATACAACGAGGTCTTCCAGAAACCTACTTTCGAAGTTTCCTCCCGCCGGCCGGATTCGCGGTTCTGCTTTGCGTCGCAAATCAGATCGATTTGCGGACCTAGACGGCAATTAGCACCGCGTGCGTGCTGCGAATCCCACTTTGGTGTTGCAGCGTCATGAAACGTGCTGCCGGTGTCGTGCTAAGTGCTTCACGCAAGTCCTTTGCGTTTGCGGATTCTTTTAAGACGCGAGCTAAGAGGAAGGGAAGAGGGAGGACTGATGCGCGCCACGTTCGGCGACGAAGAGCGGAGAATCGTGGGCGATTGGAAGCTTCGCCGAGAAACTATTCGTATCATACGGATATTTCGCGACATTGCGCAAGAATCGGCGATATATGTCGGGGACTATCCATGATTAATTATTAAACGAGCGAGAGAGTGAAGTTGCCGCCCGGCGACGCGGGGCGACCGACGGATTACATAAGACCAGTTAGCGTTAATCGAAAACATCATACGTAGATTGGATAGAATGAACGGGAATGACTTAGAAAAATAACTTTCCTCGCGACGTCGCCCGGCCACGCCATTCCGATTTCATCGATCGAAACTCACGCGTTCCGAGATCGAAGAAGAAAAGTGTCATTTAAATTATTACTCCGATGTAAAATCTATGTTCCCATCTTTTTCTCTTACTGTCCCATTTTCATCTCCCATCTCTTCTTTCTAGAATCAATCTCAAATAATTGAAATTAATTTTCCAACCTTTACGCAAACGTTTTTAAAATTCTTATCACGCATTCCTGCTAACTTTTCGATGAGAAAGAAATTGGATATTTTCGCTCGGTTGAATATCGTATCTTGGATATCTGGTTTCTCGCATTTGAGAGACACTGCCATCCACGCGATCAACTCGGACATTACACCACACGTACCTCGGAGTTGCTGGTGGCGACGCTGGACAGACCCGGGGACATGGTGCCGGTGGTGGCAGGGTCCGGGCTCGCCGAGACCGCCGTCGGGTTAGCCGGGTGATGCGGCAGCAGCGCGGGGGCGTGCGGGTACGAGGCGAGATGAGGATGCTGCGGCTTCGGGTGATGCAGCTGCGGGCCGGGCGGTGCACTTTGCACCACCATTGGGACGGGTGGCGGCCCGGCGTCGACCGGCGTCCTACCGCCACCCTCGCTACCGGCGCTGCCGCTGACGACCGCATTGCCGCCGCCGCCGCCCTCGCCGCCGCGAAACGACTCGTGCAGGTATTGGCGCACCTGGTTCTTCTGCTTCTGCACGACGTGATAGCGAGTCGGATTCTCCAACAGCGTGCGCACCTGAAGAAAATCAACACGTCGTTCTTAATTTCCAGAGTCACATAAAGTTAATTATCGTGAGACAGCGATAATTAATCAGAGAATCATCTATGCCTTGATTTTATTAACGAGATTTTCTGAATTAATAAATGCATTACTATATTGTATAATATCGATAATGTAATGGAAGAAATTTTTAATAGATGAATAAAAAGCAAAGGTACACCTCTTATCTTTTTGTCTTTTATAGATGGTGTCAATTTTTGTTTCTAGTGCGAAATAAAAATTTAAGGGAAACTAAACTGACAATGAGATACATTAGCATTTAATTCACAATGTGTTTTTTCTTCTTAGTCTTATCATATTAATCTAATATGCAGATATTCTGGCAGATGATCAATCAAAATGCGATTTCTTAAAGTCAGTTTTGAATATTAAAATGCTTACAAATGCTTACAACAGCAAGAAATAAAAAAATTAAGTAATCATTAAGGGTTCACAAAAGGATGCTCATATCTCTAATAAGGAAAGGATTGAATTTAGAAATTATTCTCAATTATACCGAATAAAATTTCGCTATCTTAATTCTGCAACCTTAAAGATCGTTACATCTCACGTGAAAATTGTATGACGAGAACATTATCACAGCTGCGTTCGGCCTCTCGCGAACGCAGCAACCATATTGCGTGGAGCTAATTGCAAGATAAACCATCGACTCTCGTGCCTCCTGCCTCTCGTTTCCTCTCTCGTCGTCTAACCATTACTTTGGGAGTATAACAGTATAGACACGGTGTACCGAATAGATCTATTAACGACGCTACACAATTCGGCTCGCCTTACTGCGATACGACAAACTGCCGGAACTATAAGGTATCGTTATCTTAGCCGTGCCCGTCCTCCTGTATGTATGTATATCTATATGCACGGAGCTTTAAACGACGGAAACGCAAACAACGGTAACCGAATGTTTGACCCTACGCTACTTGGATAACAAGACTCTATCTGGGAAAACCCCATCGCGTTGGACTTGGGATACTTCGGTACTTACTGCCAAGTTCTACCTTCAACGAACGCCCCAGTTTTGATACAAAACATCAAATATAAGGAAAATCAAAGAAAGAAGTTAAGAATGTGCCGGCGAAAGAGGCGTAGTACTTTATCAAACTATTATTTAATTTATAATATATAATAAGTATATATACACCCGATAAAAAATTTTTCATATAAGAATACATATAAATATATAAAAACATATGTAAACATATAAACATATATATATATATATATATATATATATATATATCTCATTAATTATATATTATTATTATATACATATTATACATTTAATTATATATAATTATATATGAGCAATTTTTTCTTATTTTTTAAAATTTGACTTTGTATAAAAGAAACAATGTAAAAATTATACTTTTAATTATTTTTTATGTTTTCATTATTATATTATTATTTTTCTTGTACCAAACAGTAATTTTACAACAAATACAAAAAATATGTATGAATATATATATAGATATATTTTATATAAAATTATATGTTTATATATATTTATATACTCTTAGAAAGGATTTCTCATAACAAGACAAAAAATATTCTTGACGTACTTAATCTTACCGCAATCTTATACAGCATAAAAATAAAATAATATTAAGATTAAATCAATAATTCCTATTCTTCTTCTCCGAATTAAAAAAGATTGACTTATGAGATAAAAATAACGCATAAATTTAAGTTTATATTCTTACATTTAGAATAAATAAATCATTACCAACGTGCGTAAATAAACTTGTCCCATGCCGACGCCCGTTACAAGATTATTTTATTCTAGGTATAAGAATTTTCATTTACTGACTTTAAGAATAAAATATTTTTCTTTCAAGAATAAATATTATATGATTGGCTCTATATCGATCCTATTTTGTGATGGATCGAAGAGTAATAGCATTGGATCCGAAAATCTTTTCTATAGATGTATATTTATATATATTCTTATATGAAAATTTTTTTTATCGGGCAATGAATCTTTTTAATCAATGTGAAATATGTATACAACAATACACATATAATATACAGCGCTGTACATCGTATAATAATTGCTCGTGCGAAGGGAACGAGTAATCATGCGAATCACAATGCGCCGTAACGCAATAAAGTCAGAAATTTAATTTAATATAATAACGTGGTATTGCGCAATATCAAATAATTTTACTGTGTCGCACGATTCGAGTTTCGCGCGAGCAATTTAGCATCGATCGTATCGCGCAGATCGTACGAAGCCGATCGCATACTTGTAATACTTGCGGTGGCACATCCACGCCGACAGTGGGCAACGGCGTAGGCGGCACTGGTCTGGGCGGCGCGGCAGCTGGCCTCTGCTGCTGCAAGCTCTGCCGGAATTCCGCCTGTCGCCTCTCTTGCTCCTGCAGCTGCTCTCGCATCAGCTGCAGCTTCAACTGCGTGCGCGACGTCGGCGTCGCTGTTTTGAACGTCGGCGGACTGAAAAAAGTCAATATTTCCTCGTAAGACTTTATCGAAGATTTCTCGCTCGGGCATACTTTCGCCATTTATAATTGTACATCCGCGCTAATTCGTGCACGAAAGCAATCGTTTGTATTTCGAAGATCATTTTAATCCTTTAAGCTCGAAATTTATTTCCCAAGCTCAGAAATTAAATTCTTAATGTAATTAATTTAATTGTTAGTTAATAATAAAATCAAATTACATAAGCAATTAACTTTTCCAGTAAAACATTCATAAAAATATTGCGGTAGAAAATTGCTAAATTACAAATAATTAACATATTTAAAATATATTACAAGAAATTCTTTTTTCTTAATTCTAATATTCTTAATTCTAGATATCTATAAAATTTTTTTTTACTATTTGACAAACTGTTATTATTTATTCCTTATGTAAATTGTAGTAACATCTAACAAATTTCTCAGACCAAAACGAGTATTCCGTTACCGTTTTAAAGTTTCTATCGAAACTGACGAACGTATGAGTCATTCGGAACGAAGCTCAATCATTTACGACGCGCGTTTGTGTTGATAAACGCGAGAATATTCAGCGTTGTCAGCTGAGCGAGCGAGCATCGAGTCCCAAGTCCGAGGCGAGACCAATTAATCTCGTAGCGCAAACACTATTGAATCGAACTATCTCCGCACTGACGGGAAGAAACCCCGTAAAGCCAATCGCGGTACAATTCGCGGCAGACAACTAGATAAGTCATTAATGAAGAGACGCGACAGGCGAATAATAGACATTGCTCGCAATTACGTCGCATTGTTTGAAGCGTCAATCTGTCGAATTGTTGGAAAAAAAATGATGCTAAAAATCCGACGAATTTTACATTGTAACACGTTTCAGTGCAAATAACAAGTTCCGAACATATTTCACACACGCACGCTATAAATAAAACAAGGGAAATAAAACAAAAGACTGCAAAGTTCTCTATTAACGTAACTTTGCGATATTAATATAACAGTTCTTTTTTTACATAAAATAGATGAGGTGTTTTGAAGGAATTAAGTTAAAAAATAAATCCAATATATGTCCAATATAAACATTTTGCCTATCACGTCTGCGATAAGACACTTTTTGATTCGTTCAGACAACTGGACAGGAACATTTCTTTATTAACGTCCCGATTGCCCTAGTAAATGGCGTCTGAGAATTAATGGCGCCATGATTCGAGTGATAGTATTACCGAATCTTGGCAGTGTTGGCGCACGATTCGACGGTATTCCCGTAAAGATGCGCGGAATCTCTCGATTTCGCGAACGGCAAAATGATCATATATATATATATATATATATATATATATATATATATATATATAAAGCGCATAATTTATTGCAAATCGGCAGCCAATAAAATAAGAGCAAAATTTTCTTTGCCTTGGAAGTCGCAAGCAAAATTTTGTGAGCACGTAGACCCGTGGCATTCGCATATTTCGCTTTTATTTCAATTGATTTCGATGTGAATCAAATTTTTCGCTCACGCACAATTAACATTAAGAATAAATATGTCATAGAGACGCATGCCAGGCGTCCGTTTTACTGCCACGGCTAAAGGAACGTTCCCAATTCGGGAACAAAGCCAAGATCTAGTCGTAAGAAAGTCAAAATAGAGAGAGATTGTGCAATCTAGATCGAACATTAATTCCTGCTGTTCGAAGTGATCTTTTTTCTCGATGTATATATATATATATATATATATATATATATATATATATATATATATGTTGTTTATTCATTTTGCATCATAGTTGATAAGTTAATGCGACGCTACAAATAAAAATAATAAAAAAATAGAGAAATCCTCTTTTCTTTTTTTATTGTATTATTAAAATATTGTTAGAGAAAGCCTAGCAAATATTCGATGAACGTCAACTATGAGATTTCGCGGAGCTGCGATTAAAGAATTCAATATATATTGTTTTTCGATAAAAGCTAAAAATTTATTAAGTGAAGAGATATGTTATGTAAAATTTTTGGAGATGACTTACGTTGCCATTGGATAGGAATAAACATTACGTCGATAACGGAACTTTAAGAATAAATGCTTAAGACAACTAAATGATCAAACTTTAAATTCGAGATTCGATCTTGCAGTCAATAGAGAAACAGAAGCCCCGTTTAAAGCAGGAGAAGGCACTGAATATTTGACCGAGTCTTAAACTCAAAAGCCGTCGTCTTTGTACGATTACGAAATTAAAAATTCTTTCGTTTCCAGTCGTGCTACGAGAGAGCTGCCGTAATAAAGCTGTTACAACTTTTATAATACTACCGGCTGACTCGTGAAAGGCGATTTAATCAGAATACCGACTTTCCCGGAGACCATTAAAATGTCTTACGAATTTTTCTATCGCCTAAGAGACGGACTCGCTTTTCTCTCTCGTAATGTTCTTGTTTTTAAAAGCTCCGACCTTTTCATCAACGTGTTTATGGACGTTTGTTAAAATTAATTGAAATTATAATTTAAGATTTTTTTCTCGCAGTACAATTAAAATGCTATATTACGATGCAAATATCACGGAAAAGAGATGTATATTTTTATTTCACTTTTATTTTAATTGGATTTATAATGAAATTTTTTCACTCTTATTTTTATATCTAGTATGTTATTATTATGTCTAATGTTTTATATCTAATTTTTTTTATATTTAATATATTATAATATATTTATACTAATTATAAATTCCTTATTGTATTTATAATACATATGTATATTTATTATATGTATTATATGTATATTTATTATATGTATAATAATATATATAATATATTTATATAATATATAGTATATTTCAGTAGGTTATCGCAAGGGTATAATTAATAAATTTAAAGAAATCGCGAGTAGAGTATAAAAGAATCACGATATAGATATAAAAGAATCGGGTATTACCAATGTTAGCTGAGTTCGCCAGAAAACTCGCGATCGATTAAGAAACGGAATGAAAATACTCTGATCGAAGATTGGAAAAGTTTCTGATGAAAAATTTTCTGCGGGTAAGGTTGAAGTTGAAATGGAATTGGATACTTTCCTTCCTTTCGGATAATCGTTGTATTGATATTTGGTGAGAAAGTCGAGTGCTCGATCTCGATAGTGCATACTTTTGATTACAGCTGTTCATATTGTTTCAACGCTGTTATATCGAATTTCACTTGCTCGTTACGCCATTAATCAGAAAATTTCATATTACATCTAAATGAAATTTACCATTAAAAATCGATATAACTAAATTACTCTTGTTAAGATCTAAATCTTAAAAGCAACCTTAGAAATTTAATTATTTTTAAATATCGCGAACTTTCGCAGAGAGATAAATCATAATTTGTTCATTAAAATTTTATTACTTCATAAACTCGACAAAATAAAAATAAACATTAAATATTTTCATCAACCGTCATCATCACTTAAACGAAATTTTTTATTATTTAATTAATAAAAATCTCAATTTTTCTACCTTTAATTAATAAGAAATTTTAATTACTAATTAATAAAAATTCTCAATTCTTTTCCATCTTTAATTAATAAGAATTTTCACTACTGTTCTACTATGATAATTAATTAATTATCTCGAAACTAATAGTAATAACAATAATAGCAAATCCATTTATCATAGTTGGAAGCTTACATGAATTCAAGCGCTGTGATATTTCATTGCATAATTCTTGTTATCACAGAGACAGTGCAATCGACTTTAAATGCGTTCGCGAAAGATCTCGCGGCAAGCTTTGACTTTTTATAAACAGCCGGCGGATCGAAGGTGGTCACGGCGCACTCGTATATTTCTCTTCGCGATATTGGATATTGGACAGCCAAAAATAATTTTCGACCATACGTTGGATACCATTAATTCTCCAAGGTCACGTACGACTCTGCTCGAGCAATACCCGCGCGAGTTTCTCTTCTCGTACTACAGTATCGCACTTTTTGCCGGCGGGCCTTTATACATGACCCGCTTAGAGAAGCGAAGAGGAGAACGACCGTAATACTGAATTTAGTGCTTATATAAAGAGCGACGGAAGATCGCTTATGGCAGCTTCATGCAAATGCGCGCGAACCCTCTCCGATCCTCCTTCTTATTCACTGTCTCTCTATATGCGGTACGTAAAGAGGGAATCCTGCAAGAGAATGGATCTCCCGGAGAAAGGATCCTCAGTAGCGAGTAAAAGTGATGTCCCCGTGTAGTAATTTTTAATATCTAAAGTCAAGAAAATTTAAAAATATTTAATCAAATTAAAGCTAGGGTCAAGATAATCACATTTTAAAATAAAAATATTTTAATATTAATATTATAAACTTTGTTATAAGATCTAAAATAATGTCTAACGTAATGAGAATATTAGAAAGATAGAAAATATATAATTTCTGTAGAAAACAAAGATTTGTCACTACCAATATGTTAAAATAAAGTATAAATTCCATTCCATCATAATAATATATTTCACAATTCTTTATGCGATCTTTCTAATAATTTATTTATTTTTTTAAATCTCGAGCGTGCACTTTGAACTACGAGTAAGAAATTCAGCACTGGGGATTCCCAAGCAAGAATCGTCGAGCAGATAGTAGAAGGTAGAAGACCAGCGGTTTAATGTCATTAGTCTCGAAGAAAATCGGTGGCTCGCCGTCGCCAAAGTTTTATCTTCATTCCCGCGAAATGAATTAAGTGAGAAAATATAGCCGCTCGCGCCACCGGCAGACGACCGATATAAATCGCGATAATATGGAAAGCAGCTTCTTTGTCGGATTAATGTATACTCTCGACTAAGACGTCGGCTTCGGCCGAACGGGGCCGTACGTGCGCGGAATTTCATCGTCGAAGCGGAGATTATCGTCGTGGGTGGGCTCTCGATCGTGAAATTCGAACAGTCATTTACTTCGACATTAGATATTCTCCAGCGAGAGCAAATTAACCCTGTGCGGAGTGCACAAGTGAATTTATAGGAAAATCAAAGTACAACGGGTAATTTAACGTAACGTGAAGTTCCATGGATAGAATCTATCACAATGACAATTCTCTTTTCAGAATTTCGTGAGATTGAACATCATTTTAATATTCACACAAATAATTTGTCTAATACATTAAGATGTCAATTTATAAAATAAAAAATTTTTTATTATAATATTTATAAAAGAGTTATGAATAGATTTTAGAAAATTTTAGAAGCAATTTTTTTTTTATCTGCGGTGCTCTTTACAGAGATGAAGTGCACGAGACACAAAGATAAGATAAAACTTCTTGCTCGATACATTCGGCATCGTATTATTTAAATGCCACGCCACCCTCGCATTCATCGCTCCTCAAGTTCTCCCGGTGTAGAATTTAATAACAGACATTCGAGCCCGTCAGCGAAACAAACCGGCTAGAAATAAATTCCTCCACCGCCCCCGCGTTCTCCAACGTCGCTAATACCCGTTGCGAAGTTTGCGGGGTTTATGAAAAGCTCGAGAGTGTCGACTGATAATAACAATGATAATCGTAATAAGCAAGCAGCGGAAAACGATTTACCCCCGGCCAGGGAGACGGTGGAAACTTGTCGGGAAAACTTCATCTAGTTTGCGGAACGACGGCGAAAGAACGAGGAGAAAGAGATAGGGAGATAGATAGATACGTAGAGAATAAATGAGGCAAGAAAAGATGACGAGACGGAAATACGATGTTAAAACATGAGCATATCTTTGAAATATTACAACGGCCAATATGTCAGTAGACAAAGTCCCAATTTGCAATTTGTATCGATATGTCATTTATGTGAGCCGTCTTTCCTCGCAATCTGATCTCTTATATTATAAATGCATACGTTCCTCTTTCCCGACGAATATCGCGAGCTGTTGTTTATGCACGGAACAACATGAAAGTTTCAAAATACGAGGCAAAAATAAAGGGAGAAACAACGTTACAAATGCTATAAAAAAAAAAACAATCCATATGCGATGACAGAGTATATGGCGTTTATCCAGACAATTTACAGGTTTCTGAGCGTTTCCAAAAAAATAAAAGATCAATATCGTTTATATTGTAATTTCGCCGTAATTTTATATGTTGAGAATACTTTTTCAGTCGCTCTGAAAATGTCACATGAAATGAAAGGAACTTGCTACAGGTGAAAATATATCCTACAATTAACAATGTCGAGAAGCGAAGGAGCCTTTCGTGCCGACCGGAATTATACAATGCAGTCGATTAATCCGCAGTAGCGAAGCTTTCTAACAAAGTGCACTTAGGTCGCTGCGCCTTGCTAAATGACCACTACTCCCCCTCCCACCCTCACTCTTCTCAGTTATAGTATTACAAATTTCCCACCGTTAATCTCAACCCGCCAGACAAAATGATCGCGTGGAACACTGCGTCGCTTGCGTGTCACATTAAATTCGTGAGCAAGGGGATTCTAATTGCTAGAGCGAACAAAAGAGTATTGCTGTAATATTTTTCATTGCGGCGAATGAAAAAAAAAATCTACCCGAAAATATCAGTTTTATAGCGAACAAATGGATGATTATTAACAAAATCTTAACGACGAATAAATTTAAACAAATTGAAAAGARTTGTAACAATTTCTGTGCAATATAATTTTTTTTTAATATTACGAATGTGAGATAACATTAATCAACGGCTTCGCAATTAGCGTTTCAGGACTGATCAAATATCGCAGCGCACTAGTTTCGCAATTTTGCGTAGAAGGCACGCATGTGCCTCACCTCGAGCTACGTTACGACATTCCCGAAACCTCGTAGAAATCTGCGAAATCGATCGTGAACGATCGCTTATAGCGGAGACTTGGCTCGTAAGCTCGGAATTCTCATGCGAGATTACGCCTCCGCAAGCTCCTCTGTACGGAGAGTAAACGCGGAGTTTGCTGGCCGGAAAATTACGCAAGTTGACCGTGCGGAATCTCGACCGTAATCTTCGGCGCGTACGTGCACATACACGTGCAGTGGCTGTGAATCGTGCCGGACGATCGAGCGATACGGATTCGGGTTATGCAAATGCCAGGAACCAGTGAGAGCAGATAGAGAGTTAGATAGATAGAAGGAAGGAGAGAGAGAGAGAGAGATGAAGATCAGCCGATATGTTACATAGCGCGGAGGCGACGTTACCGTTACCGTTACCATTCTCGCTTACCGTAGCGGAACCGGGGAAGGCAATCGAAAGCCCCCGGACGAAAATCAGGAACAAGGTCGTGCGAATGGCGACCGGCACGCGCGCACGACGTAATTAGCTCGTGCGACAAGGCGATTTAGCGAGAAATTATTCGCGATACAGTCAGTGTATAACATTTACGGCACAAAGATGGCCGTGGAGCACGACTCGTGTAATTTAATCGTGTGATTTACGCAGCCCGAACAAAATCGGTTAATTTCCATCGCGAAATATATATATACATATCGCATGGAAAATGATTTTTCATCCGCGCATGGAAATGGTCTTCCTTCTGAAATTATTTGTTTCGCTCCTCTAC
The DNA here is from genome assembly GCA_037157785.1 of Cephalotes varians. Taxonomy (NCBI): domain Eukaryota; kingdom Metazoa; phylum Arthropoda; class Insecta; order Hymenoptera; family Formicidae; genus Cephalotes; species Cephalotes varians. The sequence goes on along the minus strand of JANQDE010000007.1, from coordinate 1,238,412 downwards.
TATTAATGCTAAAAACACGTGATGAACTATTATTACGGCGAAAGTAGATTAATCACGGCGATGGTTGTAACTGAAATTTGCAGAGTCATAAGCTATGACCGTCGCTCGTGATAAATGTACGAGTTAAAAGCGCGAGCTCCAAACCAGAATGATTACATACTGTCGGGATATGATTAGATCTGTAACATTCATGGAACGGAAATGGTCACCGGGAAACGACTATTAGTATTTTTTTATCCGAATGTAAAATTGAGAAATGATGGCATTTAGATGCTGCATTTGGGAATTTATAATTTAAACACTAATATTTTTACCATTTCATGAAATTTACATTAATACTTTTTATTGATGTCAAATACATCAAATGAATTTTCTGCCCATCGATAGCTTCGACAGGAAATAGTTTTTTTATATATTTTTATTATACCTTTAATACAATTGAGAGACCGAGAGAGACGGGGCTAAAAATATAATACGCGATAACCCTAACTATATTCCATAGTCTCTATAACCACGCTAAAAATAACCGAATTAGCGGTATAGGTTCACTTGAATTTCACGAAGTCATTGGCTACGATTGTCGCCGGTTATATATAAATGGTTTCGTCGACTATATATATAAGCGACTTAAAAACGCGAGTTCCGACTAAAGCAGAATCGCGTCTTGTTCTCGGAGGCGCGTTACGATCTGGATGCGGTCCAAGTGTCAGCGCGAAACGCACGTATAAGAAAACCAAACCAATATGGATTTCGATGTATACATTAGTATTTCCTCGCTAGCGGTATGCACATATGTAATTTTGATTCGACGATCCGAAAAAAAGCGAAAAACGTTTTAATAATTTGCGCGCGGCCAAGTACGCGCGTCGCACTTCATGCCTTTATTTCGAAAGGAAAAATATTGGTTAATTTATACGTGGTTATTATTGGGGTTTCGTAGCATCTATATTCATTTTCAACTTCTACCAACGACGGCGATCGTAATTTTCCTCCCGCGCTCTTTTCCTCAATGGCCACCGGCCGCCACCGCCAATATGAAATTGTTTGAATATTTATGACGTGTGCGCGATTGTATGGAACTATGTTACGCGATGTATTTTACGCATACCGATAATCGATGAAGAGCGAGAGAGAGAAAGAGAGAGAAAGAGAGAGACGGTGGACGTTCATACCAGCTTGTACGTACGTATGTACAGCGGGAGGGAGGATGGTTAAATTCAGATAATTTCAGCGCACAATGTTTATGTTACGTTATGACAGGCTCGGTTAAATGTAACGTGCTAAATTTAACCATCGGTACCATTCAGGACCATTCTCGATAGAATTTTTGGATCGATTATCAGAGAGGCGTTATCCGAGTGCCGTGGCAATATTACTAGTAAAGTTTAAATTAATTACTTTGAAATTATCAGGCCTTAATCGGTGATTTTCTGCCGTCGTCACGCGAGGACGAAATAACGCAAAAATTGATCGTAACTCTGAAAAATCGTAACCCTCAAGGCATATTATTCGTGCGATTTGATATCGAAGATCGAAAAAGCGTTCGGTAATTTAAAAATGAAAAGGAAATATCCATTAACCTATATAAAACTACTTGAATATCTGTAATGTTCCAAGATAAACACGGGCTGCTATATTTTATCGCAAGACGTTCTAATAGCGAGTAATAAAGATGTCAACGCTAAAATATCGCAAACCGTCTATCGCCGACGATGTTTGGAGGTTCGGATTCGATGATCTTAGCGGAGAGATCTTAACGCTGTTTTTCACAGACAAAGATTTTATGAGGAGAGTTTTCAGAAGACGTCAACATTGACGTTGACGAGATTGCTCAATGTACGATGTGAAAATATAAAGCGTATTCATTCCCGAAAATGCGCAGTCGTCCAATATCGGCGGCTGCTCTTTGAGCCAATTAAATTTTGACCCAAATTGTAAGAAACAACACAGCGGCTAACAGTGACATGTGCATTAAATTATATTTTCACGCAAAAATTTGTGGTTGTTCTATTATTTTGCCACATTATTATTGTGCGCAATGACATACCTAGTATTCCTACATTATGGCAGCAACGATGATCTACCTAGACTTAGTTTCATTCGACGCCCTTTCGCATCATTGCAACGCATTGCATCGTTTCATCAGCTGCTGTCGCCACGCTCGCTGCCCGAGACGTCGACGGGAGAGACAAGCGATTCGCGATTCAGTGACGAGTTGCAACAAGGCCGTTTAAATATGGACGTAGTGTTTACGATCGACGTAGACGACGTGCACGACGATCAAGCGCTTGAAACAGGAAAAGCCGGTGTTTCTTGTCCCTCGAGACGATGGAGAATCAATAGATGACATTGACTACCGATGTGGATTATAAACTGAGAAATAACAACGACGTAAACGTTGCCAACCGGGACAAAACCGGGACAAAACGAATGAGTAATTTGCGTCGGAGATTTACTCACGAAGTACTTCTATTGATTCTTCCGTAAAACAAATACAACAACGTAAATATCGAAGTATATGCCTGTTTTAATGAGGAATTCGCCACGTTGTTTTCGTAAACTTTTGTAATTGAGATTTTAATTGAGATGAACAATCATCTTCGAAAGCTCTGAACAAAGTGCATTAAATGCAAAAAATAATTATAAATAGAATTCGAAGGCATTCTTATTTTTTATTATTTATTCACTCAAAGTAATAGTCAATAAGCGAGGAACGATGAAAACATGAATGAAAACACAATGTAGTCAGAGCTGTATGACATTTTTCGGGTACGTGATCGATGCAAAAATATTCCATTTCACGCGCATGCAAATGTCAAAATAGCTGTGCTATCTTTAGTTTTTACATATTAGTCGAATAGTCACTGTACAGGCGTATGGCAATGCTTGTAGAATTTGCAATCAACATCCCAGATTACTGCCCGTTTCCAATTAACTTTAATCTTAGTTCAACTCTTCATCTTTTTCAGTTCGAAGAATTAAGTTTAAGTTGACCGTCAATCTACGTTGATAGGAAACGGGCATTTAAATCTTGTGTTCACGATATTAGAAATCGCTTCGAGATGTCGGAGGATTCTCGGATGGAGAAAGAATTAACCAATCGCATTGGTCCATTGACCGAATTGTACAAATGTGATTTTTTTTCTCCGACATCTCAGAGCGATTTTTAACATCCAATTTTTGTGTAGACACACAAGAATTAAAAGAGATAAACGAGGTGACAAACGAGAACAAATGATTATAGGTATCGTATAACCATCATAGCGTGAAAAATGACGTGTAAAATTTTTCTAATGTGATAATACATCTTAGGTAGGTGTCTGGATTTTTTAAATCCGGAAATAGTCATCTAGTTTCTTACACAAACGATCACTTGAGGTGAATCTTACATCTCAATTAAAAGTCATATTACGTTTAGAATATTATCATATTCTAAACGTAATATTATATAACACATTCCATGCCGAGCTGTTTTGCTCGACTTTTCATTCAGGCCATTTGATGTTTTGACTAAAGACTGATATATATTATCACACAATATTAAAAAAGCAAGAGGGCAAAATGTCGACAGTTAGAAAACGTTGCACTTCTTGCGGGTCAAGATCCGACCCGCGAGTAAACAAAATGTAAAAAAATTCGAAACTGAAGTAGCGAGATAAAAACTATAAGAATAGACGTTTTGCAGCGATTACCCGAACCAACTCTGTTTATGCTTGTTTCAGCAAAATATATCATAATATGCGATTATCAATAATTGTAGAAAAATTTTGTTTGCTTTCCATTTTTTATTTACTTATTATTATAATATATAAGACATTTACCTAATTATAAGATATTTAATAACAATTAGTAAATAACAATTAAACAAACTTATTTGTTTTATTCGATACTGCATTTTTTATAATGCCTCTTTCTTTTGGTAATATATTTTTCAGTCTTAAACTTATTATAAAATATATACTTTGAATACATTTAATAAATATGTCATCGTTGGTACACGCGACCTGAATGGAAAATTTAATGTGTGCTGTCGTTGGTATGGAACGTGTTAACTACATATTGTATATCATTGATTGTTCTACAATTTATTACTAATTAAGATCATTATGTATATAGATTTACTCAATAAATAAATTTCTAAAAAAGTAAGAAGATATAAAAAAATAGATATAGAGTCTCATAATGAAAATTATTGTGATTGAACTTCATTTTTTCACTGTAAAAATCACCCCAGATAACTATTTCCGGATTAACAAGAGCAAATGCCTGCACAATGGATTAAGAATAATAGCAAATAAAATAACTGTATAATGCGCACGAACATCAGACACTAAGGAGTTAGTCTCGATCGGTGCAGTACCAGCCTTGCGGTCGCGTGGCGCGCAACGGCTGTGCCACGGTGGGGCAGCTATCGGGCAAACCAGGGCCGAGGGTCCCGTCGACGATCGACGGGTCCATCTCGAGGATCATCCGCAGATCCTCGTCGATGCCGATGTGCACGCGCACCCGTTGCTGCTCGTCGCCGACGGGCGAACACGTCGCATCCGCGACGGGACAGTCGTAAGGCAGAGACGACGTCGCGCCGGCGAGATGCAACGACGCTCGCGTCGGCGGTGACGGCGGCGGCACCGACGTCGACGTCGTCGTCGTCGTCGTTGTCGATGGTCGCCGAATCACGACGTCGTTGATGCGATCCAGTCGCGATACCAACTCCTCGAACTCGACGATCTGCTGCGCGGTCTCGGACGCGCCACCGCCTTGCATCGCACGGTTACGCGCGCGAACGCGCGAGTAGATCGGCTGACCTGGAGCGTCGCGACGCTACTACTAAAATCGGAGCAACGTCGCCAACAACAACGACGGTAGCGATGACGAAGCGCCAGGTAACCGGCAGACGCTCTAAACGCGGATCCTGTCATCTCACTCTTCTCCTCCGCGAGGAATGGACAGTCGACGTCTGCCGATTCCCTCTCGCTCTCGCCACGCGCGTATTTATTTTCACTAGATATGTGGCGTCGAAAGCGATTCGGCAGAATCGTCGTGAGACATTTTCTTAAACGAGCATTTGCAATCGTTGATCCTGCATCATGTTTAAAGAAAAAAAAATCGAAGTTGTCAAACGAATTACGTACAAAAATTGTAAGGTTATTAAATAAAAAATCTAATTATTCAAATATTAATCTCATTAATTAAGATTCTAAATATAGTATAAGTAGATGAACTTTGTATAATTGATTGCAAATATAGATAGTGGTACATATAGATATATTAATTGAATCTCTAAATTAATCAATAAAATTCTCTAAATTAAATAGCTAATTAGTAATCATAATTAAAAATAAATTACAAATAAATTTCCAAGCATACACATCTATACTGTTTTGAGTGCTAATAATATGAACAAATAATATGAATATGCGTCAAAGTGTTTGGTCCTTCTCACTGGATCTATTATATCTTATTGTTAGAGTCTCGTTTATTCACTTCACAATCATCATTTAGCAGACTTTTAATTTTTTGTACAATCTATGTCTTTCAACAAAACTATTTTAGCTATTTATTACTAATTCTGAGCTCCAACAATGTAAAAATTGGAAAAATTATTAATTTTGCATATGAAGAAGTGTTGGACTAATAATATACAAGTGGCTACAAATATTTTGACAAACATTTTCCATGCGCGCGAGATTAAACGACATTTTTATAAATATAAATTTATTGTCTTGCTTAAGAAACTTTGTAAATGATATAATATATTTCAAATAAAAATAATAAAAATTCTGAATTTCAAATAAAAATAAAAACTAACGTCGATATAAATTTTTTAATCTAGTGTGTTCCTATTGCAATTTATTTCATTTTAATTCGAAATACGATTTAAAAATGATAGAGAGACAGATAATAATCGTGGATCACGTAGTATCGCTGTGCGTTATGTTGAATTTATTGAACTTAGAATATTTTTCTCTTGCGCGAAAAAAAATCGTAATAAAGTGACACAATTTCTACGTTCATATTTGCATTCGGAAATGTGAATCAGGGGAATCATCGATGCGTTTGCTGATTATTCTCTTTTCTTTTGCAATAGCGGATGAAAAATGCGTCATTTTCCGCTCTCAATGTGGTAACAAGTGCCGCTTATGCTCGCACGCGTCCAAGTTCAAATTTATTATTATACACGTGCCTTGCTTAACTAACTTCAACGACGTTCTGTTTAGATCATAAGTCTCGCTGCTAATATACATCGCGAAGAAAGATTTAAGTTCCGATTAGCAACAACAGCAAGCTACTATTTATTTGCAACGTTGTATTCATTTTTATAGATTTCTATAAAATACAATTTAAATGTATTTAAAAAATAAAGTATTGTATAAAATATTATTATACATAAATAAGTTGATGTTGATTCTAATAGGATAGAAAAAATTTATTAACGACTCTGATTGAAAGAAAATAAAAAATATATAGCAGTTTGGCGATGAAAAAACGTCATAACTTAATTCTCCCTCTATTTATTCAATTTAGACTTATTTTATTTAAGCATTCATTTATATTTACTATATTTATAGATACGTGTCACTATTTTATTATGTTTAAATTATGTCTACACAAATCAAAAGTCACGTCTAAACTAACTCCAACGAAACCCTCGATGATGCCGTGTGCATACACAGGTGCGCGATATGTTTGCATCATATACAACTACACATGGCTCGTCCGTCGAAGATGTTACGTAACGTACGATGAAGAACAGCTGTCGGCGAGCGTTTGGTCGCGCAAGCAAACAGCTTGAAAAATGAAAAAAAAAAATGAGGCATCGCGTCATCATCGCGCGCAAAAAAGCGCGATTCGTCGTCGTTGTCGTCGTGACTAAGGAATTTGGTATCGCGTCTTCGCGAGCGTCTTCGCGGCAATGGCGACGACGCGACGGCGGGCGCACTTATCGGCATTTCCAGTCATTGCACCAGCTAATGCGAGTATCGAGCCGGTTTGCGCCGGATTCGTGTGGCAGACTCTTCTACCCATATGCCGCGAGAGAAAAAGAGATATAGAAAAGGAGGAACTCCATCGTGGTATCGCCGGCACTGTCTTGCGGAGCTCGCTCTCGTCGGCCCAGCTCCGAAGTCGTGCCTCTTGCGCGGAAAGAGACAACATCGCCCATCGGACACATATATGTGTATTTATATCAAATTTTTGGGATCGAAAAAATCCAGAGTCTCGTTTTATGATTTAATTGTTTCCTAATCAACTGATAATATCGCTATCGATAAATCAAGTTACCAGAAATACGATTCAACGCAAGAAAATTAAGGGTTAATAAAATATTCAGATTTACTATTTGCTATTATTACCGATATTATTATTATTATTATTATTATTATTATTGTTATTATTATTATTATTACTACTACTACTCGCATTATTATTCGCGTCATTATCATCATTATTATCGTTATCGCAATGAATATGCAATGAAACGGATTAATATTTGTATATGTTCAATAACGGAAGAATAACTCCTGGATTATATGACAAAGATAGAATGCATCTCCAAAACAAAACAGCCGGCGTACCGAAATCGTTATCGCGCTCGCTGGTGACGCATGAAATTCACAGGCATAGTACTCATCGCATCCAATCGCGATGTGAAATTAGTCCGCAAAGTTGACACAATCAAATCATCAGCGAGACTGACAAAGCTGCGTTAATACGTACAGTCGCGAATAAATCGAAAGAAAAGATCAAATTCTAAGTTTGATTAATAGGGAGATTACTGTCTAACATTTTTCTTCACGCAAAACAGTCAAAGAGAACTGAAAAAGTTTAGAATACGCGCAAATTATTTCGTATCTTACGAGGCAAGGAACTGATGACGAGATTACGGATGGACGTGTCCTTGATAAATGGAAAAAAGCGGAAGAAACCGGAGTTTTTAAAGATTTCCATTGCGTATTATGCTGACAAAAGATTCGACCTCGCGATTTATTATATCTACATCTGCATCGAAAACACAATCATAAAACTTTAAAATTCTACTGCATTACGCTTTAATTAAATCCTAATTAAGTGATAGTATCTTCTCTAATCAAGAAAAAAATTATTAAAAATACTTCACAAAAATAGCTAAGAATTACTAAAACATCATCATTTAACTATTTATTATTATTAATAATGCTTGTTATTAACATCATGTTTTCTTTAGATAAAAACGTTCAAATTTTTATCGATATCAAGAGAAAACAAGGATATAAAAAATTAATTGTAAACTTATTATAAGAGTCGGAAAAAAAGAAAAATTGTATTTGAAGTTTTCAGATATCATAATTGGAACACTCAGATCTTTATCATTATGCAGTCGAGTAATCTTAAAAATACCGGAAATCGCTGTTTCCGCTTAGTTTGATATGAGGGTTAATTTGTCTTGAGAAACATGCGCAAAAATTAAAGTCGCTGTGTACAGAAAATGAATCGCGAATCGGATTCCGGTTTTCAGCTTTAAAATTGTCACCGAGAAAGATTCCGGACATCGTAATTTTTCTACCAGCGACTAAAATCTTATTACTTAAACCGTTGAATTTTTCCGTTGTGTACTTTCGACTCGAGAAACTCTACGAAAATATCATTGTACCAAAGCAAATTAACTCTTTCAAAACACATTTTTGAGATATAAAATATTTGATACTTCAAATAATAAAATATATTGAATACTTCAAATAACAAAAAAATTATTAACCTTTAGAAGGCGGAGATCTATTTTTAAAATCTTATAGCTTTCCCTTAAATAAGATTTATTATAATTCAATGTATTTCTTGTCTCAAAATATGACACTGTTTCACTATATAGTGGCAAAAGGCTTCTTGCAAAAAGTTAATCAAAATCATTAAGAATAAAATTGAGATAAAGATAAGTAAAATTTTTCACTTGCAAAATTAATTATACACTTTTATAATTTTTTAAATTGTTATTAGCGCTCTGATAATTACAGAAATTAAATATATATAGCTTTGCTAAAAATTACAGATTGTCAAAAAAATTTGAAGTTCGCTAATAAGAATTGTGAAGTGAAGAAAGTAAACAGGATAAAATTTATGTGAGTAGATCTAGACAGAAGGAGTCAAACATTTTGGCACATATTCGTATCACGCATTTAGCACTCAAATATTGATTATGTCAGTGTGTGTATTGAGATACATTTTTTCTAAAAAAGTTACATTAGATACATATTAATTATAAATCAGATGTTCAATCATCTGTTAGAATTTAATTGCGATCATATAACTATAATAAAATTCCGATCTTTCCAAGAATCGTAAAATTTAAAAAAATTTATGAAGGAAACAGAGATTTCCAGTTAAATTGCCGATAAATAAAGATAAAACAATGTTTTTTTTTTAATATCATTTATATGCCAATAATGAATGAATATGACTCATGAAGTTTATATTCCGGATCGTAACCAGTCACGAAGCGTTTCTCAAGGTCTGTATTAATAATACCCGGCTTCAATCGCACGAGATATCATTTATCGATATTAAAATTATTTAACCTCGCAAATTGTGATCGCAGTAGCTTTAATCTAAATAAAAATATTGGGGGACAGAATATAATATAATTGAGAATTAATAAAATTTATTTGATGTAAATGTGATTCAATTTAGTTACAAAAATAACGATAATAATTTATAAATATCTTCTTTTTTTGTTAAGTATTCTCTCAGAAATTTGAAGATCATGGTCTTTTGAAAATTTTGATTTCCCTCTCCTCTTATTACCAAATGAAAAATCTATCCAAATGCAGATACTTATCTTCATGCCAGAATTTTGTAAGGTTATTCCTTAAACGTATTTATGAAAGACTTCTTCTACTTTCGCTGATTGCTTCTATCGAGGAGATCGTTGATCTCTTGAAACCCCTACCTTCCGCAATACAGACATGAACGCAATAAAACCGAAGGTCAAGCCTATCTAGATACCTTGCGAGATGACGTGCGCGAAATTCGAAGATAATAATCTACTTAATCGAAATGACTTATCAATACCTGTTCCTCTTCTATCTCTTCTCTCTCTCTCTCTCTCTCTCTCTCTCTCTCTCTCTCTCTATCTATTTCCTTCTTCACTTAAAGAAAAATATAATGATAACAACTATAAAAGTGACCAATTGTACAAGTTTTATATGTAGAATTAATATATATAGTTGAATAAACAGTTTTATAGTTGCAATAATTATAAAATAATTTATTCAACTATGTACATTAATTCTATATGAATTGTATAGTTATCACCTTTATAGTTGCTATCGTTACGCCTTTTTCTCTGAGTGTTTTTCTTCTTTCCTGCTATCGTTTGTCCAACATCATCATAATATCTGCAATGCTGAAGTATTTAAAAATGTAGCCAAATACAGACCTGTAAATAATTTTGTTGAATTGTGAAAATATTATGTAGGACACTCAAGCATAACGAGCAATGCTGCAAAAAGTTTTAATATTCTAGCAACCAGCTTGAGCGTCCTACATAATTATTTTGATAGTCTAGTCAAAATTATTTTCATCTGTATCTAGCTACATTTTTAAATATTTTAGCAAAACCATTTTTTCCCGTATGCTCGTATTCTCACAACTCGATCCTTTTTTCGCATGATTGTATTTTTCCGAGTGACAAAACATTCATTGTTCTCGCGATGTTTCATGATATATTTATCACAATGGTCGTTAACGACAATTAGACGCGCATTCCATTATTTTTTTAAAAGATTATTTCGAAAGATTAAGCCTCTCCCAATACGTCAGCCGGAAATCATTATTACACATTCGCACTAACGTATGTCCATGTGATTCATAACGCGCTATCTGAAGACGATCAATACGTCGGCCGTGTCACGTAAATTGTTGTATCGTAGATCGTCGCGAGAGATCAACGTCATGACCGAAACAGGAAACAGTAAATTGCTGATCATTAAAATCGATAACGTAAAATCAAAATTTTATTGAATTTTTAATATATAAGCATGCGAGACATATAATATTCTCGTCTAGTGGAAAATTTAGAGCAACATTCCGTAGACGATCACTCGCTGCAGCGTCTACCCTACGTGCAATTGAAATTTTAGCCTGAGCTCGTGTTGCCATCTCTATAGGAATCAATTAACGCCCGGCGGATGAAACTGATTAGGCGCGAGAACTTTCAGGCGCAATTCGAGCACCCTGAGCAAACTCTCAGAGACTGTGAAAGTTGATATTCGCGGTAGCATCACCGTAAAGCTCGGCGTTCGCGGATCGCTTGTACGAGAGAGTCTAATGCCAGTATGCAAGATGCATAGACTGTTAATCAAAGCGGAGACGAGTGCGTGTTTTCCTTAGAGATCACGATTACCAATCACGATCGCTTGCGATTCGATCCGAACAAACGAGATGTCTTTATACATGTCATCTTGCTAATAGATTTATGACTAACGACTTGCCCCTTTAAATCTCACTTGAAAGCCCGACCGCAAGAGATGCAGTCTACATCGTTCAAAGCGTAGCAGTAAAGTTAGAAAAATTACTTGGAGAAATAATTTTTCCGACCTTTCTTTTTTTTTTTAATTTTATCTTCGTGTCGGCGCGCGGGAAGATACAAATAAGATAGTAGATACTGCATTTTTTACAGTTATTACTCCGACACGTTTTGATTCTTGTCAAAAACCGGGAACGTGCAAGGTTTGATTGGATTTGATTCGATTTTGCACTCAAAATTGGAACGGGAATCTCTTTTATTTGTTTCCATATGTATCCGATATGTAGACGCATATGTGGGCTTCATCCCGCTTCAAGCGATGGACCACCATCTATCGAATATCGAATGGTAAAAAGATCTTTTTTCGAAAAGTATATGTGCCCGATTCTTACGTTTTATACATATCATCAAAAATACGTTATCAACCATGTCTTTCGAGTTTCCATGTAAATTAAAAGTAAAATATCAAGAGCAAATGGCAAATGAGTTACTAATTTTATAATAAATGAATACGCAAACTGCACACGCTGGCATTCTACTCAGATTACGCAGATTGTGCGGGTTAATAAATTTAATGCACGTGCGCGCAAATATGTACATAAAAAGAATGATTTTGCTGAAGTCTAAAAATTTAGCTAGATATACAGATCCGAAAATAATTTTAATAAATTATCAAAACAATTATCTAGAACGCTCAAACTGGTTGCTAGAATATAAATTAAAAATTAAAAATTTTTGCAGTATTATCATCAACGCGCTCTTCATAATTATTTATGTGATCCAACAAAATTATTTTCAGCTCTGTATCTAGCTAAATTTTTAGATACTTCAAAACTGTTCTTTCCGTATAGTATTCATCTAGCGGCAGTGCCGCATTCTGCTCGCGAGGAACGACTAGTGTGAATATAATTAAAAGTTTTATAACTCTAACTAGAAAATATTAACCAGATCCTTAGTTAAGCTTATTAACCGTTTTAATTATGAAATATATCGAGTTCTATCATAATAACCAGAAATTCTGTTTGGTTTTATCAAAATGCATTCTACCATAGATGTCTTATTAGTATAATCAAAACATTTTTCTGAATGTAGATCAACAAAATTTTTTTATTGCTTATCATACTTGAGTTTCCTACGAAATTATTTTGACGTTCTAACAAAACTATTTTCAGATCTGTATCTAAATCTGTAACTAAATTTTTCGATATTTCAACGCAATCATTCTTTCCATGCATTCGTCTCCTTTCATTTTCTCAACGATTTTAATGTCACTCTCTTAAATGATTTCCTATTTCAATATTTTTACAAAGAATAATAATCCGAAAGAATAATAATTCCAAGAATATAAAGAATAATAAATCCAAGAATATAAAGAATAATAAATCCAAGAAAAAACAGCGTCTAAAAAGTAGTATCGCTGTCATTAAATAACAACGGTAAACAATACTTCTGGAAAAGTCGCAGAAATATTGCAGAATTGAATTAAAAAAAGAGTATAAAGAATTTGTTCAAAATCTCTTGAAAATTTATATAATTAAAACATGAAAACTTTTATAACTAAAAGTGTTGTACCGATTCCTAGAGAACGTTTCCTACTACTGGGATGCTACTATTTTTATATATCCTCTATTTGTAATGCGATTAGATAACATTAGACTTATGACTTCAACGAGTGAACGTATGCATTTAATTTAAGAAATGATCATAATTATTTTTAAATATATCGCATTTAATTAACACAAAATTTTAAGATTTTTTTTTAATCTCTAAAACGGATTTGTGAAATTGGTAATTGCTGAATGTGTTTGTTATCACATATGTCAAATATAATTTCATCTTCTAAAAATTATCATCTCGATGATGCCGCGATTATCGTGAAGAATATTTCCAATGATAAATATGACGCTGATCAATTCAACAAGTTATAATTCTGATAACTAAAAGTACGAATTAAATTTAATTTTCAATTGCTTCGTTTGATATATAACCGCATTTTATTATGACGTCTCAACTCTCCTCTTGTATGTTGAGTACAATAATTATTCCTTCGTTCTTTTCTTTTCTTCTTTTAGATTTTTTTATCATCAATTAAATTTTAATTAAAATATTTTACACAGAACACACACATAAATCCACATGCAATTAGCATTGTCATCATTTGTACACGATGTAATCTAAAATTTCTCGTTATAAAAGTCACGTGGTTTGCGCACGTGTTTGCTCCAAGTCTCGGCTTATCGCTATTCAATATAAGAATGATCAAAATATCACGCCCATCAGATAAGACTATTCTATTAACGATAATTATCATTTAACTACGTCGCGTTTAATATGTGCATAATATAAGGTATATAACGATTTTCTTTAATTTTAATATACTACACTTTTCTTGAAACGCAATTCCAAGTTTTATATTTGTAGAGATTTAATTCTTTCGAATTAATATTAGCTATAATTTTATAGCGTATTTGAGACTTAAATAAAATACTCAAACAAACACTTAAATAAAACAAATATTACCTAATCATTTTTATGATCCTAATCAATTTTATGATATCTACGCGGAAAGAAAAAATTTAACTAGATACAGATCTGAAAATAATTTTATTGAATTTATCAAAATAATTGTGTTGAACGCTAGACTGTCAAAACTTTTTGCAATATTGCTCATCATGCTTGAATTTCCTACGTAATTATTCTGATGGGCCAACAAAATTATTTTCAGACCTGGCTAAATTTTTACATACTTAAAAAAAATCTTCCCGTGTAATCAATATAAACCTTTACAATTTTTTTTCTTATATGTTGCCTAAATTTACATTCAATATCGAAACACATACATACACGCATTAAATAAATGGCTGTTAAAACCTTCTTCAACTCATAATGAAGTCCCCGTATCTCATGGTCGTTCGTGTACTGTGCAGCCTCGCGATATCGTATTCCAAATAAAAGCGTCTCGCGCGTATATACTCCCACATGAGCTGTGGAACCGGAGTTATCCGCCTCCTTTTGTTTGTACATCGATATACATATCCCAACTAACCGTCGTACGTCGTAAATAAAGTTTATGTCCAACAATTATGATTGATGTAATGCGAGAAATTTATATTCCTTCCTCGGTAAAATCATATAATTTCTTCAATTCGCGTGTAAACATTAGTATTAATATTAATCGCCGAACACTCTCTGTAGAATATTAATGGATTCTACAAATTAGTTTCACTGACATCGCCGTCGTAACAATGTCAATGTCAAACGGCATACGCCTCGTTATCTCCCGTTAGTGTTTGATCCAACGAAAAATTTTTTTCCCGAGATACCAGGCGCCGGAATTCAACGTACCTGCCGGTGTCGGGCGCGCGGCTTTTCAGCTCGTAGTACATCAGTTCCTTGGTCGAGGTTGACAGAAGGGAAAGGGCCTGCTCGAATTCGTCGTCGTAATCCCCGGCGGGGATGTGGTGGGCGATCGGGTCGGCGACGGCGAATGCGGCCGTCAGATCGAAACCCATGTCGACCCCGGACTCGTCCATCATCGCGGCGCTTCGAATGTACCGCGCGCGACGACCCGCCGCGTGCCGGGTGAACGTGAGAAACGCGCGTATTCCAAAGTTTCGGCGCCGGGGGACGGCGCCGCGGAAGATAACGATGAAGCGGAGACGAAAAGAGAGAGAAAGAGAGAGAGAGAGGAAAAAGAAAGAACGATCCGACACTCTCGGGGAGAGACGCGTCGCGAGAGAGTCGCGACGAACGATACGAGTGGCGAACGGATCGTCGGGATACGATATTTTCTTACGGGAAAGGACAACGCGCGGGGGATGTATGGGAGATGGATCACGGCCTTTTTTTTTTTCTCTTTGATGGATCACGAGCACCGCGAAGAGACTCCCATTTTGCGCGAGTGTCAAGAGTTGTCGCGCGAGTTGTTGGCGTTCGCAACGGCCGCGCGTGCACGCGTGCGCGGATCCGTGACGTTCCTCGGCTGCGGCGCGCGTTCCATCGCCCCGTTACCACGGCGCACGTTACCCCAGCGATTTATTTCGGCGCGGGCAACGACGGCGGCGAACGACAACGCGACGTTTCGCGGGAAGACGAAGCGCGTAACACGAGCACCCGACAGCGCGACGAGACGAGCGTGACACGCGCGCGTATCGGTACTACACGGACCGTCCAGCCGCCGGGACCGCCGCGGAGGTTTCGCGGTGGCGGCGGTGTTTGACTTACGACTGTCGCCATCTCGCGGAAACGTACTGATCGGCGGCATCCTTTGAAGTGGCGCACTGAGAAAAAAATGTTTAGTATTTGTGACTATAATTACATGGTAAAGTAATTATGGTTAGGAGCATCATTTTTATAGTCATTACTTCTATAATGTTAGTAATAATAATTATATTAATAATTCTGCTTAAAAAATATGTATGATTGGCATGAAAGAAATATATAGCTGTCTCCTTTGTATATTTTTTAGCAGAATTATTAATATAATTATTATTACTAACATTATAAAAGTAATGACTATAAAAATGATGCTCCTATCCATAAATTACTTTACCATGTAATTATAGTCACAAATACTAAACACTTTTCTCTCAGTGCGAGCTCGGCGAAGTGACCTTATCAGTTTTTGCGACGACTTTCGCAAAAAATCAACGAAACGATAAATGAAAATACGGATTTTTCCGTATCTTGATTCACTTTCGCACTGAGAAAAAATAGTTATCAACTATATTTTTAACAATTCTGAAATTTAAGTGTAGTTTTACAAAGTAATAAGAGCGAGATTGAATACTATAGTCATGGCAACAATACGCTAAACTGTTAATTGATAGTGAAATAGCAACTCAACTATAATTACACAGGTATATAGACTTTATACAAATAAGATATGACAATATTCTTTCAATTCAGACAAATATTTTTTTGAAACGAAGTAAAATGCGAACAATACGCAGTCGTTAGATGGAGACAGTCGTTAGATGGAGACAGTCGTTAGATGGAGACAGCGAATTTCTATTTCTTGTAAATAAAAACATACATAAAGTGAGACTTTGTACGATTTTCTAATAAAATGGTTCCTTGAATGCGAGTTTTAAAATTACTCTGGCAAAATTTTAGAATTTCTAATGTTAACACTTTGCGGTCCGTCGGCGGTACAATATATGTCAAGGTCAGAGTCATTGTAGACTCCTATACTAAGTAATCCATCAAATATTATTTCCAAATGTATCATACAAGGAAGAAATACGTAATACTGAAAAATAATTAAATAATACTTAAATTTATAATCTATTTTATTTCATAAAATTTAAAAAAAATAATATTTATCGTTTCAAAGATATTCATTATACTTATATTTGACTTTTTTCAGTTAGAAATATATTTCTTTATTAATTTGATTTATTCATATAACAGTTTAGATGCGATTTATTATTGTTCATATATGTTGCCTGAAAAATGACATTCTCTCACAATATATATGGTTATTGTGATAAATATTATCACATGCCTCGGTAGTCAAATTGAAAAAAATGCCGGATAACGGTCTAGTTTAACTTGTAGAAATATAGAAAGTGTCTATAAAATCTGTCTCCTCTAGATTTCGAAAATGATTCATTTGAAATTGTTGAGTTGAAGTCCTTATGTGGCACACGCTTGGGGAAGGGAGCAACCCTCTTAACCCTTCGATACGATGGCTCGCGAATGTGCTACCACGGTACAAAGTAACGCGTACATTTCACCGCTGAGAATGTAACATTTGATTGTCGCGTAAAGTAATAATATAAGTAATACTATAAGTATTATTATTTATTAAACTAATGCTATCTTCCGACGAGTCAGTGTTCATCCTTGAATTTTCGTTTTCGACGCAACGCCTGTTTCTTTTCTTTATTTTACAACTTATATTCATCAGCTTTAAGGTGTGAAAAATAAACGAAAAGTATAATAAAATGTAATGAAAAAAAGAAGGAGTAAAAGCTTATATCATAAAATACTTGGTATCTCTGTAATAACCAAAAAATCTCTGATATGCTGTCGAAACTTTCGTACTGATTTTTATATCATTATAATCGCACAATTCTTGTAATATAAAACAAAAGATAATTGATAATCTTAATAACAGATACACTCTGCTCTACCAAAGTTGAGTCAATGAGAAATTTTAACAAGTGACTACAGTCACCGATAGTATCGAAAGAATTAAAAGAGTAGCATCTCGAGATGATCAAACACATTTTGCAATTTTTCATAATTTTGAATTATTTCCGAAATATAACGGAGACAGACTTCATAGACACCCTGTATATATAATTTCATTCATTTCTAGGAGGAACATAAGAGCTTCCACGATATTGCCATTCCAGCTATTATTTGTAGAAGTTTCAGTAATTGCAGAATTACATAAGGTGGATAAGTGATTAGTCAATTGTTCTCGATTCTGTTGTTGAAGTTGCTAATTGATGCATCCAGACATATCTCGGTTCCCCAGACATAAATCTATATTGTGCGTCTTTTTACACAAATATATAGAATCTACAAATTAACGTCGGTTCCGAATAATCTATTAGAAGACTTGATAGAACTCTTGATGACTTTACCATTATCTTCCGAGAAGTGGCATGAAATCCAATGTTACGAATTGAATTTGAACCTTTCGCATAGAGAGCAAACGTACATCTTTCTGCGTCATAGTTAGAAATAATTGTTACTTTTAACTGTTTAACTGAGAAAATAGAAAAAAAATGCAAATAAATGCAAAAGTTAAAATTTATTGTGTTTATATTGATAAGAAAAAGGTGTAAACTTTACATTAAAAAAACAAGATACTTTAATGGATGATTTTATATCGACATTTATTTGCCGTTAAAAATGTGTGACTTAGTTCGTATTATAACTGTATTTTATAACTGTAATTTACTTCAGTCAGATATTGCTATAAGTCTGTTCCTTGTGGCTGAACTATTGTATATTTCTCGTACTTAAAGTGAAATAGATATGTACTTGAAATGTTAAACAAAAGCGAGATAAAAAATTTTAGTGCAGTCCATTGCAGCGACAAATAACGAGACTATAGACTGCAAAGTGTTAGTAACATTTGATATATGTAATCTTAGGCTGTGTTCCAAAATTTACTGCCAGCGTTGAAAATTTATAGCTTACGTTATGTGCATAAATTGTCAGCACTGGTAGTGAATTTTGGAACACAGCCCATGTATAGTGCCTCACAAAACTGATCAGACTAGTTATGAATTTCTTTGAAAAATTTGTAAACGAAGATATCTGTAGTAAAATTATTAATATTTATTTGTATATTATGTTGCCATTAAAAAGGCATTTTCATCGATTGCTTTTTTCAAATCAATTACATAATTGTTGTACATTTGATCAGTTAAGTCACTGTATGTTTTAGACAGTATTGTTTGGTGAAGAAGTCTTTCTTTCTTTTTAATAGGAAAATACCTTCGATTGTTCAAATTGTTTATGTAGCATTGCAATAATTGCAAACTGTTTCCCTTTCCAATTAGTACTATTCTAAGAACTGTTTAACTACCTATACGCAGCACAAGCACGAGCGCTGAAAGAAAGGCGCCGAAAGCACGACAAATGAACGCAAATTATTATTTGTCGAAATAAACATACATCAGCATAATGTGAGCGATTGTCTGGTGATGTAATTCACAGAATGCGCTGACACTGATTGTTATTATACGTTATGACCTCATGCAATATCGTAAAGTACGACAAGATAGTCACCGCTCGGATCTGCCACGCGAATTAATCGAAGACTGTAAATTATTCGCTGCGGTTCACCATGTGCTCGCGATTGTGCGCGATGCTATTCTCGATATTAATCTTGTCTGGGGCACATGCGATTCAACTGTTCAATGAGGATACGTTACCGCCGGAAATCTCGGAAAAACTCGACAATTATTGGCGAAACTACAAGGTAACATATCCTTAAAATAAAAATATTCCGAGAGGGTGACTTTTCTGAATGAATGTGTTTTTTCCGTATTAATCATCAAAGATAAATTCTTTGATTAAAAATTACTGTCATGATTTTAATTCCCATTCGTGGTAATTGTAATTATTAATTAATTTTTAGACAAAAATTTTTGAGAAAACACATTTAAAGGAAAATGTGTGTTCTCATTTCGCTTTCTGTGTGTAAATTTTTATCATATTTAATTATATTCAAATCTATAATATGACAAACGACAATTTATTAATCTAAGTATAATATCAAACGCACTTGAAATGATTAACAGATTTTTACAAAAAAAAAGCGGGGAAAATTGTTTAAAAAAGACATTATGATGTAACCATCTGAATATAATGATAAAGCAGACCTCCCCCCTATATTTTTGTAGAATCTAGATTATATCTCTCTTCAAGTCTGAACTTCCTATGCTTATAATCATAAAAAATTCTGAATGTATTAAGATATCAGATTCAGAAATTTCTTTTCATGTTGTCCTAACAATACTCTTATATTAATCCTGCTCTTATGAATATATTATGAACATGCCCTTCCTACTTTGCAGATACCTTTACTTCTTCTTAAAATCTTTTTTTTAAATAATAATTACAAAGATTTTTAACGAAAAACAAAGCGCTCTGCAAAGTATGATACAATACCTGCTTGGGACCCAATATAGAAGCTCCATGCTTCTATATTGATAAAATTTACATTTAATTATATCTCAGTACAAAGTTATTCGAACTTATTTATCTTCTCAAAATAGAAACAACACTTTGAGAATTAATATAGAGTATAAAATCATTAATTAGGATCTTTAAACCATATTAAACTTGGCACTGAATATTGTACGAAAAAACTTTGATGTGTCTCATAACAGATAAACGTTAATTGTTAACAAACAAGTCGCGCTAGTCGTGGCGGCAATTTTATAACTTTGGTACTTGAGTTTGGTACGCTAAGAACATATTAAAGACCTTTTGCGAGAGATAGTGTTAATTATAACATAAGTAGAGTACACTCTTTTCTCTAAGTAATAAGAATTTCCTTTAATTATATTATTTATTAATAGTGTGAATACCAAACATATTAATATAAGATAATAAAGCGTACTTCGTTCGATACTAATTGATTATTGTAGTACGATGATAATAAAATTAATTCATAAAATAAATCTATTAATGCTTTTAATAATAATCAACATTAAGATACAATAATTGACCCTAATTTAAAATTAAGACTCAATTTATCTAATAATAACAAATACATCGTACCCTTACTTCAAAATAACATTACTTAAAAAATTATGTTTTATTATATTTCTCAGAAAAGAGGAAAAGCTATTTTTCAATTAAAAAATTATTGACTAATTAAATAATGTTGGGAAAGAGAATTATTCTTAACATGATGAAACATGTCATTTTCACAATTCTTAAAAAATTTTTTTACTTGTAATTATTTTTTTATAAAAGCTACCTTTTTTTGAGTCATGATAATTTTGACGATTTTTTATGAAGTCAAGTTAGTTCACTTTTGATGATTGATAGGGTAATGTTTCCCTAACTCATTCATAGTAATGACTTGAAAATCACTTTTTTTTCAGTTGTGTCACTTTTGAAGTAAGATTGCGATATGTATTATAAATGATGTTGCAAAGTCTCTAATAGATTGGCAAAATATGCTGCAGCTCATGTTTTATCACGATGTTTGAACAGACACAGTTTAATAAGACATACACCAAAAATCTGGAAAACGCGAGGAGAATGGCTTGGGAGCAAAATCTCGTAGAGATTTATAAGCACAATCTAATGGCCGCCGCAGGGCATCATAATTACACACTACGGGATAATCATATTGCCGATCTCAGCACTCAACAATATATGCGCAAAATGGTTCGTAATTAATGATACAACTTATACAACTTACACATTTATACAAATTTAGCTCATTCATCCAAGTTTCGATCGTCTAAAATCTTTAATTTTAATTTGTTAATTCTCTCTCTCTTTCCTTGATCTTCAAATAATAATCATAACACAAATCTCACCTTAAAACCACAATTCTCTATCGCGAATCATAGTAATTTCGTCACGAAATACGAACGAGACTAAAATCGTTTCGACAACATCTCCTTTCGCCAATTTCTCTCAGGTGAAACTGATACCAAGCCGAAGGCGCCGACTGCCGATCGAACCGATAGTATCGGCTCTGAAGAATCATCGCAACATCCCAGAACGTTTGGATTGGCGCGAATACGGTTTCGTCACTGCGCCGGTGAACCAACGGAGCTGCGGGAGTTGTTACGCTTACTCGATCGCGGAAAGTATAGAGGGACAGATTTTTAAGCAGACCGGCATGCTGCTGCCCGTGAGCGCACAACAACTGGTAGATTGCAGCACGGCAACCGGGAACCTCGGCTGCAGCGGCGGTTCCCTTAGGAACACTTTGAAATATTTGGAAAAGTCGAAAGGTCTCATGGCTAGATCCATATATCCCTACAGCGGTGAGGTACGCACTGCACTTTTCTACCTGTCGGGCGTACGACATACACGATTCCATCGGGACACCGTTTATAAAATGCAACTCTCAGTCGCTTTCGCATTTGCAAAGCATTATAAAATATTCAGCGTTTTTTAACGCTTTGCACGGTGTCCTATGGGACACCTATAACTTTGTAGTTTTTCTGTTTTTACACATTTCATAATTGGTTTATATAACATATTTGATGTCCGAAGATTTGTATGTGAATATACGTGAATAATATAAATATGTAATTATTTTGCATTAACAGTAAATTATAAACAAAAGACTAGTCAAAATTAGCATTTTTTTTAAATTCATGCTGGAAAGAAAATGATGACAATCATGTCATGAAAATCTCTACATTAATGTTTTGAAGTGGTTGATTTCAAATCTGTATTTAAAATTGAAAATTTTTTAGTAGCACATTAAAAAATAGCGGCAAATTCAAAATTATATATATATATATATATATATATATATATATATAATATCTTTATAAAATCGTCTTATAATTACGATAAATTATTCCTCAAGTGTCAAATTCTGATATTAATGAAATTTTACATACATATAAGTGAGGTAAATAAATGAATTTAAAAATTATTGGAGTCAAAAAATAGTTTTAAGGGCTGAAATTATGTGTGGTTTTTTACTTTTCTCGTCATATTTCAAAAAATTTTTCAAGATATTAAAAAATGTCTTATATAAAAATTTTATAATAAACACATCTTTATTTAATCATCACAATACAATTAAAAAAAAAATATTATTTTCAAAACTTCATCTCTTTGCATCTCTTATATGAAAGAATATCTATTTTATTTTTTGTATCTGAAATAGTTTTTGAGATATAATGAAAGAAGCTAAAAATTGTTCTATATGTTAAATCCACCATTTTTAATTTTCAAATTTCAACTGCAGATTTGAAATAAAAAACCTAAAAAATCTTTATGTATAAAATTTTATATGTAAATAAACCATAGTAAAATTTTGTTAATTTTCCATGAATCGATCATTTTTTAAATTTTGACTTCAGATTTGCAATCAGCAACTTCCCATATATTAAAATTCGATAAAATATGTCAATAGAAAAATTTGTGCAACTAAAGAGTTAAACTTTAAAGTACAAAAAGAATGTTTATGCATTCTTATTCGAAAAAATTTTTATTCCTTTATTCCAGACAATCATATAAATCTTTTTTATCGGATGATTCGTAAAAGTTTATAGAATAATAATGCTATAAATTCTATAAATAGTAACGAATTGAGAAACTTGATTTTCTGGATCTTTACTGTGATAATGATGCATTATTAGCAACTACGAGTGAAGACGCTGACGGTGCGAATTTAATTATCACAATAAAGAAGTAAACGTCAAGGTTTTTTCCATTATTTTGTGGGCCTCCGCCGGTAAAAAAAAATGTCAGAAAATTTGTGGAAGATTTCTGCGAGCAGAATCTGAATTATGCCAGTCACGTTAACGCGATAAACTTCCGTAATATGAATGGCTACATGACGATGGCTCTGCCAGTTCTTCTATTAATAATAAATATGCTTTATGTCATATGAGTGTGTGCGTGTGCGTGTGTGCGTTTGTATGTGAGCAGTGGAAAAGCCAAAAATAGAATTTAAAAAAAATGCACGACCATTACTTTTTCACTCACAATAAGAAGTAAACGCGCTTATCTAGCCAGGCTGACTTAATTAAAATCACGATGTCGCGTGAATACGAAGTTCAGATGATGCAATCGGGCGCGTATGACTGATACGCTCCAATTTAATGGTGTCGACAAATATTAATATATAAAGTTTTCTCGGCTCTTTATCAATCTTTTCCTATTAAACTCATTTCTTCTAATTAAGCGGTATTATTCTATTGACACTTCGTTAAAATAAATTTAAGCGTATACTACTTTGACTTCGATCAAGAACAAAACACGTTACTAATGAAGTGAAACTGCGTTACTGACATAAAACTGCCTTATTTTTCCTCAAAAATTATCTTTTTTTCTTTCCGTGTTTCTTTTAACAGATCTCAATCGCGCTCGTATATACTCGGAAATTAGATAGCTTCATGCATTTTTATAATAATCAATTTATGTCAATAACATCAACGGAAATAGCTATTTCAATATTAACCTCGATAGTTTTCAATAACAACCTGTTATGATACAGTTAATCTTATAAATATATACTTAAAAACAAGAATTTAATTTCGAAATGTTTGAAATATTTTAAGAACAACTGTTTCGTCATCCGTAAAAAATAAATTTAACGAGCGAAGAAGGCCTTATCGGTCAAAGCGAATCTTGCCTAATAATATTTTTGTGTGAATCTCACAATTTCCAGTTCATGCAAGCTGTACGACGATATTATTTGTCGGTCTTGAAGTTAAAATACATAATATCAAACAAATTAAATTGCCAAGCAGTTTAATAACACTGATGCCAATGAACTTCTTAAAACACTGTAAAGAATTTGTTGCGAAAAATATCAAGACCGACAAATAATTGGTGCGCAGTTTACGTGAAATTGTAAGATTCGCACCAAGACTTGTTTTGACCGATAAAGATCTTTGCTATTAAATTGTGTTATTCACTTATCAATCGATTTTCATCTATTATTGCAAAAATAAATTTTTATCGAAAGTAGTTGCATTAAGCTACTATATTATATTTTCATTATTAATATGTAAAATATATATATTCCGTTATTATTAAGTTAAACAATTCAGGCTTGTAACTCGAATTATTCTAGCAAGGGGAATGCAGATTTCATAGGGACCGGAGTGTCGTCAATATAACTTCATGGGCAATTCTGCCGGCGCGGGATGAAAAGGCTCTGGAAATAGCAGTGGCGACAATCGGTCCCATAGCCGCCTCCATAAATGCCAGCCCGAAGACATTCCAGCTTTATCAGTGAGTAATATATTTTTATTTGCATCAGAAAAACCAACCCGTGCGAACTGCCGCTAACGAGCAAATGACGTATGCGCGAGACGTCGACAAACCCGTTCAAGAAATACGCGATAATTTTAGACATCTGCTATTTATTGCGCAAACCCGCAGAGATATTGCACTCACACTTGTAATTTCCAACATTTATGGTTCGACTGATCGATTTGGGGAGAATAAAATCACGTCGTTAATTGCGATGCGTTCGTAAATTCGAAAAAATTTTAACGATAACCAACGAGCGGCGGTGACAAACAGTTTTTTTCGCTCAGATAGCTAATCGCTATCGGGCAATGAATATGTTAATATTTTAGCCAAGTTTCCTCGAATTTGTTGTTTCTCGAAAAGTCGCACAAGCGAGTGTCGTCGATTTAATCCATATACATCTTTCGCAGTCGATTATTGTCATCAATGCATAAATGCATATTTATCTTGAATCCAGCTTGCAATTCATTAATATTTTCAATATTACATCCGATATTTAAATTATTAACAAATTTGCTATCAAATCTGTTAATCGTTTGTCAGAAAAAAAATTTATTCAATTTATTGAGGAAAACTTGCATCGTTCGATGAATTCTCAAGTATTCGAATATTTATAATAATATAAGAATGAGAACTTCAATAATAATATTATTTATTTAAATGCCATATTTGTACTCGTACAAATATTAAATTATTCAAATGGCTATCCAATCAGAATAATAGTCACGATTAATATTAAAATGATATTAAAATGATGTTAAAATGAATCAATGGCTGTGATCTTTCTCTCTCTCTCTCTCTCTCTCTCTCTCTCTCTCTCTCTTTCTCATAATAAGAATATATAAGAATATCGAGAGAGAGAGAAAAGTTCGATTTCAATTATTTATATTAATCACTTTGACGCCATTTTAACATCCTCATGACTTTTTGTTCTGGACAGATACAGCTCTCCAATAAACGATAATTAAAATTTCGGTATTATGCGTGCAATGTTTACACACGAAAGGCGAGAAGATTGAAAATTTTGCCCAGACCCCCACCGAAGAGTCGCTGATAACCTTTAACACGCACCATCGATATGATATATCTTCTCATTCATTCGAGGCACCGAAACGACAGTCATTGAACCCGTGTCATTCTAAAGGACTCACAATGCCAAGGCGCGACTATTTCCTGTCACATATTGCTCATTTCCGGCGAACAATACTGTAAAAAAATCATGAAAGTCGTTTGCCACGCTTAGTAAACGGGAAATGATAGATACTATTTCCGAGATATTTCGCAAGTTTGTAATAAATACAGGATGCCGATCGAAAACACGCGATATCAATATGCAAACGTCATTAATAATTTTACATTAATAATTGCGTGCTCTTGTGTGTATAATAGTTCGCAGAATTCGCAAGTTCAATTTCGTAATGATTCACATCTTCTAATTGTGGAAAAAGCAAAAGAGAGAGGTACATCGCTTGTGACGTAGGTACATCGCTTCTCTCTTTTGCTTCCGCTACGTCTAAATCTTCATATAAGACAGCGAAATGTTTTGCTTCGTTCGCGAAGCAGATCGTCCCATTCTAATTTTTGTCTCGGTTAATGATAATTGTAATGTTTATACTTTGATAATAGCGCACTATCTCTTTAAATTGTACAAGAAAGTTTCAAATAATAATCAACATTCAACTCGTAGCAAAGGCGTCTACGACGATCATCAGTGCAGTTCGGACATGGTGAACCATGCGATGCTCGTCGTCGGATACACGCCGACCGAGTGGATCCTGAAGAACTGGTGGGGCGATAGTTGGGGTGAAAATGGCTACATGCGACTGGCGAGAAACAAGAATCGCTGCGGCGTAGCGAACTACGCGGCTTATGTGAAAGTTTGAGATTCATTAATCTCGAACTTGATCGAAAAACTCGCGTACCCTCAGAAAAAATATGTATATTAATTTTTACATCCGACACGAAACAAATTGTGCGATAAGTTGATAGATATTTACGGCGATTATCTATTGAAATAAATAAATATCATTTCCCGAGATATTTTCTATCTTAGATATTCTTATTTAATTCTTATATATTAGATGTGGGAAAAAGTTCGTGGCGTTTTTTACCTCAAATTTATTTTGTATTTAAATAATTTTTACATTTCAATTAGCATTTGACACTATTTGATAAAACAAAATTTCAGCTTTAAGAATCTGTTTTACAAATTACGGTAATGATTTTTAATGGAGTTATGAGCAATCAAAGTCAGAATCTCTGTTTAACTTAACTTGCGAATAACTTAAGAACAAAAAATCGTAGGGAAACATTTGTAAAAAACGATTTTGTAGAGAAAGCTTCAAGCTTCCACGACAGATAGTTAAAAATTTTTTCAAATTTATTTTGGATACGTTACAAACTCACAAAGTGAGAAAGAATTTTTTCATCTTTTTCTCGTATATAGTTTTCTGTATGTAAAAGTTACCAAACTTACAGAAGCTCAAAAAATGTGATAAGCTTTTGAAAGTGGAGATTTCAAGCTTTAAAATCCTTTTTTAAAATTTAAATTTCGTTCATTCTTGACGAAGATACAATGTATATACAACGTTGAGGTAAAAACCGCCACGAACTTTTTCCCACACCTAATACAATATGCTAGAAAAAAATAATGATAAAAATATAGAGCAATGAAAAAAGAGAATGATAAAAATAAGTAGCAAATTCAATGTGATTCCGTTTGCTACATTTCTACCGGTCTTCCACCACTGCAGAGTCAAAGATCGCATGTATTCAAACGATTAAACTTCAAGCAATTACTAAGGCTCGCCGAACATTTATTACATAACAGCCACTGACCGCAGGACGGACGCTCGAATGCCAGATACCAGACTTCCGTAACCACACAGGATCCCGGGGAAATTTAATCGAACTGTACAACCGCGGCACGATAGGAACGCGGAGACTTTGCCCGATCGAAAATTCTGTCCGAAGACGAAGTACACGGCTAACCGGGACATATCACCATAGTATTTCCGTAAGAGACGGAGGAAAACGGAGAGAGAGAGAGAGAGACAGAGAGAGAGAAAGCGAGATAAGCAGAAGGAGAGGACGAACCAATTCATGTATCTGTAGATAGGTAGAACTCAATAGGCGCTAACCGCGTGACGCAATGTCAAGCGAAACCATTACGTAACCGCGCAGTGACATAAATCCAGGGACGCATCCTGCAAATGATTTGTGTACGCACGATTCTGACACCAGAAATAAAAATGGGCTTGAGTGATCGAGGTCGGGACAATTGCGTCTCTTTTAAGAATTAATATCAGATTTAATGTTTGCAAAATATACAAAAATGATAAATTTTACATGGAAAGAATAGTTTCGCTGAAATATCTAAAAAAATTTATTAGTTAGATACAGATCTGAAAATAATTTTGTTTAGACCATTAAAATAATTATAATAGAACGTTCAAATTGGTTGCAAGAATGTTAAAACTTTTTGCAGCATTATCGATGCTTGAGCATTTTACATAATTATTTTAATGGTCCAAAAAAATTATTTTACAACGTTCCGTATAGAAATTCTTAATTATATATACAAACAAAACTAAAAAAAAAAGATAAATTTGTTTGTTAAAGAGAGATCTTCATTACTTATATATTATACCATTATATCATTATATCATACCATTATATCATATTATATCATTACTTATATATTATATCTAAGTATTTGAGCAATTTTGTGTTCTTTTTCGAGAATGGTATAAGTTATTATATATTTAGAAATAATAATAAAATATTTCATTAAAGTTTAATTTTAATTTCACGAAGCAACCTTTGCATCCTTTGCATTGTGAAAAATAGATGTACGAAAAATCTGACGGCTTGTCGTCGTCCGTTTCCTAAGTTTCCGCGATTAAACATCCAAAATAATAGCGCGCCCCGGCGAATAAAAGCTTTATACGTGCGATTGCACGTCACCCAGCACGACGATGCAACGACGGAAAGAATCCCGAGGAGCAATATGTCCGGAATGCATTGTCGCGGATTGCAACCCTCTCCCTGATTTTCCGATATCAAATGCGGCCCCGAGACCACGCAAATTCCATCTCTCTATTCGGAGGTTGGCCACGAACGACTCATTGTTCGTTGCGGATGACAACGCGCGCAATCCGTCCAAGCGAGAGCACATTCTCGATTGTTACCCGGCAACATCTCTATCTGTTTCCTATCTGTTGAGCGACGTATCCCGCAGTGTCTCATCTTACCACCCTGGCCTGCTGCTATCGGCAGCTCAATGCAAACTGACGTCGCAACCTCGCTTCTTACTCGAAACATCATTAATCTTAAAGTTTCTTCCTTATTTTATATATATAATGTATTTACAACATACACATGTATTTGAAACGAAGCATAAATGATCCAAAAGAAAATAATAAAAGCATGCAATTCGAATTTGTAACGATAAAAAGATATGTAAAGGGATATTTAATTATTTGATTTGATTATTAAGTGTGTTTTGGCTTCTAATTATAATCTATTTTTATCTGTATTTAATTTGTATATTTATTGTGTAAACATATAAAAATAAAGAATATAAATGCCATTTAAGACAATTTAGAAATATCATCATAAAAACCATGAGATTGAAGAGACGCAATATTAATTTTTCAGAAAAAATAATTGGAGAATGATTGATTGATGTTTCGAATCAAGTTATATGTAACAAGCTTGCGTGGTTTTTATAGATGGACGGTAAAAAAAAAGTACCTGAAGACTATGGAATTTTTACGAGAGCTGCGAAACTTAAGGCTGTTTAATGGACAATGCAGCTGCTTCGAAACAACAAAATGGCTCGAAGTCGATATTTTTCCAAAGTTGCTAAGAGTATCGCAAGCACTTTTAAGTCGTTAACGTTTCACGATAAAGGTATAAAGAAGAAGTCTCTCATATAAAAAAGCAAGCTTTATAAGAGCTTTATGCGAAGAATTAAATGGAGTTGAACCATACTTTAACGAGAGATAGCACAGCAAAATTATAGCGTAATTGATTTCTACATTTCTACACTTGAAAAATTTAACGTGTTCCACATTTTTGTGTTTATTTAACACAAGATAACGCAAATATTATGTAAAAAATTAAAAATTAAAAAACAAAAAATGTAACACTGTTGACACAATGTGACACAGTTTGGAAATTGTGGAAGCATATTTCTTCAGTAAAATTAGTAATTATAATATGTTAAATTAACACGTACATTTTATTCATTTAAAATTTTTTATATTTTATATTTTATATTTATATATTAGAATTTACGTTTTAAAATATATTTTTTTAATATTATTTGTCAACTTATTCATAATTTGCGTTTATTTAAGAAATATTAAATATTAATTTAACACAATATATTCAAATGACATAATGTGTTAAATTAATACTTGAATATGTTAAAAATTGGACATAAAAATTTTAACAAAGATCGATATTAACACAAATCCAAAATGTTTTTTATTGAGCAAACGCTATTTAAATAGAAAATAATTTCCGAAAAAAGAGAAAATCTATTGTACGAAAAAAATCTTATCGCACATTCTTGCCGAGTGCATGAAAAGATTGAGGATACTCTGACTGAAAAGAGAAATAGTAACGCTTTACTGTTGCAGGAAACAAGGATGGGAAACAGATAGAGGCAACGAAGATAAATACGAAGAAAGAGGAAAAAGTTACAAAGCAATTGGTAGAGTCGGTCGTGTTACTGTAAAAGAACCGAGCGACAACGAGAGTCTCGCGGAGACTCAGTGCGGAATATAATCGTTCGTAATCGGATCAAGGGGAGTAACATCCTGATTTACGGACTTCGTTTCTCCTTCGTCCGGGTCTCCCGCTCTAATCGCACTTATCTCTCATTCTCACGACCTTCCATTGTCCCTCTGGGGAGACTGAGACGGGAATAACTCGGAGGAGGCGAACAGGTTGATAGTCACCATGGGAAAATCGCGCGATCCCGCTCTTAACGTCATCGTGAGTCGTCTGATCGATTTGTTTAGGCTCGTTTTCGCGTAACTCGAGACTCTTGTAACACCTCCAACTTTGGTCTCAGACGCTCTAGAACGATTTAAATTACGGCATCGATAAGTTTGATGTGTATGACATATGTAAATATCTACACTGTTAAAAATGTCATGAAATTTAATGTACTTTTAAGTTACACAATTTGAATTTAATTTCATGACATTACATTAAATTTAATGTATTTGTAACTGAAAAGTATATTTGTATACATGCACATGAAATTTCATGTACACTTTCATTACATTTAAGTAACTATTGTAACTTAGTTTTCAGTTAAATCATTTATTACTTTTAATTTCGTTCATAACTACGAGCTTTATTTACATGTAAAGGAAGCATTTCTAACAGTGTAAATGTATGAAGGTAACCATATGACGAGAAATGGATCACAAAAAAGAACAAAAATACTTGGATTATCCTTCCAGACTAATTCGCTATTTCCTTCTTTTCGCGAAAATTTTATTTACCTGTCACGAAAAGTTGTACTCTCTTCGACACCTCGTTCGCACGCGACGAATCGATAGGAAACGAGGACGAGAATGTTTCTCGTCCTTTCGTAATTTCCACATGACTCGCGGTTATTTTCGGCGTTTCCGGTGCGTTTTTCATTTCGTTCCGGTGGCGCGGCGCGGCATGACGAATGGCAAGCGGGGGGGAGAAAAGAAAATAAATAAGAGCGAGGATTCTCAGTATGCCGCGAGCTTTCATCGTCCGCTTTATCCTTATCCTCGCACGTACGAGGAGTCACGGAAAATGTGAGCGCAACAGAATTTATCGTCCTCCAGGACCGGAGTCCCTTAAGAGCGTCCGAAATACGTGCACGCGCGTATACGCGCGCCAGCACAGACATACCGGAATAATGCAGCGGGCTGAACAACGAATTGCAGCACCGTCATATATCATGATATCCGCAAACAACAATGTAACATCTACAAACTTCGGCCATATTGCCGTTAGCATTATTGTCGCGGGGCGTAAAGATTAGCGTCATAAGTAGCGTTGTTTATCAATTAACCGAAGTCTTTGAAACGTTCGCGTTAATAATAGTAACGCTATCGCGAAGATACACTAATTTACGGTAACTCTAAATCACACTCCGGAGTGAAACCGGTTCACGTCGGATGTTGATAAAGTGGATGTCGACACCGTAAACAATCGTGGCGGCGCGGCGCTTCGCGGGTGTATAGTACGTCCTAATGTCGAAATGGATAAACGGCGACGAGGGTGCGAGACAGCGCAAACGTAGTTTCTTATCGATGGAAGATCGATTAAGCCGACAAGCACGTAAGCGAGATTCAAAGATCGATCGTTCGGAACGTTGGATGACAGGAACTTGCTACAAACGCGACCGAAAGAGAGAGAATGACAGAATGAGAGAGAGAGAGAGGGAATGAGAGAGAAAGAGAGCCTGTTTCTCTCACGTGCATACATCCGGCGCGATAAGCGTTTTCCGGAGAACGAAAAGCCCGGTGGATTTTCCTGTCGCGTGACACGAGTAAAGGAGACACCGACGCATCACGCCGCTCCTCCGAGGAGCGTACTTATCTCGAGAATACGGCGCTACAGTGGCATCTCTCAGCCGTCCGTCATCTCTCCTCGAATCGAGTATCCAAGCACTCGTCGATAAATCGCGTCGGCAGCCGTCATCGTTCGGCGAGACGATGAACCGCCCACCGTGCGAGCGGGGTGAATATTTATTGAACTCCGCGAAATGCACAAATGTCGAGGGTGCCGACGTGTAACGCAACCACTGCTCTGATTCGAGCAGATCGTAAATGTGAATAAATTGCGGCTCGTAAAAGGATCGATAACATTCGTTTTCGTCGAACGTGTATCGCGTAGTTTTGCATTTTAAGGATGTATATCCATTTTCACAAATGTTTTAATATTGATACTTTAAATAAACCTGTGTGAATGAATATATTTATGTGAATGAATATTTTTATTGAACAATACATTTTTAAAGTTTATCTGCTTTATTTCTTATTGTTATAATTATGTATATTATTTTATAATTATATTATAATATATAAAATATATTATAATATTACTTTATTATTTTTTATTGTTATAATACTATAATTTAAAAAATAATTACAAAAATCTCAATTTATTTAGTAAATACTTTAGTAAATATACTTTAAAGTTACTTTAAGTATAAATACTTTAAATACTTTATTCAAAATGATTATACAAAGTTTCATATTGATGCAAAGATTAATTCTCCTTCTACGTTAATTCTACTTCTACGATACAGTTCTACTTCTTGTTGAAATAATTTTTGATCCAGGTTCTAAATCGCTAAATTTTATATTTTAAACGTGATATAGAATAATCTGTAATTTTTTTCATTATTTTCAAAATGTGCGAATACATCCTTAAAACGCGGCGACAGTATCGAATGATTAATTAAATCACGAATTTAATAATATTCTAATTTGATATCGTGAATACGACATTTGTGATATAACATTTCCATTTGATTACATTACATGAAAGTAAATAACATGAAAATATAGATATAATAAATAATGAACTCAAAGGATCAACGCGCGGAAAGTACTATATTTAATTATTCATATTATAATTTGTCGTACCATAATATGGATTTTCAACGCTCAATTGATCTGAGTTTTCTCGATTTCTTATAATTATATATAAATAATTATATAAATACTGTATAATAATAATAATGAACAAATTCAGCTGGACGGCGTTGCGTTCAGATCCGGTCTACGGAGTAAGCAAGCAAGATGATTTATTGTTGGCTTCTGAGTTTTTCTCTTTTATCTTGATAGTTTGCATGAAAACATGTTTTGCTTGAATCTTCTTATTTTTCATTGCTTGTTTCCACTCATTTCTTAATATACAGCATTTAAATTCCATCTTGGCGCTATTCGCCAGAAGAAGCAGTCCTATCTTTTTAAACAGACTGCTCCATTCTTACTGGATATTGTTGCAATTTAAAAAACTTGGACAAGTATAGCCTCGAATTTTTCTAATTAAGTTAAATTATGCTTTCAATTTAAGTTATGACTTTATGTGATAAAATCAATCTGCAGAAGCTCTTCATTATTTTTGGTGATTCTAATCGACATTTCTTTTTCTTTCACGTATTATTCGTTTGCAATCCGTTAACATTAATTTAATAATAAGAGTATATTTATTTATTATAAGAAATTATTTTAATTAAATTAGAGAATATTAGTAGAATGTATTTAGAAAAAGTAGAAATTATATGTATTTCAATATTTTACAATATTGAAAGTATTTCGTATCTATTTATAATTATTATATTTGTTGAAGAATTTTTAAAATTTACTTTTCTACAATTTAAACTTATTTAATCCTGGAATGAAGAGGAAGTCAAACCTCCATAATAAACCAAATATAAATTATGTCCAAGATTATGTAGAAAAAAATAAGATTAAAAAAAATAACATCTAAACATTTATGATTTTTCTCTATTTTATATAAATAGAAGGAAAGTAATTTTATTTTTATTATAATTACAAAATATATATAAGAAAATTTTTCTCAAACTTCTCAAACAATATAATTTTCATAAATTCGTTACCTTAATTAACACAAGCGGTTGTCGAGCAAAATGCTTAGCTGAACACCGCATATAATTTTCAAAAGTCTATAGCTGAATACAGCGAGAATCTGCTATTTAAATGTGTGTAAATATGAAAAAATATTGCTTCTTGATATAATACTTATAATCATTTGTTGCTGTCATTGTAAAATTTAAAAAAAAATTAAACATTACAAACCTATACTAAAAATTACTGGCAATATTAAAATTGATTCAGCTGCTTAAATTTATTAAATATATTTTTTGGAAACAAATATAATAAATTGATTCCAACGTGGAACTTAATAACATTTTTACAGATTTATTTCACATTATAATTTTGTGTGATAATAAAAGCATGAAATATAAAATATATTACTAAATTAAGAAATAATAACACAATTTAAAAGATGAAACAATGAAAAGACATGAATAATAAGT
Source organism: Cephalotes varians (assembly GCA_037157785.1). Classification (NCBI taxonomy): domain Eukaryota; kingdom Metazoa; phylum Arthropoda; class Insecta; order Hymenoptera; family Formicidae; genus Cephalotes; species Cephalotes varians. The sequence continues at coordinate 1,203,400 of JANQDE010000007.1, read as the reverse complement.
AATTCTAGTCTCTCATTTTAAAATATGCATATAAATTGTTGTAAATATGAAAAGATATATATTATCGATATTTAACTGCAGATTTTGAAATGACGTAGGATTAATCACTACCATTTAGCTAAAAAATTTTTAATGACGTAGGACTACGTTATCGGTGTCGAATGTGTTAAAAAAAAATAATAATTTGTGATTCACCAACACGATGTGCAACAAGATTAACTACATCGACTACGCTGATTCTGTAACATCATATAAGATTCAAATTAAAATGCGTCTCAACGAAAATCAATATTTCAAAAAAATAATTATTCTCCACACCGAATATATGCGTTCTTCAAGTAAACAATTAATAAAATAATTATTTAATTTTTTTCTTTGAATACGAGTTCTTTCAAGATTTCATGTAAAACTAAGTTTTTCTTTTTAATTCTTGTTCAAATCATTCAAATAATGAATCAAATAAACAATTAATAAACACACACACACACAAATAATATATGAATAATAAAATATTTACCCCAGGGTTGCTCCACCGGTGCCCGATGCCTATCTTAGGCCTCATCCTTCTCCTCTCGAGTTGTTCTAGAGCTGATCCGTTCCGCGTCTGCCACGTTCTGCAAATAGAACGTGAACGCATTAAGATGGCAAAAGGGATTCATCTCCCATGTGATCAACTTCACGCGTCAAGAGCGATGCGGTTACTTGTCCCGCTCTTAAGGGATCTTTTACGTTTGGAATTCTAATAAAATGAGCTATTTTCGAGAATTCTTTTTTAAAATGCCTCTCGTTTGAATGCTAATAACTTTGAAATTAATGAACATATCTATATTAAATTTTTAGTGAAGATAATTCAATATATGTACAATACATTTATAAAAAAACCTTGCAAGGAAAAACGATTTTACTGAAGTACCTAAACTAGCTAGATACTGATCTGAAAATAATTTTTATTTTGACCATCAAAATAATTATATAGGACGTTCAAACTGATTGTTAGAATGTCGAAATTTGTTTGCAGCATTGCTCATTATGCTTTAGCATCCTACATCATTATTTTTTGGAACTAGATGTTCCAAAAAATAAAAGCTCCCTTAACGTTGCGTTCATACATTTTTCGTACTTCAAACACTAAATAATATGCACTCGTTTTTTTATGGCAAACTGTTATTTTGTCTTATAATGCAAGTTAAATATATATAAATGTTAAATGTGTAAGATGAAATTGTAAATAGCTATCCAAGAATACTCTTTATCGATTGTTTGCATGATAAATGTTTGGCCGAACAAGTCTTTCGAAATATGCGTTCGAACGGATTAATGTACGAGTGCATCTATATTATGCGATAGTTAAATATTGCAGTAAATGATAAATGCAAGATTGTTTACAGTTCGGTTTGTTTACAGATTAAACGAGTTGCATATTTGCATTACATTTTGTGAAATTAAACTCGGTTTTATATTACTGTTAATTAAAATATGACTAATTCCGCTCAATGGAAAGCTTGATAAAACTTCTTCTTTATATTCCAATTTAACTAACATTCCAACTTAATTGATACACAGATATAAGTTTTATGTAATATATATACATACATATATATATTTATATTAAACACATATATATATACATATATAATACATACATATATATATTTATATTAAAATTAAAAGATTCAAGAGAGAGAAAAGTAAAAAATGTTTTTTGATAATGTGTAGTATTATGATATACAAGTTATTCTGTAGTACAATATTCTAATGATACACATAATGGAGAATTAATTTGATTGATTTAATAAATTAATATTTTAATTAATTTCATTAAAATAAAAAATCCTAATTAATCCTAAAAAATCTTAATTAAAAAATATACCAAGATTTGTATGTTTCTGAATTAAACAATCACAAATCACAAAATTGTCTTTTGCAAATTAAAGACACAATTAAATTCATAAGACTTAATTTTCTCAGGCTTAATTTTACAATCACATATAATAATCTGCCAATTATTATTATTTTTCAGTGCGAGAATAATATGAATTTTCACTATTTTCATCATGCGTCATGCAAAAATATATTATAAAATTTAATTTAATATATTAAAGCGACGGTACATATTTGCACGCAAAAGATTTAATAAATAAATGAAGTACTAAAACACAGGGTATACAAAAGTAATCATTTAAGAGCAGGTATCAAATATAATAAATGTGGAAATATGCGTAAATATTCTCTATCATGTCGGAATATGTTATGCTCGTTTGACACATTATGGTGATAAACTCACGGAGTGGTAACGCGCGTGAATATACATATTATTTCTGTTAAGAGTCATTAGCCCTCTTGACCTGTCAGATTTAAACTTAGGGACGCACAAAGCGACCCTGCCAATCGTCGTTAAGCGACTCCTTGTCAAAGTATTTTCACGCAAAGGAAACGTGACAATGAAGTGATCTTTGAACGAGAGGAGCGATTCAACCTCAGCCATTGAATCGCTTCTGTGAATACCGAGGATATCACGTACGCTCCATGACATATGAAACGGATATTACAATCACCTCCTCGCTCTTTTCTATCATGCTGCATTCAAAAATTCGTTCTCCTCTCCAAAATTGTAATTATTCTTGTCTGTTTATCATTTACGGACCCAGTTATTCTCCTTCCGAAAAGTAATATCAATCCCAAATTTATCAAAACCAGATTAGAAAAAAGTAATGAAAACAGAAATTGTTTATGGATAAGGAATATTTACAACACTTTTATCGAAACTAAGTTAAAAACTCATTTTATCATCCCCCGTTCATATCTTTACTTTAGCTTGACGATATAACGTATAACCACGCTCGAAATAGATAAACAAAAAAAAAATACAAATACAATATTACTCTCATTAGCCTTGTGTACGTTGTTTTACTCTTCACCTCCTTATAAAATAACGCAGAAATGTTTTCAAATTCATTATTTTTTCGCGTGTTCCAGATACTGCCGCAAAACAATCAACTTTCATCCATTTGCGCATCGAGCAGTAGTTCTCTAATTATCTCACCGCTGATTATGACTTCATCGTTATTCATTATACGAAAGCGAGTTCGTAACTAACGGTGATTTTAAATTACTGTTGTCCGCGTAATAATAAAGTTTTCTGTTGACAGCCGTTTCGCGTCAAATCCACCTTCGACAATATCGCGTTAAACATCGCGGATCATCCTCGTTATACGCCTCGGAAATTAAATCTTTCGGAAAGTTTCCGGCAAAAAGTTTACTATCTCGCAACCTCGCTTATCGAAGAAAGAACTTATATTTATAGAAATGCACTTCCTGTGAGATAATAGGAAAACTGTGTTAATATACGTTAAAAAATAATAGAGAGATATAAAGATATAGAGATTCAAAAAATGGAAATCCGTCGTATTTATGGAAATTCGAATATTTACAAATATATATATTTTTTAATAAAAATATTTAATTATACATTCACTAATCTCCAAAATAAAATTGTTTGTTTATATTAACGTATATTTAGTCCATATTTTCCTGGCAATCTGTCGCTAGCGCATAACGTAAATGTATGGGCGTAATTCCAAAAATATGGAGAGAGTTGTGGATTTACATTTAAAACGCAGTCAATATTTTATCAACACAATTTGTCACGTTGCCATATTATCGAGTGAATAGATAAAATTTTTTCTCCAATAAGACGACGTGCATAAAATATTATTATATGTTATTTGAATAATGGCGTTATACGTACGTCAGTTCGAAAAATTACATATTTCGATAACGGCCGATAATAAGATAACGCAAACAAGCGCAGCGTTTCTACAAATGAGCGTGGCGTGCACGAACTGCTGATTACACGCGCCATGTCTGGCGCAAATTACAGAATAATTCAATACGCTGGACCCGGTAATAATTTGCGAGCCACGAAGTCCAACGGACCAGTGGGACGAGAACGGCGAGTAAAAAAAGAATTCGAATGCCGAAATGCAGCGATGACTGCCACAATTATTAACGATGTCGAAGAACAGTAGGAAACGATAAGACGCTTAACGTAGTATTTCTTTGCGATTGCTTTTTGTCTCTTTTTTTTTATGAGGACCGTTATCGCGTGATTTATTAAACTAAAGGCACGAGTGCGCGGAGTCGAAGTGCAGGCGTATTTTACGTTATGATGTTTCCCTCGAAAAGTGGCTCTCAAAAAAGATCACGTCACGTCGCACGTCGATAAATGAATAATCTCGGCGCCTCAAAAAGCACTCATCGCATCAGCGATGCTTCAAATACGTCGCGTACGTTCGAAAAAAAAAAATAAATATATTCGGCGTTTCCGGGTCAGCGAGATCATCTTCCACGAGAAGCGAGGCGAGAAGCGCTCCGATGAACCGCGAATTGCAAGCCTCAGCTCAAAGAAACGCTGACCCTAATCTGCGACGGAGCGTATGTCAGTTTTTTTGCTGTAAACATTCGCCTTACGAGGCGAATTTTCAAATGAGTGCAATCAAGCGATAAGAATATCCTTCGTGTTGTTAGTAAAAAAAAAAGACTAGTAACGTCACAAGAAGAAATCGGTATAATTATAAGCTTAGAAATCGATTGCAGTGTTATACGACACTGTTATGTTGGCAAGAATAATGAATGATGAATGAATAATGAATTATAAGCAACAAAAAATTGAAAATTATTGTCTTCAAAGATAGTCTTTCAAAAATTATGTTAAAACTGAATTAACTTGATAAAAACGCTTGAAACTTTAAGACTCTTTAAATACAGACTGAAGTTTACATATTTTGGAGAACAAATGCCTCGCATCTGTGTGTATTAATTTACGAAAGATGCTTAAGACGTTTCATCATTAATACAAGCTTTATCTCCCTTCGTAATAGCGCTACTAGCATACCGAATAAATACATCGATCTCATCGGGTGAAATAATCTTTCACCGAGATGTCAATCAACAGGCGAGACACCTTCCTGGAATGGAGATAAACTCCAATCTATTAAGGCAGATTCGAGACAGGAATCGTCAATGGACCACACGGGAATCCCATCGGCAGCATGTTCGCGGCGCGTGCTTGCGCTGATATCACACTCGTCGCTGTCCAATCCGTATTGGCCCCGGCAACTGCGGAACAAAGTTCAGCCTATACGGAGTCAACTACATCACTGAACCATCATAACGATTCACCTCCAGTCTCCGTGAACGCGCTGTCGAGAACGTCGGTCATTACGAGGAAGAGAATCGCGTCTCGGAGATCAGCCGGATGTCAGTCTTCCTCTACATTCGTAAAAAAATCATTGCCGATTCCGCAGATTGACATTTGGGATGAAGAAATACAAAAAAATATAGTGCCTAAGGACGCGTGAAGAGAAGAATAAGGGAAGAAACGGAGAGGTTCGCAATCTCGCGAGATATCGACTCGGCGATTGTGCCGACCCGCCTGACCTGTTGCAACTTTGTCAATAAAATTGATATTACGCAAATTACGAGGCAATCTCGTTAAGAGATTTCCTAGAAATACAGAAATTGCCAGTTCGTACCGACTTTGGAAGTTATTATAAATATCCATGTGCCAGAATCGTCGGAATAGAAACAGGACATTCATCCAAAATATTGACATATTGATCAATGATGTATGAAAATTGTTGGATATAGGTTGCCGATTAAATTCAGTGTCAAACACAGTGTAATATACGACGAAATAATGTCGGTAATATTAATGTACAAATCGTTTTCGATATCTAACAAACTCGAATAAATCGTCAGCGGATTAACCTGCGCGGTTAAATCAAAAACAGAAGAAGAAGTCAATATAAAGAGGAAACAGTTTCATCTGGATTCAATTGCCATCCGAATTGCGGTGCAAAAATGCGTCCATTCGTGGAAATTTTTATTATTCTCCTTGTAGGGGGTATCGCAGCCGACTGGCCGATCAATCCCCTGATGAGAGTATGGTACACATTCCTCCCCCATTCGTCGTCCGAATCATTGACCAACAAAGAGAACGAATGCGCCGGTTGCGCGCAGAATAAAGTCAACGAAATCGATCCTGACCCGTTGTTGACCGAGCTGAGAGTGGAGTACGTGAAGCAGCAGATCCTGAAGAAGCTGCGACTGTCAAAGCCGCCCGAAGTGTCGATGCCGCTGTCGACCTTGCCTAAACCTTTAATCAACGGCAATGTTCTTCGATCCGACTTAGAAAGACCGGCGGAGAACTTCTACGGGAAAACCAACCAGGTGGTCGTGTTCCCAAGCGAAGGTAAGATTTGACAAATAGAATACATATTATACGAGACAGACAAATAGAAAAATAGGCGATATACAAGATTAATGATCATCCTTCCTAACTGTTTAATACACAATACAAAGGAATGTTATTAGACGGAGCAAAAAATGTGTAAAAATATTAAAAAAGCAATTTTATTGCAATAAAGACATGTAATGTCAACCATAAAGTAAAAATTATCTTAATAAACTTTATTTATATTTTTATAATTTTTTGAAGAGAAACATTAAAATTTTTTAAGAGTGTTAAGATACAATTTCTCCGAGAATAAAAAATGTAGCATACTATCTCGGTAACACAATATTTCGACGAGTTTTTAAAAATCACTTAAAATTTATTTTAAAATTTCACCAAGGATAAAAATTATAGCATACTATCTCGATAATACACTAATCCGAATTTTTAAAAATCACTTAAAATATGAATTGTAAACTTGTGGAAAAGAATTCTGGTAATATCTTTCATTTGTATAATCACACGTAAACTTTATTGTGAAAATATCGAGTACGAGTAAAATACTAATGAACGGTTATTCAAATGCGTAGACGGAGAAAAGGCAAAGGACGAACACTGAGAAAAAAATACGCGTCATTCGCGAATATTGTGTACACGTTTTTCTCATATGATGGCCCTACTCTTCGAGTATTCGAATGCGAAACAAAATCTCTGAATATCGAGCATGCACGAGCTTTTTCGATGTAGCGTAGGCGAAGTCCGTAAATGAACTATTGTGCCAGAAACGTATCCGAGTACTTGCACGAAAATTTATAATAAACTGCAAGAACGTGTAAATCACAAATGTAAATTGTTAATATAATATATAATTTTGTGTAAGATCAGAAAAGTCCAAACAACTTACTGTAAATAATTGCTATCGTCAAAATGGAAAATTACTAACTTGAAGAGAATTAAATTTCAACTTTTTCACACAAATATCTTTTTAACTAACGCATCGTAATATTCTTGATGTAGTTGCAATGTCATTTAATGTACAACTTTACATTCGCACGTATCCAGCATATTCACACGTAAAACTGAGCGTCTCGCATCGAAAACCCTCCGAGAAGCTCGTTTCTTTCACTTTATCGTCGACTGACCGTTCCTCTCGACAATCCCTTCTTGGCCAGCCAGACGAGAAACACCGAGGATATGAATATTGCGTAATTGCACGGCTCCCTCGAAATAAACGAGAACCGGTAACAATGACACTGTTCCTCTCTCTCTCTCTCTCTCTCTCTCTCTCTCTCTCTCTCTCTTTTTCTCTTGGCATGGTACTTCTGGAATAGAGGTACCACCGACGACCGGCTGGGACCATGAATTTCAAATTTTCCGGCGATGCAAATACGAAAGCCGCGCGAACGGCACACGTATGAATCCCGGCGGCGCGGCGGAAATTTACCTCGAATTACGACGCGAAATCACGGTTCCGACATTTTAATCGCCTGTGTGAATCATTTTTCGACGTGCTTGACGAATTTCTTAAAATCACGAGGAAAACCTTTCCCTTGGAAATTCTGTTCTGAAGTTATTCCGAAAAGTTTCGTCAAAAGTATAATAAAATGAAGTAACGGAGATAATAAAAATCAAGCGGATATATGTAATTGAAATTATTCATTTAAATTTTTACTTCATTTAAAATAATCATGTGCCGAGACAAAGAAAAAGAACTTTCCATTTTAATTTGTTATTGTTTATATACGTCCTGAAAAATAACGTTTTCTTCTAATACATACTAGTTATTATTGCAATAAATATTATTGCATGCCTCGATGATCGAATTGGTGGAAAAGATGCCCGCCCCAGATAGGCAGGAAGGTTCAAACCTTGGCTGATGTAATATTTTTTGCAATAAAATTTTTTACAATAATTTGAGACGCTGGTAGCATCGTTAATAATTTGGGATATTATCATTATTATTCTAGCTTCAGTTTAGGATTGCATTTCTCAAGTCCAATAGTAATCGGCGGGCAGTTTAGCAACTGCGAAAAAAATCTATTCTACGTAAGAAATATTATTAGGCACTAAGATTCAGTCGCGACCGTTTACCTGTGCCTTATTAATTGGAAAAGAACTTATTTGCGCTAAGATTCTTTACTACTCATGGCAGAATCCCGCTGTAGCTCGGATTACTCGCTTCGCCTTATCTGACTGTCGATACGGTAAAACGGACTACATCAAATCCTTACGAGACCCAATCATCTATATAACATAGGAGCAATCATTGTTTCCTCGCACGAAAAATGCAAATATTAATATGGAACGTTCGAATAACTGTGAGCCGCACGAAATCAAACATTTCCAGAATATATTCGTTTACATAATAATACATTAATTACATAATAAGTAAGATAATATACGTAGAAACTCTAAGATAATATACGTCACGTAAAAGTTTTTTACGCTTGAAACTAGCTGCCATTTCGGCATTCTACCGCGTCATGCAACTTTATTCGCAGCGAAACTATGCATAATTTACGAACACGTATAATTTCTTGCCACTGACGGAAGGAATACGATAATGTAATCGTATCGTTCATCGGCTGCACGAATACGTTGAATATTACTGCCCCGAATTTTTTGCAACCGCTTCTTTTTGCAACGTTTTTCGCGCACGCGATTGTGACTCCGCGTTTAACGAAAGCATCGATCGCACGATTGCAATACATATATACTTTTAGATTTTTCTAATAATAATTTTCTCTCAATACGCCTTTTTCTTTTCATGAAGTGTTACTTTATTTTTTACTAATTATCCTTTAATCTCTACATAACTGTTAAATGTATTGTAAATTTTTGAAGTTCTAACATCAATCTTTAACAGCGATTTATTAGTTGTACAAAGTATTCGCAACAATAGCGTTTATTGCGTTATCCGAATTCGCGAAGAAGTTTTTTTTTCTTTTCTTTTTAAGCGTTTCAACTGCGTTCGTTTTAAAAAGCAACCTCGATCTCCGCAGTATCGCTTTTCATCGCGCTGTCGGTGTAATTCTTTGTTCTCCAGATTCTTCTTTCAAAGAAATCTCTCGGAAGTTTTTCAAACTCAATTTGCGATTTTTCTATTCGCTGATATTCTACCCACGAACTCCTGTTTTGCGAACTCGCGTCCCGTGAACTCACGTTCGCAACAATACCGGACTTTTAAAAGAGATCGCGTTTCTCCACACTGGATGTAACGTTATCGTAGCCCGTAGAGCGAATTAACATCCAGCGATATGACGCTGCATATATTTCGTATCTTTTTCCGGCGCGAAGGTTACACAGGGCGCGAGATGTTAACCTAAAATATTTGCTTTTTATCTAATTCCGGCACATCGCGCAACACGCAAACCAGCTTACACGCGCATGTGTAAATCGCAACTCGGGATTTCGTCATATTGGAGCATTTATTTGGCATAGTTAACTCGCAGCGATTTCGGCGCGAGAGCAGATTACGGCGGCGTGATTGAGGCCAGTGAACCGAAAATGTTCATCGCGCTGTCGAATCTGCGCTGTCGAATCTGCGACATCGGAAAGTGGTGCACGCTCGAGAATGTCCTGAAGGTATACGTGGAATTCGTTCCGAAAATATCCGAGGATCTCGGAACGACTCTATGGACTAATATAATTCGAAAATCGGATTTCTCTAAATGAAAATCTTATGAACTTTGAGAACACGAGGTAAAACCAAGCTTCAACTGAATATGAGGTCAGCAAGACTCAATATGGTTCAATAATGATTGGTGATTTTTTTATTTGTATTTACCAAAATTACGTGATACACCCTAATTATCGTGAACAACAGTAATTAACGACAAACAAAAAGAATCTTATCACACTTGCACTTAATGGAATGTTAATACAACGATCATTGTATTATCAGCAATTCATGTTATCAAGAATTTGGTTGTATGATGTAACTACGTTTCCAATGGGTTAAGAAAACTGTGTACATTTTAATCAATGCTTTATATGTGTCAGTCCCATAGGAAAGGACCCATTCGGTCGAAATGGAGTTAGTATCAGATGATTAGAGACTATAAGCTACCATTTTTGTTACCGAACGTTACCGAACCAGCTTCAAGATTGATAAAAAAAAATTATTTATAGAAATTATTTAGCACGAAAGATTAACCAGAAGTTACATCTCGGATTGTTCTGTTGCTTTATACGAATCGCGAGAAAAATTTTGTTCGATAATTCTAACCGAAATACAAAACAGAATATCTCGGAAATTAGAATCGACTAAATGGGCCGTTTCCAATGAGATAGGCTGGCTCGCTGATACATGTATCAACGAAACTCAATACTGTATATAACAAATTATTTGTCATTATCTAATAATTTAATAAAATTAATTGCTTGCAAGGATAGTTTCTCCGTACATATTTATGAAATGAATTAATAATTAGGCTATTACTGTGAAAGTTTGTAAAAAAATTCCCGGAGAACTCCCGGATTTTCCAGATATTTTTTAAAATTCCAGAGAGAGAATTTTTTAATGCAACTTTGAAATAAATTAGAGTGCAAATAACGTAAACAAATATATTGTAAATATATATATATATATATATATATTGTACACGATATATTGTAAATTAGTAGAAGATAGTATTTCATGATTTATCTTTTTCTGCGATTGAAGCCGCGAAATCTAAGTATAAGAAATGTTCACAATATAGTATTAATGAGCTACTCTCCTCTGCTATATTATATTCAACTGTCATCCTGATTTTTTTTTAATAAAAACTCGCAAAACACACGTGAATGTGTGCGGATGTATGCCATATTTATTGCTAACCGATCAACAGTTTGCATTACCAAGAAAAAATGATCAAAGAAACAATGTTTTCAAAAACAGACAGAATTTAAATTTAAAAGTAAAATCTCCGAAATTTGCGTACCCATAAAATTCCATGAAAATCACTGATTTTCCAGAGTAATAAATCCTTTAAAAATTTCAGATTTTTCCAGATAATAAACACTCTGACAATAAATGTCACTCTCAAAAAGATTTTATCTTTTCGATAGGAATGCAATATACACGGCGTTTATCAAACGGATGAGAAAACCGCATTGAACACCGAGAAAAAATACGGCGCGCATACGGATACTCTGCCGCTGACGTTTGGCACGCGTTGTGCAACGATATGGATTCACTCTGACGCCTGGCGTTGCATAATCCCGGCTATAAATCATGCGGAAGTGGCAATCAATCGGACACGCTGTTCGTTCAAGAATTCGCCCGGAAATAATTTCGACGCGCTTGATAGTGCGTTATATCGCAGATCGCTCCGATAGTCAACGCGTATATGTCGGCAAAGCGCGCGGAACATGATTTTTCGCATTGATTTATTATGAACGGATGATTTCGATTAAAATTTTTCGGAAAACACTTTATAAAGTGGTATCAAAACAATTCAATAATAACAATATCGATCAAAACATGGAATTTTTATAAACTAATTTGAAACTTTTAAAAATCCTTTCATTGCAAAATTCTTCTGTAACATATGCGAAAAGTCAAATGGTATAATAATTGTAAACAAGAAAATATATGTAGAAAATCATAAATTATATATCTTTTTACAGTAATTTCTTGTTTCGATATTCGTCGTTACTTGCTTGCGGAATAAAATAGATTTATTGTATCACAGGATTTGAATAAAATCGAATCAGAGATTAAAGTTAAAAATAGAATAATTTATTATAATATCTGTCCGTCTCTTTGTCTCCGGGATGACTCCCCGGTTTTTTATTTTCCTGGATCGGAATCTCTAATCTCAAAAGATCAAAAGAATTACTGATCTTTCCCGAAACAATGAAGTTTCTAATATCCATTATCGAAATGAAATGTTCTTCTCGATTGTTTGGAAATATCATAGTCTTAGGTAAATACGGTGAAAGTCTCCGCGCTAAAAGCTTGTCTCGTGTATGCTTGTCCGATTTTTTACGTGTACAAAATAAGAATGTAAGCGTATATGTGTGTATGTCTGCATGTGTCTCAGAACGAAGAGTGATTTCGTGAATAGGAAAGAATAAAGTTGCCAAAGTCGCACCACCTCACCTATAAAAAAATCACATCACCTCATCATTGTGCTTGTACGTCTCAAGTAATGAAGCATCAGTACCATGTATGTAGTAATAATCCCAAATTAAAACAACAACAATAATAATTAATAGTTCCAGAGAGAGTGGATACAAGTACAGTGATTAAAGTTTCAGGTGAGGTGATATAATTTAAGAGTCGATACGATTTTGGCAACCTTCCTCTAATTTATGTGGACGATGCAATCGTCGCATTTACAATAATTTCTTTTTAGCGGCGAGAATGATTCGATCATCAATGTTTCTGTCTAACCTTATGCTCGCGTATCGCACGTGCCGCTCAGAAATAACCTTTGCCGCACTTTGTCGCGGTTACGAGAACCTTTTAAAGCGCACTTTTCCAGATAATTGTGGTTCCATTTGAGGCTTGCTTCGAGCACCGCCGTAAATTGCAGGCCGAGCGTGCGCGGCCAAAGGCGCACTCTCAAAAGTCTCGAATAACTGAGTCTTCGGTGTCGTTCATTGGCATGCTAAATTAGTTTGTAATGGGATGGCCATAGATACGCGTTTGTCATAGAGAAGAAGTAACCGGATAGCCATACCATGCACTCAAGTCAAATGAGGAATATTAAACTTACTGGCGAAATAAAAAATATGGTAACACACATGAGACTTGCCGTCCTCATTTTAGAGAACAATTTTTATCACGCTCTTATTTTCGTAAAGATAAGAATATCCTTGAATTAAAATTAAAATGTTTTAAATCGAAATTAAGAGGTTTTACAATTATCGTTTGTTTTTTAATAACTCAATTTATTTATTCCTACGTTCAATATTTGGAGATATCTAAATATCTTTAAATAATTGTAATGGAAAATTTTTATGAATCAACCGTAAGTATTGAACTGTAAGTACTTTCAATCTCAAAAATCAAAGAATTTAGCAAGAACAATCAATTTCTCATTTATCAGATTTCCGCTCTTGAATAAAACTATATCGAAAGAATGATTTTGCTGAAAAATTAAAAAATTTACATACAGATACAAATCTGAAAATAATTTTTGTTGATCCAAAATAATTATGCAGGAAACCCAAGCATGATGAGCAATGCTATAAAAAGTTTTGACATTCTAGTAATCAGTTTGTACGTTCTACAATATAATTATTTTGAATTAGTCTAACAAAATTATTTTCAGATTTGTATCTAGCTAAAATTTTAGATCTTTAAGCAAAAACAGTTCTTTCCGGGCATACAGTCTAACAATTGTATTGCTGCTTCCTCAAGATAAAAATGATTGATCCACGGTGATTACAGGTGTGGCCGATTCGATGAAATATCGTCATAGCTCAAATCACATAAGAGGGTTCGATCTGGCAGCGTGTTTCACGTTCTACCTGCCGAACGAGATGCTGTACGTTGACGTTACCTCAGCAGAGCTTTGGTTCTACAAGGAACAAGTCGAAAACGACGACGACGAACTCAAACAGACATTTGTGTTATCCGAGCTCGATCACTGGGACCAGGGCGGCAGATTCGAAAAGAACACCGTCATGGCAATCTTCGAGACCAATATCAGAGGTGGGTAAATGGAATCTCTCTCTTCTCGCCCCCTCTTCCAATACCTCTACCCCCATCAATACGTTCGTCACATACGAATCCGCATCGCATAGAAATCTTCCGCGAAATTTCGTTACTCCGTTGCATTGCATGCACTTTGCGCGCGCGCGCGAACCTGTCCCTCGTTGCACATTGCAATTTCATCTTTTACCGAAAATTCGATACGAATGATGAGGGATAATTTTCTCATATCGCAATATCTCGAACGATTTCTAACACCAAATGCCTATCGGTACGAGATGCGAAATCACTGAGCGTTTAAATTAAAATTTAACGAGAATTCAACGAATCGAAAACTCTCGTGTTAGAAAATATCGTAGTAATCGTAAAAAATAAAATAAAATTGTTTAGTATTTAGACAAATTATGATGATAAAATTCAAAAGTGTTTATTTTCCTTTTAAATGCACGAGATTTCAAAATAGAAAATATAGAAGACATAAAAAGTAAAAAGTTAAAATGTTGCGAAAGCTAAACATTTAGCTATTGTGACTTTCAAGTTTCTTTATTTTCATAAGCACAGAAAAATAATTCCTTACGGAAAGAACGATTTTGCTAAAGTATTTAAAAATTTGATTAGATACTGATATAAAAATAATTTTGTTGAACCATCAAAATAATTAGAAAATAATTAGTAGAACGCTTAAATGTTGATGAAGTCAAAAAGTTTTAACAACCAGTTTGATCATCTTATAATTATTTTAATAATCCAAACAAAATTATTTTCAGATTGATTTCTAAGTTTTTAAATGCTTCAGCAATACCATTCTTTCTGTGTATGTCAGTATAGAATAAGTCGTATTTTCTGCAAAACTTCATTTTACAATTTTTATATTAATTTCACAAGTTGTTTGGAGCGTCATGCAAATAAAAAACTGTCAATCTTTTTTTAGAGGGCTGGGTAAAGACAGATTTAAAATTTATGATGAAGAAATGGCTAGATCGGCACCAACTGAACCATTCCATTCAGATAACCTGCTCAACCTGCTCGACCGATCGCGACCGAGTCCGGATAGCGCCAGTATCCGTCGAACAGACTCTGAAACCATTCCTGGTGATTCACACGGAGCCGTTGCCGCAGCGGAACAGGCCCAAGAGGCACTCGAATTGCCTACCTGAGATGACGGAGTGCTGTCGAGACGAGCTCTATATTAATTTCAGAGATATCGGCTGGAGCGACTGGATCATACACCCCAGCGGATATCATGCATACTTTTGCCGAGGATCCTGTACCACAGCAGCTGCCTTAACTATAAGCGGCTCGCAGTACAACAACGTTATCATGGTAAATGTAACACAGTTCTAGCACTCTTAAATCTCTTAGGTCCGATTGCATCAACGTTACCTTGATTCTCTCTGCCTCGTTTTAATGCCGAAAGAGAGACAGAGAGAGTTTTAACTTAAAACTTTCTCTGTCTCTATCTCTCTTTCGGTATTAAAACGAAGCAGAGAGAATTTTAAGTTTCGCTTAAAAGTCAAAGTAACGTCGGTGCAACCTTAGATGATATTATTGAATAATATTTGGTAGTGCGCAATATTTTTGATCGTTTGGAGATAATATTTTTATTTTTGCTAAAAATCACATTTTTTGATAATTAACTCTGGACTAGAATATGCTACAACTTAATTTATAAACTTCCTTAACCCTTAGTTTCTAAACTTCAAGATAATATTGAGAATTTGTGCAGTATATTGTGTCAATCAAAAGTTCTTTAAAATATATGTGCAGTAAAATATTCTGTACTATTTCGCAATAAGATGCCAATTTATGACAATTAACGCTCATTTTTAACGTTAATAAACCACAGTGTCAAAATTCACTAAATAGTGAAATTTGAATAGGCATTTTGATCACGTGATCTATCTTCTAAAAAAAATACGCCCTTTTTTCACTCATTATCACATGTAGAATCATAGCTATTCCACTTAATCCTTAATCGGGCAGAAAGCATTAGCTATGTAATCGAACCTCGGAGGCCTCTATTATTCTTCAGACAAAAATAAACAAAAAAAATAAACAAAAAAAAAATAAAAAATAAACAAAAAAAAACAAAAATAAACAAAAAAAAATTAATTCAGAATGGGAAGTTAATTATTGGCATTTTAGTATTTTTTATATTTCAGAATGACGATAGCCTTGGGCCTCTGGGACAGCTGGCTGCTTGCCCGGTTAAAGGTTAAGAAAGTTTAGAAACTAAGGGTTAAGGAAGTTTACAAACTACATTTGTAGCATATCTAGCAGTTATTAATTATCAAAAAATATCAAAATAGATTTTTAGCAATTTTTTAGCAAATTTTTCAAAATTCTAATGCGATAGAGACATTCTGTGCCCAGATTCGCGTTTAACAGACAAAAATACCTAAGAAATGACTTATTAAATTTCAAGGCAAACAAAAAAATCCATTTTTTGTTGCTCAGTGTAATATTAAGAAATGAAAACATGAAGACTAGAGAGAGAAATGAGAACATGAAAACTAGCATTATTATGAGGCTTAATTAATACTTAATAAATGTTATAATTTGTATAAACTGAAATTTTAGCATCAATCATGTTTAAAATTGGCTTATCTTTGAATTCTTTAGACATTCTACTTGCTATGAATCTAAAAACATCTCCTTTTATTTATTCCACCAGAATACTTTTTATCTAGCTCATTTTTCAATGTCATTCATTTTCTTTCGTTATCGTCAAAGATTATTCTTTTCTTCTGATATCAACAACCTTCACTTTTTACAGCTATTAGGATTATCGAAGTTAGCTATTCTTATCATTCTGTTATTGCTTATCCCATCTTATCCGAATTGTTACAATAGAATTAATGTGTTCGTTGCCCGAAAAGGACAATATTATGAGAAAAGTTCTATCTACATCTAAAATAGCGCGCGGC
This sequence comes from Cephalotes varians, assembly GCA_037157785.1. Taxonomy (NCBI): domain Eukaryota; kingdom Metazoa; phylum Arthropoda; class Insecta; order Hymenoptera; family Formicidae; genus Cephalotes; species Cephalotes varians. Next base: position 1,186,590 of record JANQDE010000007.1, on the reverse strand, counting down.
AATCTTATCTCGCTCGTGTCAGATTGTACGAAACGCAGATGCGTATCAACAAGCGATTATCGTGCTGCTGAAGAAATGTGTCGCTGGTGTGATTTATATTCGTTCTTTCTTTGCGAGTACGAGCAGAACGTTGACGCCGCATCTTTCTCTTGCTATTTCGAGAATCGCGTGTCACTACACGCATTTCTACGTTGTTTTACCGGCGATCATATCGTATTACGTAAAGAGTATTGTTAATAGTAAATATCGCTGATATGCCAAAGACTTATTTTTTGTCGATAATAATCTTAAAAGCCATAAGATTTGAAAACATCTCGTTCTATTAAAAATTACTTTGTTTTATCCAAAATTTATCAACCACATTTCTGTCTTAAATAATTAAAATTTTATTTATAAACTGTTTCAACTATTTTCAACCAACAAAAAAAAACGTTTTAAATATTTTTCAATTCTTCCATACGAAAATTTTCGATTTCTAAATTGAACACTCTCGCATATGGATGTAATAGCTTTTAGTACCAGTTCTATAAACTGGTTCATGTTCAGACAAAATAATCCCTTTCCATCCTTACGACCGTACACATACGCAATTTACGCTTTACTTAACGTAAAAAATATAATCGTGCCGCATAATCGCGTCCTTTATTACCCGCATTAATTGTTAATAAAAGTCGGGAGAGTACTCTTGTTATACCGCGGCACATAATGTGAGTAATATAGTTTGCAACTTGTAACGATAATGGGGCGTTAAGACTCCATTATCACGCAACGTAAAACCCCATTAACTTAGGTCTATGCTTTCTGCCATATACGAAGCGTGACGCGAGAAATATCGTTTGCATACGCGAAATGGAGATGATTTCCTTATGTTCAGCAGTCTGAAAAGAACGACACTCGCTCTCTTTATCTGCTATTTCTTACGGAACCTTTCGCCATTAAAGCCTGCTATCTGCTATTTCTTATGAAACCTTATATCATCATCGAATATCGCAACTTAGCAAATGGCTAAAATTTACTCTAAAACTTATTTCAATTTCGATAATCAAACTCTAATATAAATTTCTCTCTCCAAATAAGGAAAATATTTCTTATACTTGAATCTCTCTCTCAAAAATTTTTTCATTAATTTTGAACATTATTAAAAATGTATCTAAATTATATTCGCATACTTCTTATCATCGTAATTATTTTATTTTATAAATATACTCTTTGACACTTCTGTCAAAGAATGAACTGTACATATGAACAAAAGCGTTTACAAAAGGATGAAAATTTAAATTTCAATATATACATTTATTTTATAAAAATCTATGCTTTTTATGATTATTTTAGATTTTATATTTAGTTTCTTTAGAACTGTCAAATTTCAGTTTAAATGTGAAAACAAAACTATCGATCTAAACTCATTTTGTTTGATTGCAATCGTGATCTTTGAAAATTAATGAGCATGAAAACATTTCTTTGCAGAAATTGTTGACTAAGGACGGGGGACAACAAAGGAACAAGATAGTGCCGTGCTGTTCGCCGACACAACTCGCCCCACTCCAGCTACTCTACATTGACACGAACAACACGATCACGCAGAAAACATTGCCGAACATGGTGGTGGAGGCTTGCGGTTGCATGTGACACCGCTGCCCTGACGGCAGAGGGTGAGTAGAATCACTACCATGGGTGACGACGAGAAGACGAGGACCAGCATCTCACGCCATCCCGTCCAAAACTATTGCTCGCGTTTAATCGTCGTGAAACTGAACTTGGTTGAACGCTTGCAAAATCCGTTCGTTGATGCGAACACGAAAAAAATCGATTGCGAGCAAAATGTAGGACAACGATGATTACCGTTTTAAGATAGCAGGTGATTAAAGATAGAGGTACACTATTGCCATATCACGCGAGCTCTCTCTCACGTTGCATTATAAATAATTAAAATTATCATTGATTCGTTTGTATGTTAATTTACAAACAATTCATGCTTTTTTATTTTATTCATCGGCTGTGTGTCTTGTAGTCTATATTTTTTTATATTACGTGAATCATACACGAAAAGAATGAGTTTGCCAAAGTATCTAAAGTATCCAAAAATTTAGCTAGATACAGATTTGAAAATATTTCGTTGAATCGTTAAAATAATTATGAAAAGCGCTTAAGCGTTGATGACAATACTGCAAAAAATTTTAACATTCTGACAACCAGAATATCCTACATAATTATTTTGATAGTTTGACAAAATTACTTTCAAATCTATCTGGTTAAATTTTTAGATACTTTAGCAAAACCATGTAATTCTTTTCATGTAATTTTTCCATCTTACGCGGTATGTCATGTGATTTTCACATGTGCGAATCATGATGATAAAAGGCACGATATCATATGTTATCATTCATTTCACTAAAATGTCTCGTTGCCTCAAACGATTCAAATCGCAAAAAACTATTTGCATTATGTCTTTTTTAATATTTTATAATAATGAGAAATACAATTAATATAATATATATTTATTTGATTTAATACAACAAAATATGAGCTTGCGTGATGTAACAATGGTGTGTTCCCGAAACCTAGAATCCTTAGGTTGATTGCCCAAGCCGCAAGATCGACTCGACCTAACGCTTGCGGTGCCAGGGGAAATTAAGACGTAAATTAAGGCGAGCCGAAGCGTGGAGAGAGCTCGTTACGTATTTTAGCGTAAATACCGACACCCCCGCGTGCTCACCGTACGTCTACGAAACTGATAGCATGAAACCTTTTGGGCAATTTCAACAATGAACTTTACCGCGCGCGTTTCCCTTGCGTCTGGAAGACGTAAAGTCACTTCTACTGCGAATCACCGCCAAAGATACTCCGGTCTCATGTAAAGACCTCTAAATTACAGATTCTGACTGATTATCTTTCAGCGATGCGACGTAATTTTTATAATATAAAGCTAATCTGTAGTGAAATTTGTATTATATTTCCTGATATCTCTCTCTCTCTCTCTCTCTCTCTCTCTCTCTCTCTAATTCTTTATGGAAAAAGAGAAACTATTTTGCAGGAAAACATCTTCAAGTCTTCAGTCGGGCTCTCACCTAAGAAGAGAGAGAAGAAGAGTGACAGATAGCACTTTCGTCACATTTCGAGAAACCCGTAAATAATATTATACTATCACATTTTTCATGAAGATAACATTTCATGAATGGATTACATCAATCAAGTCAATTGCTTAATCTGTTCAGTCATTTGACATCAAACATCTATAAGAGATACGTCTAATTATAAGCAAATTTGCCACTGAACTCTGCACGTCGTAATTTCTTGCGTCTCTGAAAAATGGACCGTATAATAAAATTACTTGATAAATAATTCTCGAAGATATGACGACAATTTAGATAGAGCCGACAATACGACAAACAACTCGCTAGAAGCCGTACAGTATTTTCTCACTATCTAACGCACAATCCGAAACTGTTATATCTACCCAGGTTTGTATTTAGTTTAAGAAATGTGATAAGCATGTTCGTTAAATTTTATTTATTGCTAAAATAGGATTAAACGTCATCATCTTCTCGTTGACGGTCAGCTCGCGGGCAAGCAGACTAAAGCAAGCAATATAATGCAATAACGATTACTCTAGAAATAAATATGTGCGATTATGGCGTGGTATATTATTAAGCGGCACGCTAAGCACCGACTGTAGTTGACACGTCGAGATAAACGGCGAGTAGCTTGACTATGTCCCGGAAAACTCCCGGAACAATAAAACGCGGCTCGATATCATCGATGTATTTTCTTCTTTACAAAAATCTTACTAAGCGCGAGATAAACGAGAACACAATTGATTTTCTCCACATTCGAATGCTGTTAAAATACGCGAAACCAATGAAATGGATTCTTTTCATTTCAATTGTCATAAAATTTCGAGCCGCCTTAATCAATTTTAACTCAAAATAATATAGCTAAAAATGTATTAACAGAAACTTTTATTATTTCTTTAGAGCTACACGATAAAATTTTTCATCGGGCATATTCGTTCAGTAGTAAATTAATGCACTCTCGAGCCCGCAATTATTCAAGTTTCATTCACGCATAGTCTGCTTTACTATCTATAACTCGCGACAGAATTCAAGCTAGAATTCTGTTTATAATTTTATGTAAAAAATTACAAATAGATATATATTATAAACATAGATAAGAAAAAAATTCTTGTATTACGCAAATTGTAACTTGATTTATAATTATGTATAGGACAAAAGCAATAATAAAATAATACTTGTAGCCTCGTAAGAGATCAATGAAATAAAAAAATTGATTTAAATATGTACACGCATAAACACATGCGCTCACTGCAAAATCGATTCAAACCGAACATATGTTTGTAGGCTAGATTATTGTAAGTTATACGTTTACATATAAGTATCCGTTTGCTCGTCGGATTGGGTACAACTATTACACTCATAGCGATCAGTGCTTAAGGTTTTTTATTAAATCAAGCACAATTAACCAGTCAGAATTTTTATACGCTGCACATATTTGATGTCTTCTTTATGAAAATAGAACATTATTATTAAAATTCTCTATCTTTCATTGTGTTCAAATATTTCCTGTATTGTATAATATGTAAAATTATAGATAGAATTCTATCTCGAATTCTGTCACGAATTATAGATCGTGTAAAATTGGCTTAATGATACAGAATTTGTTAATATATATTGATTGTGTTATTTTTATCACATATATCAACTGAAATCTATTGAGCATCGATACCGTGATGAGCTTTCCGTTTAAAGATCTAGAGTCTCGACATTACATAGCGATATCCGAATCAAATCGCAGGCGACTGATTAAAACAAGTCGCGCTCAAACTCACGTCGCACATTTCTCAGCCACGCTCGAAAATCGGGAGAATTCATGGGGCAGACGAGGGCAAAAACTATAGACGAACTTCCGCACGGCTTCGAGAGTGGATTAGAGCGTTTCTTTCAAAAAATACATTTCACGTTTCTCCCCCATCCCTTCGCGTAACGCTCGATAAACCTTTCTCGAGTAAATCCATCTCGTCGGTTTCTCCCTCGGCGCCATGTAAATATATCATTCGTGTTTTGCTGTACGGTGCCACGTCTCTGCAAATGAATTTCCTGGAGCGCTTCCTTCCTCCGTCCGGGAGACAGACACAGAAACGGCGAGCGGTGGCTGCGTGGAGGAGGAAGAGAAAGAGAAAGAGGAAACGTGGGAAAGCGGAAAAGGGGGAAAAAAGGGGGATGGAGAGAGGATAGTGAAGTGCTAGAGGACTGCACGAGAAGCGGGAAAGAGGAAGTGGAAAAGAAAACAAGCGCCAGGCAGAGCGAGAGACAATGGGTGGCACCGTACCGCGGGATCGAAACCGAGTATGTCCGTCAGCGACATTAGATGCAACAGGGAAATAATAGTTGCAGCGGTTCTGTCGCGAGGCAAGTGTATGTCTTTAGTGACAGCGAACGAAGTAGCGTAATCTTTACTTATATCCGGACTCCATATTGCATCGTGACGAAATTTCCATTCTCTGTTAACAAAATCTTTAATTTTTATAATTCGGATGTAACGAACATCGCAATGTCAATGAGATCAATATATTTATTCTCTTGTCAGCAATTGAAAAAACATTAAACGATTAAAATATATTTTAGAATACCGCATTAATATTAATCATATAAGTACCGTTAAATAAAAACGTTGAATGCAATTCTCATTAATTTGTAATAAACATATTTGTAATACATTTATAATTACATAGATGAAAACGATCTACTGGAATTACGAGGAATAAGAACGCGAAAATGGCGTCTGAAATATCGCGCAACACGATGCAGGAAACGGCAATATTTTCACCGTGAATTTAGCACGAAATGCGGCGTGCGTGTTTTAAGTGTTTAATAACGTCGAATTTCCACGATATTTTCTTAATAAACTTCCATGCTTTTTGTGCGATAAGTTTGTAGATAGAAAGGGTACAATCCATAATTTAATATTAGGACAAAAGAATAAGATATTTGATACAATATTTGGAAATAATAAATATATAGATAAATTTTTTCTCTTTTCTTTGTTTATATACTTGTTTAAGGAAACAAGGAAAGTGCGAAATTTGCTTCACAGATGCATTTCGTGCGGATGCAGATAAGAAGTATCAAGTAAATAAATATTCGACATTTATCGATATTTCGTAAAATAATAAATATATAAATACAAACATATAGATACAATTTTTTTTATCTTTGTTGTTCGTACATGTGTTTATTTAAGGAAGCAAGAAAAGTGCGAAATCTGCAGCTTCACAGATTTCGTGCGCATGCAGATAAGAAGTGTCAAGTACTAAAATAAATACTCGATACACCTTATCGATGTATCGATTTGGTAAAATAATAAATATATAAATAGAAATTTTTTTTTAGTCTTTGTTCGCTGTTTTTATTATGTGTTTTATTTAAGGAAACAAAGTAAGTGAGAAATCTGCAGCTTCATGGACTTCGTGCGCAGATAAGAAGTGTTGAATACCTATTTAGAACATATCTTAATTCATATCGAGCGAGTCTATATACTTCATATTTTCATGCATACACAATGATAAAATTGTACGTAACTTTCTGTTAGTTCAATGCAAACGTACATATATATAGAGAAAGAGAGTACATCGTGCAAAGAGACAAGTCTTTCCACTCAATTAATAGGTAAAATTCAAATTTTACGAAATTTCCCACCTTATTTTTGTTTAATAACATGATAATAGTTTCTCTTAAATAAACTTGGCTTTGTTTAAAAATTTTCCACTAAAATATTTTAACGTTGTTATTACTTTCAAAAAACATACATAAAATATACAATTATGATAAGTTGCAATGTAAAAACTTTGCTGCAGACTGTTGAAAACTTGGAAATTATTATAGACATGCAAATCTCAAAATAATGAGACGCTCGACATCTTAATAAAAGATGTTTTATTTTCCTTTTCTACTTGTGTCTCGAATAACGAAGTTTATTTTAAATCTTCAAATTTTAATATTCTCATTGTTATGTTTTCTGCATCTCATTAACGCGTAACAAAAGCAAAAACCGTTTCATCATTATGTTTCGCGGGGTCCAATCGATATTTTGTCAAGACGAAAATCCGCCAGGTTTTGTTACGTTGTATTTACAATATTTATCCGCTCGCGTTGGCAATCGTAGCCGGTTAACGCGCGTTTTCCGTACGGTAACGAGTTTAACGTTACGTGACATCGCCTCGCCGCGAATTAATTGCGTCCGCGCGAGTGCGAGTACGAGTGCAGTGGCAATTTCGATCGCTGCTGCTGCTGCTGCTACTACACTTCGCCCGTCAATCAATTGCGCGGAATTGCGGCCGGTGGGCGTATTTACGTATATATGTGCGTGCGTACGTGCACGCATGCGAGCATACGTGCATGTTCGTATTATTTCGCTCCAAAGTCCGACGATTACTTTAATTAAGCATGAGATTACGGAGGAAAAATGAAAATAATGCACCGTCGATAAAACATGACATGTGACTGTATGTGACTGGCCACGTAACATCGTGTGACCTTTCCGCTTGGCAGCTGTATCTTCATGTCGAATGTCGATTCTAATTCAGGTTTACTCGCGAATAATAATGCCGGAGGGAGACAATCGAGAAATGAAAGTTAAGTGTGTGCGTAAGATTGCAGAAATAATATTCCGAATTAAAGAAAGATCCCGTTAAATCTTATGATATTGTGATATTGCATTTGTGCAAAAGTATTGGTTGAAATTACTTCAAAATTTTGATGATGGTTTAAAGACGGAAAGAATTATTTTTAACTTTCTAAAATAATCAGAGACATTGACATATATCTTTTGAAATATATTTTTTACTGAAACATAATCTTATATAGATATAATTATTTTATGCAAGCACAAATACACAAAAAGATCGGAGAAAAATTGAATTTGATTTAAATTTGAAATACTTTTATAAAGCAAACTGTTTCAGCTAATTCGCTTAATATTAATTATGATTTTAATTGAAAGCTTGTATCATCATTTGATATTAAAAATTGAAAACTTATGACAACAGCTTTCAATCAAATTAAAATTTTTAACGTAATGTTTTTCGTACCTCGTTAACTTTTTATTTATAACGTTACAATGTTAATCGTGAATTTAAAAAATATTGCGGTATTGTAACAATAAAAATAATTGTTCAGTTTAATTGACTCTTCGCTCAAACAACACTCAAATATATATTCGCTCATAATTAAATCGAAACTTTAAAATCGATGCAGATTTTAATCTCCCGTCAAATTAACGTAAATTTTAATTATCATCAGAATTAAATTAAAATTTAATTATTACGTTCGACTTTCAAAAGAAACAGTATTTTAATTATAGTTCCTCGCGATGGCGAGGTTCTCTAAATTTAACAATTATTACAATAAATTAAAAATATCATTTTATCGCACTCACCCAAAATTCCGCGTAGAACATCATTAACTGCAAACACTCGGACGCCATCTTGTCGCTTCGATCCGCGATTTCGCACTCAGTCCACGTCTTGCGTATAACGCAGAGTTATCTGTTTACAATATTGCATTATAAATATAAAATATTCGTCGCACGGCTAATATTTTAGAAATCTGCGTTGAAAAATAAAATGGTCCCGATAAAAAATTTTTTATGTAATAAAATATATAAACATATATATAAATATATATAATTATATACGAAATATGTCCATATATGTACATTTGTTTTGTAAAATTACTGTTTGTTGTATAAAAAAAATAATAGTGAGAATATAATAATAACACAAAAATAATTAAAAGAATAATTTTTGCATTGTTTCTTCAAAAAAATCAAATTAAAAAGATAAGAAAAAAATTGCTCATATATAATTATATATGATACATAATTATATAAGAACAATTTTTTCTTATTAAATTCAAACTTGACTTTTTGTAAAAGAAATGTAAAAATTATTCTTTTAATTATTTTTCGTTTTCTAATTATTATTATTATTATTTTTCTTGTATCAAGTAATTTTACAAAAAAAAGTAATCAGTAATTTTATAAAAAAAAAGGATGAAAAAGGAGGAAGGACATGAACATATATGGACATATTTTATATATAAGTATATATATTTATGTTTTATATATATTTATATATATTCTTATATAAAACATTTTTTCCGAGCATTTCGACATTCCCTTCCTTCACATTTTATGCAATTATTACTTCATCCACAGCGTACCTCCTTCCTGATATAATGTGATAAACAGTAAATCTGATAACGGCCGTAATAAAATATAACGTGATAATAACGTGATATAATCTAATAACGCCAGCAAGACGCGAAATTTGTAGCTGTTGTCGGCGAAAGGTCGACATTTTGGCCGACGATGCGCCCGGCAGAGAATCGATATATTCGATCGCTCATTCACGCATCAAGACAAGCTCTCTATCAATATTGACCCAATCTTACCTTCCGGCGTAAGGGATCCTCATTATTTTCGCCCCGACGCCAAACTCCGACGATACGCGCGGATCCAATACGGAGACAGACGCAACGTCGACCGTTTTCTCCGCCGCGAAGCAACTAGAACGTTACTGATTCAAACGCGGGGACTACGTGAGTCGAGCGAGTCTCGGTACTACGTGAATCATACGGAAGCTCCCCCACTTTGCCAATATGGCGGCGGGATCGCGAATTCGCGAGCGGCGTTGAACTTAACCTCAAAGTGGCGATTGCCCGGCTGACGAATTTCTGTTGGATTCTGAAACTCTGTTATTTTTAAAATGGAAATGTGACGACGACTCAGTCAGTTCGACGATGTCGGCATGATTCTCGGGGATAATCCCGCGTCTGTGATCGTAACGTGACGGCGCGAACGTAACCTCGACATGCTGTCCGAGGTCGACGTGTTTATCAGCAATTACACGCTGGTCGATCCCGAGATCTACCAGCTTTGGATCGACGGGCACACTTGTGAGTTGCCTCCTTTATTTTTATCCGCACGAAAAGTTATTTTATATTTGGATCTGCGAATTTAACGGATGTCTCTTTCTAGCCAGCGACGCGGTCAGTATTCTGCATCAACGAGGAATCTGTCAGCAGACCAACGCGTCACTCGAGCTGGTCGCGTCCGACATTCTCGACCACTATCGCACTTACGCCCTGCTCGAGAAATTGCTTCACACCCCTACGAAACTCGCCAGCGAGCAGCTAGCCTTTCAGATAGAGCCGCAGACCAGTCAAATGCTCATAGAAATGTAAGGACACTCTCTAATCAAGACTGGGAACTATTATTAATCTCCTGCGAGACTGACACGAATAATTGCTCATCTCAGGTATTATGAATTTGACGATGTCGTTATACGCGAGTTATTAGGGAAAAAGATAACATCCAAAAGTAGAAAGGATATGGATGAGGTAGCGGAGAAGACTGGGATCACGTTGAAGAGCTGTAGAAGACAGTACGACAATGTGAAAAGAGTGTTTAAAACTGTCGAGGATTTGCCAGGTTCTCTCACAGCTAATATCAAACAACATTTCTTACTTTCCGAGGACCTTGCTAAGTATGTATGATTCCTTATGGAATCTATTTCTTAGCATGTAATCTAATTATAATAAGAATCATGCAAATTATTTATAATATAGCAAACTGTTTTTAATTATTGCACAGGCGATACGCTGCAGTGGTGTTTATAGCATGCCTACGATTTGAAATGAACAAAAGAAAATTACAGTTTCTAACGTTTCCCGATCTATACCACTGTGCCAACAGTATGATGTCGTCGTGGACGTATCGTTGCGTTGGATCGGAATACTTTGACACTGACTTGGATAGGGAATTCTTACAGGAATTATCGGAATGCAGGGTTCTTCTAGAAAACGACAAACATCACAAACAGTATGTTGTATCCTATATAAAACGACAAATAATGTGCTTTTGTCAGAGATCATAAAAATAACAAGATATCGATATATTCCAGTTTAGTATGCCTTAAGCTCAAACCAATGCTTCTCGATCGGTCTTATCAAGAACTGGACCTAAACTTTCGTTCGTATTCGAGAGCGATACTCAGTATTGGATGTAACTTGCACAGATCTCGAGAATTGAGATTTTTCTTTTTGGAACTGGTGGAGAAGTGCATCGAGCCTTGGCGACAAGTCAATTGGACGCACTCCGATCTACGGAATTTCTTATCTGTTTATACACAGTGCGCTCTTGACATGGATGTACTTAGGTAGGAGTTGCAATATAATATGCATGAATAGAATTTCTCGTTCAAATGTTGGGAACTTTAAGAGATATTAATTATTCAATGTTTATCACAGAGAAGGAGAATTGAGAGATGCTTTTGATCGTTACATGACGGTAGTGACATGCTGTCTATTACGTATGTATCATACATAATTATCCATGTAAAGAAATAAATATATGTAATAATAATAATAATATATTTAAAAGAGACAAGTAAACGGTAGGATTGATCATTTGTACAGTATTTATTAATTTTCTGTTGCTACCTATAAGTGTGCAGTTAGATATACATATGAGGTAACACATATGCACTATCATTTTTTTATAAATTACTGATATTTTCAATTCAGTGCGCGATAAAATTCTGCAAAGTGAATGGCAGTTTGTAGAAATACGGCAGTAGTATATATATTTCTGTTTGCAATTATTTGACTAAAAGTTAATTTTAATTTATTTAAATCCAATACAAATATTAATGAAATATATAAATTGTTGAATTTTCAACTCACTGGCGATTATAACACAATTGGATATTTCAAATAAAATATTGCTAAGTATTAAAATTCTTACATATTCTTTCGTATATATTTACAATTATTAACATGGTGTCTAATAACATTATTAATATCGCAACATATTAATGTACACAATGCACATCGCACATTTCGCTAGTTTTAAAAAGCACATTTGCTTGAACCTTTATAATTTAATTTATACATTAAATAATCAATGTATGTCTTTTTGTCCAATCAAACTTCCTTAAGAATTCCATAAGAATTTTACATAAGTAAAACTTATAAGGAAATGTTTCCAAAATATTCTACCCAATGGCAACTGAGTATTATCTTTATTGAACGGAAATTTTGTACTTACTGTCATTTGTTTATTTCTCTGCATTCATTCTGCTATTATCGATATTTGGACGAGATATATTGTATCGGGTAGAGATGTGGTGGATGATGGGGATAAGAAAAATTGCGTTAGGAAAACCGTAGAAATATAGTAATTTCACCTAAGTACTTTTGTACCATTGACTACTGTGTGACTCCTAACACTTTGTTAACGGCATTCACTATGTCTTTAATCTGTGGCAAGGCCGCGATCTCTAGCGATTTCGTATATGGCATAGGCGTGTCGACTCCCGTGATGCGAATCACAGGTGCGTCAAGGTGATAGAAGGCTTCACCTGGAAGAAAATAGCATCGTTAAGTAACACAGTCGAGGATAAGTAAGTGATTAAAATGAATCGATAGGAACTCATTTCTGAAATTAAATATCTTTGAAAATCGCAGTTCAATTAAATTTTTGTGTGCAATGCATTTAAAACTTAATTTAAATTGTCTAATTCTGATTTAAAACAGAAATTCAATTCAAATGAAATACGAAACATAGATTGAACAAAACTTACTCTCGGAGACTCTCGCGCTGATCTCCGCGCCAATACCACACTGCGGCCAACCTTGCTCGACCGTCAACAGGTGTTTCGTTTTCACCACAGATTGTATGATGGTATCCATGTCCAACGGCCTAAGAGAACGTAGATTAATCACTTCGGCCTCGATTCCCTTCCCGGCAAGTTCGTTGGCCGCTTCGAGAGCCTCCTCGACAGCTTTGGAATGTGCTACCAACGTCACATGATTGCCCACCCGCTCTATCTTGGCCTTGCCGATAGGTAAAACGAAGTCCTTGGACAAAGCCTCGTCAGACATAGGATACTGTACACCATACAATATTTCATTCTCGAGCACCACCACTGGATCAGGATCTCGAATGGCCGCTTTGAGCAAACCTTTGGCGTCTTCGCTGTTATAGGGTGACACTACTTTCAAACCGGGACAATGACTATACCAGGCACCGAAACATTGCGAGTGTTGCGCTGCTACGCCTGCGGCAGCACCATTGGGACCGCGAAACACGATTGGCACGTTGACTCTCCCCGCAGACATGTAGAACGTTTTGGCAGCGGAGTTGACAATTTGATCGATCGCTTGCATCGAGAAATTGAATGTCATGAATTCGCAGACTGGTCGCAAGCCGGCCTAGAAAATGTGCAAACAGAGGAATATAGTGACAAAGTTGATGTGGGCTATTTTGTTTTTTTTTTTTTTTTTTTTTTTTGTTTTAAATTTTTATATTTTAGTTATATTTATTCAAATCTATAATATCGCAAACGACAATTTATTAATCCAAGTATAAAACACTTGAAATGTTAAATAAATAAATGAGAAAAATTTAAATGAAAAAGGTATGAATATATCTAAATATAGTGATAAATTGCCCCTTCCTCCTCTCTATGTTTTTACAGAATCTTCAGGTCTATTTGGACTCTCATGCTCGAATTCAAAGAAAATTCTGAATGTATTGAAATATTGTCAGATTCAGAAATTTCTGCTCATGAATATGTTCTTCTTTCCTCGCAATACTCTTGGATTTCCGTTCTCGAGAATTTTTAACACAAGTATCTCCTTCCTTCCTGTTTTGCAGATATCTTTAAGGATATTAAATCATTTTAAAATGATAACCACAAAGATTTTTAATGAAAAACATTGCTCTGCAATGGTGTGTCCGAGTCCACAATATCTGTTTATCATGGAATTTAATATAAAAACATTAACAAAATTTACATTTAAGTCTTTATAGCAGTAAAAATAATTATTCATGTTTACTTTTCTTTTCAAAATAGAAGCATAACATTCTGAAATAGAACATAAATTCGTTATTACGATCTTTAAATCATGTTAAACTTAGCATCGAATATCGCACGAAAAAATTTTGATGTCTCATAACAAAAAACATTGATTGTTAACAAACAAGTTACGCGTGGCGTACTATTTCACAACTTTGGTACTTACTTTGTAACAAATTAATACCTTTTGCGCAAGAGATGGTGTTAATTATACCACAATTTTAAATGGGGCTCGCATTAGCTTTTCCAAAAGCGTAGTAAATCAAACAACTTAATAAAACTTGTTCCATATGTACCATAGCTGCTCCAACCGCGATGCCGGTGAAACCAGCCTCTGTGATCGGCGTGTCGATGACACGCTTGTCCCCGTACTTCTTCCAGAGACCCCGGGAAACCTTGTACGCACCATCGTAGAGAGCTACCTCTTCGCCGAGAAGAAACACCTTCTCGTCCCTCTCCATCTCCTCATCCAGGGCTGAGTTCAGAGCGTCTCGCACGGTCATCTAGATTCACATGAACTTTCATTAGAGAGTTACAGAGACACAAGTGAATGACCTTTCATGTCCTTCAAGCTTCCACTTCTCCGAGCGATCGTACGCGAAGAGAAGGGTCGATTCGAGAAGGGCGAAGGGAGAGCAAGGGAGAACCGTCGATCAACGCGAAGACGTTCGCGTGTCCAGAGGGCCGGTTCTTTTTCTAGGTTAGATTTAAACGGAAGAGTAAATCACCTGCTGCGCTGCGGCCCATCTCGACGTGGAGAACGAGCGGCGGGCGACGGTCCTTACGGCGGTCTGAAAGCAAACGGGCATAGTCGTAACTCGTCGCGAAAAACTCGGACCTCGTGCTCCTCTCTCTCCCCGAGCGAGTCGCAACGGTGTCCATTCCACTTGCAGCAGCCATCCCGGGTCTCCACGTTCCCGATGTTTATTTACGACGAGACGAGACGCGGATGGAGGAGGCTGCCGTAAACGTGGACTGAATCGTCCGATTGCGCCGGCTCGTTTTTTTCCGGATTCGCGGAAAATCTTACCGTGAGCATATTAAGCCGTTGACGAAAGTTTCTCGTGGCGGGGTCTGAAAGCAGTCTCTTTTCTGTCTCCCTCTCTCTCTTTCTTTTCTCGACGAGGAGGACGACCTGAGAGTGGGAGAAAATCCTTGTCCTGTGCTTACTGTGCAAAACGCGAATTGCGCCAAGAGAGCCAAGGACGCGCACCGTTCGGCACCATTCGGGACGGTTACGAAATACGCGTGGAAATCGGTGCGAAACGGCGGCGCGTCGACTGGCGTTCGAAGCCGAAGCGGCAATCCGAGTTGAGCGATGCTGAGCGGGGCGAATTATCGCACGATTAGACGAATTATCGCGTGATTAGGCGATCGCGTGATACGCGATCGCCGTCGAATCGCGTCCTGCAACTGTATCTTGTAAACGCGAAGTAATTGCGGGAATCGAGATTCGAGTTAGTTCCTGTCCGCTATTTTCGTTCCTTTCGAACACGAGTTGCACGTTCATGTTGCTTGAGATTTCCTCCTTCAATTGATTTTCCTACGAAAGAGCGGATGCTTCTGAATAGGCGCGAGTTTAATTTCAATTGCAAAATGCGCAATTTAGGAAAATATGCGTGACGAAGCGAATAAATAATATTTTTTTAAGGAAACACCAAGCAAAATGGATTGAAATAGATAGAAATGGATTCGTTTTGTTCCGTGTCAAATTCAGATTCTGAGATTTCTTTTTAATTCATTTCTATCCAATTAAAATTTCCGAATTTTTTAAAATCCATTTTAATCCATATGAAGGGATAAGAACAAAGCGATTCTTATTCTTTTCAATTAAAAAAAAAAATATGCAGATCATTAATTCATTTTAATTTACCCAGCAAACGAAAATGGATTGAAACGAATTGAAAATTTTAATCCATTTTAATTCATTTGAACAAAATATAGATTGAAAAAATAGCATTTACTCAGCAAACAAAACTGGATTGAAATGAATTGAAAATTTTAATCCATTTTAATTCATTTGAACAAAATATGAATTGAAAAAATAGCATTTACTATCATTTCAATCCTATGTCATAGATTAAAATGAATTGTATGAGTAACTTGTTTTTGGATTTAAAAAATAGAAATCATTTTATTTTAATCCTGCGTGATAGATTAAAATGAATTAATGGTCTGCATTTTTTTTTTTTAATTGAAAAGAACAAGAATTTGTTTTTCCCAGCAAACGAAAATGGATTGAAATAAATAGAAAATGTTAATCCATTTTAATTCATTTGAACAAAATACGGATTGAAAAAATAGCATTTACATCATTTCAATCCTATGTCATGGATTAAAATGAATTATATGAATAATTTTTTTTTAATTTAAAAAATAGAAATTTTATTTTAGATTAAAATGAATTAATGGTCTGCATTTTTTTTTGTTTTAATTGAGAAGAATAAGAATCGCTTTGTTTTTATCCCCTCATGGATTAAAATGAATTTTAAAAAATTCGGAAATTTTTATTGGATAGAAATGGATTCAAAAGATCAGAATCTGGATTGGACACGAACAAAACGAATTCATTTCTGTCCATTTCAATCCATTTTCGTTTGCTGGGTATCACGCGAGATTAAAACGATTTCTACTTTTTAAATCCCAAAAAAGTTACTCGGGTCATACAATTCATTTTAATCCATGACATAGGATTGAAATGACGTAAATGCTATTTTTTCAATCCATATTTTGTTCAAATAAATTAACATGGATTAAAATTTTCAATTCAATTCAATCAATTTTCGTTTGCTGGGCAGATATTGGAAAGGATCAAATGGTATACATATTTCCAACAAACAAAAATGGATTTAAAAAAATCAAAAGTTTAAATTCAGCAATGACTACACGAATCCATTTTTATCCAATTAAAATTTAAAAGTTTCTTGAATCTATTGTAATATATAAAATGATTTCTACATTCTTTCAATTAAAAAAAAGTTTTGCCGACCACGCAATCTATTTTATTCCATGACATAGGTTTGAAATGATGTAATTGCTACTTTTTCAATCCAATTTGTGGTCAAATGAATTAAAATGGATTACAAGTTTTCAATCTATTTCCGTTTACCGGTCATTTGGTTACATACTTTATACACTTATAAATTCTCAGAAAAATCATGTATTTCTCAGCTGCATTAACTCCCTGGCTACGGCAGACTTTGATACTGCACGTGGTATACGGCAAAAGGTCAATTGCGATTTACAATGAGATTTACAATGGCGGAATTTTGCTTCAGCGTGCATTTCTGGAAAAGTATATACTGAAATAATCAAAACATTGAATTGCACTACATTAAACCAATATAGTTGACCAATATAAACTAGGTATAGTTAAATATTAAGCTTCATTAAATAGTATTTTACTTTATATAAAATTAAATCTTGTCAAGCGCCTATAGGCGCCAAGTATACCGAGACCAAATTTTTAAAGCGTCTTTAGGGACGCCAATAGTAGGTTTAATCTCTTTTCATTTTAAACGTGACAATTTTATTTTTGTGTAAGAATAGTGAAGAAAAAGATAAGAAAACAGAAGAATCTTGATCATTCCTTATCTCTTCTGCAACAAAAATTTTTCTTGCAATATTATCTTTTTTTCTATTTTATTTCTTTGAGTAGAATACTACAAAAATTTTTTCTGCAAGAGGAAACTAAAATGACAATCAACTAGTAATAATATTTATTTACCGATCAGTAAATGAAATGATCAGTTCTCAAGACAGAATAAGTTTTAGTTGGGGATAGATGGCAGCAGCATTGATTTAAATATAATTCAAATTCATACTCGATAGGCTATAGTTAAATCAGCTATTTCATTTTATTTTCATGATAGTTATGTTTATGGTTTGTAAACTTAAATTATAATTTTTACTATTTAATTTATCATTCTACTGTCAGGATGAGCTAAATCCCAAAGTTACTTCATATTTTATTAATAAAATAAAAAAATAATTCAAATTGTGATGGGCATATTCCTAGCGCCATTTTTTATGTTGCTTAATAAAAGAGATTTAATTCGATATCAAATATTATTAATTTTATTATTAATAAATTTATGAATAGAATGATTACCGTGACGAATTTTCCGGAACATTAACCACAAATTTAACAGTAATATTAAGTCAAAACATTTATTGAAGCGAATATCGTTGAACATTATTACATTTGCATGCAAAATTTCTCAAAGGAATTATATAATCCTTTGAATCACAAAATTACGAAAGTTTAAAATTATTGCCTGCGTACCGATCCTTATTTTTGTATTTTTTATTTTAAATAATTAAACCTCTAGAGCGTCCTGAAGAAAAGTGTTCGAAGAAAATATTAATTTTTATTTTACACCAATATTTTCCGATATGGAGACCTTATTTTGTGTTTAAGACACTGTCACAACACCGGGATGCCGGATGCTGGATGACTCATGCAGAATGAGTGAGAAGAAGCGCGAGATGAAGTTGAACGAGCACACGAGCACGGAGGTATGATATGCTACATGACATGTTTACATTTTACAACGTATACTTTATTAATTGCAATTACATGTATGCGTTTGCATTCTCTTGCCCCACATGCAAATTACTTACACAAATGCTCCAAAAGAAAAAAAAAGAAAAGAACCGACGATTTTCGCATAGCCTCTCTCTCTTCGCGGCATAATGTGTTTTTATATATATTTATATATATATATATATAGTATATATATATACATACATATATTTATATATCTTGTTTTCATTTATTTATATATATATATTATATATATGCGTGAGTCCATAAGAAATACTTAATCGCTACGAGACATTCATAATCTACGTCGTGATCATGGTCGATGTCACACTGATCGATCGATTGTTGTTTTTTTTTTTGTTTCTTTCTCTTTTTCTTCTTTTTCTTCTTCTTCATGCGATGTGTAACGCTAATCTA
The DNA here is from genome assembly GCA_037157785.1 of Cephalotes varians. Taxonomy (NCBI): domain Eukaryota; kingdom Metazoa; phylum Arthropoda; class Insecta; order Hymenoptera; family Formicidae; genus Cephalotes; species Cephalotes varians. Next base: position 1,167,691 of record JANQDE010000007.1, on the reverse strand, counting down.
GATCACAGTCGTTTCCGCTTTGCAGTCGAGTAAAGAGATGCGATTGATGCTCCAATGAGTGAGGGTGAATGGAAGAGAGAGAGAGAGAGAGAGAGAGAGAAAATGAGAAAGAGAATGAAACAGGCGGTGATTATCATTCATTCGTTATTTCCGATTAAGCAAGCGATCTTTCCGTTTTCCTTTCCTCTTTTTCTTCGCGAGCTCGGAAACGAGACGATGACACGAAAATTTGAAGTCGCGCGTCGCTTATTTACAATGAAGCTCGTACTGAAAATCTTTTCTTTTTTCAGGGAGGGGAAAAAAAATTTCCTCTCCCTGCGAGAAAAAATGGAATTAAAGGGGATTCGATCTCTGTTGGAATATTCGAAATGAAGAGGGGAAACTTCTTTCCGAACAAAAGGAGACATTAAATATATCTTTTCTACTTATTTTCTTTCATCGCTCCATTGACAGAAAAGTGATACGTTTTAAAATCAGCAACTCTTTTCTAGTAGAACATTTTTAAAATTCTAAATTGAAACGTTTTAATTAGGATATGCATAACTTCACTTTCTTTCTATGTTACTTTCAATTATAATATTTAAAATGTTTAGGATCTTCAAGATCGATTTTCTTTCGTTAGCTTCAAAATTATAATTTTTAACTCATGTCACACACACAGACATTTTTCTAGAGCGATATTTCTTTCCCTTACATTTCGAATTCAAATCGAGATCGAATCCGTTCTAACTCCGTCCTCTCCTTACAAGATATTCTCCTTTTGACCGTTTTTCTCTTACAATGACGATGCTGCGATGAGGGATGTTGTGTGTTACATGCGTATGTAAGTTATGCCATTATTTACAGAAAATGCGCGCCATTCGTACCACGTTTACCCCTCCGCTCTAGACTTTGTGGGCGACAAACGATGAGAGCGAGTGATTTCTGTTCTCTTTTCTTTTCGTCGTGAGAAACGTATGACGGGATGATACCGATAGAGTATGCCGATTAAATCGAGCCGATTATTGAGAAGGAAATAAAGAGAGTGTCGATATGTGTTGTTTTTTTTTCTGTATCTTGTTTTGCTTTTTTTTGTCGGAATTTTTATTAACGAGAGAACAACAGTTGAGTAAAAGTTAAATCGACTAGAACATTGGCTAGAGTAAAAAGACCATCTCTTCGGTTCAAGTAAAGTCACAGTTTCAACGCAAAACGTAGAAAGATAGGTGAGAAGGGAAAACGAGAAAAAGAGAAAGAAAAAGGAAAGACAGGGAAATAGGAGGGGAGAGAAAAATCTGAAAAAGAAAGGGAAGAGACAAAGAACGAGAAGGAAAGAAAGGCAAAGAGACAAGTGGAGAGAGCTGGCGACAGAAGTGTTCGTATCGAAGTTCGATCGGTGAAGAATTATATCATTGACGGAGCGGCAAACAGAGACGGACAGATCGAGATAAAATGGACAGACACATAAACAGGTAGACAGATAGATAGACAGACAGACAGAAAGAGTGAGAGAGATCATTTTCGTAACTGTCCTAATCTAATTAGTCGTATAGAGTATAGGAGAATTACCAATAGTAAGAATAACCACGATAATCATAATAATTCTAACGTCATTAGCATCGATTAAGTATAATATAATAATTTAGCTTTTTCTTTTACTTTTGATAACGTTTCCAAATTTCCCACGCTTCGTTCCCCTTTTCTTCATTTTCATTTTCTTTCTTCTACTTTTGCTTCTTTTGAGCTTAAAACAAGTCTCGCTCGCGACTGGCTTTTCGCTCTCGTAAAATCTCATCACATTCGCGACGGCAATTATCGTGTTACGGTGTGTGTAAGGCCGCGTTTACTTAATCGATATACATCATCACGACGATAAGTCGTGCAATTACATCGCGCTTCACTGGTCGCTGTGATGCTAGTGGCGAAACATTCGAGCAACTGTAACAACGCGCTCATCAGGCTTCCAAATCTTCCTTGTATTTTCTCTTACATTCCGTCTCTTCTCCGATCAAACATAAAATGTTGTAATCTTCAATATTGATTGTAAGATAATCGAGTTTAAATTAAGTATTTTGATAAGGCCAGCTTTAGCCAAAATTAAATTTTATCTGTTCAATTATTTTATCTGTTCAATTATCAAAAGTTATCCCGTCAATGTTTAATAACTAAAAATATATTGGCACTGAAGGTTTTGGATTTCTTCGTTTTTTATGTTTGAGAAAAACTGATTCGACTTCATACTACAAGGAGAAATTCGGAAGCGTAATAAGGGCATTTTCATCAGGCACTATTGTTGCATTCCGCGCGTATCGATTTTGAAAAAAATACATTTGATCAGAAACCGAAAATCGAGCGCAAAAAATGCTTTAATCCAACGCCGTATGCGTTCTTCTTTCTTCGGGAGGATCCACCGAAAACACGTAACAATATATTAAAAGAATCCGTATACAGAGTGCGTAACAATTACCTCATCCTTTAGTTAGCGAACTAACACTTCTTAAATTTTGATGAGAGAGAAGGAAAAAGAGACATAAAAGAGATAAATAGAGAGAGAGAAAGAGAGAGAGAGAGAGAGAGAGAGAAAGATAGAGAAAGAATAGAGAGATTGAGAGAGAATAAGGGAGCTCGCTTTTCGTCGCCCTACTCTGTAAACGTGCGATGCATCAAAAAATATTCTGTCAAGTTCGAAAGTCGACGATGAAAAGCATAACATCGTTCCTAAAAATTTGCTCTCGGCGCACACACGCGCGCCGAAACAGACCGTCGAGCGAATCTCTTCGAATGCAATCTCCTGCTTTTGCAACGTGAGCGCGTGACAGAACGGTCCTTTAATCCGACAGATTTTCGCGCTCCGCTCTCGCGCGAGCTCTCTCTCTGTTTTCTTTGTGTCATATAAAAAATTTACTCTTTCCCGTTTCGCCACCGCTAAAGTATGTACAAACGAATGGTAAATCCCTCGCCTCGCGTTCGCGCGACTGCTAATGTTTTATTAATGTGTTTCTTCTCTTCCCCCTTGTACGTTTAGTTTTACTGCCTTACTCGTCGAAGAAGGGTGAAAAATGTGTCGCTGTCGCTAATCAGGCAGTGAAAAATCGATATTAAACGAACAATTTGGCATAATCTATAATTTTTTTCTTAAATATATATTCCATATGTATAGTAAATATAAATTGTTCGAATCTGATCTGTGAAAACAAAAAATTTGCACGTTTTATCCCAAAATATAAGCGTTAATTGTAAATGAATTTTGTATCTTTATTAAATGATCATATTCTTTTGTTTCTTACACACAATTCATCGCTCTAAAATTATCACGTAAATAGCGACATGCTTAGGATTTGAGGTAGACAGAGAAAGCTCGAAGAGCTCGATACAAATGTGATTTTATTAGGATTTGTCTCGCGCGTTGATTTGAAAAGCAGAAGTGTACAAATCAATTTCGAATGAACGAGATGCTGCAACGCAAGATAGAGCAAGGATTTTTCTCCAGGGACGTACATTTTTCATCCTGCTTCGTTGTTATACTTTCGCGTTTGATGCACTTTCAAGAGTTTATATCAAGCTGAATAAAAATATCCATTGAGATATACGAATGTTATATTGTGAGGTTTTTGAAAATATATATGCGTCTCGTAATCGAGAGACAAGGCTTTCTTGCAATGTAAACCTACATAATACTTGGTTTTTTTTTTTTCGCAGGATATTAGTATCGACGTACCATTGACGACGACAACGAGAAAAATAAAGCTAAAAGAGATATATTCTTTCCATCGCGATTAGAGCAAAATTGAAAGCGTTTCAATGCCGGATAACTCGTTCTCGATTCTAAAAATCACTCTCAATAGCGACTCTCGACGGTAAACATCTGTAATAAACGATTGAGAATTACTCCCAAATCTGTCTGATCATTTCAGAAAGTTTCACGTGTACCAAGAGTTACTCTTGAGAATGAAAAATTGTCAAGCTAATGCACAATGTGCATTTGGTGTATACTGAAGAATTTTATTCCGCAGGATATTAAGAGTCCTCATGCGACTTTTATAAAAAGTACTCATTCCTTACCGTCGAATAACGTTAAAATAAAAATTTTAACGCTGCTCGTTAACAAACGAAGAATCCCCTGAATCTCCGAGAGCGAATTTCGCTAGAAAAGTTTCTCACTTGCTCGCGTTCACTTTCCGCTCGCAAATAAAGAATCGCGATTCATACAGACCGCGGACAATACGCTAATACATATCGATATTGAGATACAGATTTAAATATGTAATGTAACTTAATTGTAAAGTGGCTTTAAATTAGCGTAAATGTAATATAGAATAAAAAATAACGTGCTATTACGCTCACTGCTTCTGATGGTTATCGGCGACCATTCGATCGCGATTGGATTAGCATGCTAATTACAAACTTTTCTGTGTGTTTAATAATTATAGTACCATCGGAAAGAAACCACATAAAATAGCAATATATTTAATCTTAAACACTGAGATACTTATTATTTATTGCCGTTTGGGAAACTATTATTCATGCAAATTATATATGTGTTAAACTCTTTTATCACTGATTACAATCTTGGACATTATGCATATTACGATATATACGAACAATTCTTGTACAAAGTGCCTTGGACCACAAAAAATATTCAAGACACAGATAAATACAAACGCGAAAATTTGCAACAGATATTTTATCGATTAAGTGTCAGAAATATAAATACCAAACCTTTTATATATATAATTAATTTTAGATCAACTTTAAGACATGTTTTAGACATTCAGATTCAATTGCAATGAAATTTTCAATAGAAACTAATTGAAAATTCTTGCAAAATAAATTTCGATTCTAGATTCACCGGAAAAGAAATGTTTCTCGATGAGTCTCTCTTTTCTACCTCGTATGTTTTACTTTGTATCACAAAACGTCTTTTCCTGTTCGTTTCGCGACAAATTCTTGCGACGATACGAGAGATCTTCCGTTCGAGTATCGAACGAATGGTCATCCAGCAGACAACAGCGATCGTATCTAACAGTTGAAAAAGCATTGCCTCGTTGGTCGCAAAATTAATTTGCTAAGCAGCTTCGTCAGTCGCGGTTTTTCCTCCCGTCCCGTTTTTCCTTTTCTGTTTCGGGTTTTTCCGCGTTTCTATTATCGCGATCCCACGTCCCACATCCAAGCAACGTTGCAATCGACCCGAGAATCTTTTCCCGCCTACGCGAAATACGTGCCCGTGTTCTTATCCTCCGACAACTAAATCCGCAAAAACAACTCGCGGTACACAGACTAGATAGGAAAAATCTGTGCTCTGACAATTCAGCTAATATATATTAATGACGTTAGCCTGGCGCATGCAGACCACGACAGAATGTATGAATAGCTCATAATTACACGTTTGCATATGCATGTATGTTTATATACATATACCTTTGTAATATGATTAGATATCTATGCGTTTACTCTGGTCTATATCGTACGTGTTCTCGCGCAATCAGCCTTTCCGAATATATTTCGACTATATGTTTCCGCTATTACCTGAGATCAAACATAAACGGTTAATCGGTTAATTGAAACGAGCCCAACAACGAGTTCGCGTAATTCTCAACGCGCGTGTTGTTACATCTAATATGCATTATTACCTCAAATTCGAAAGCTATGATTAAGTAAATGTATCAACGTAAATGTATCAACAATTAGCTCCTCGATCGTGATTAATTAATAAGTAATTTTGTAGTTCCGCGCGTTGAACGTCGCGGCGAACAATCGGAAGCCTCTTGACGAGAGATCCGATAATAAAACCGAAACAATCTGCTAGACGATAAAAGCCAAACTGATCCGATCGATTGCATCGTTTAATCGTACCATTCGTTTATATGGACAAAATTCTAGATCATCGTACTGCCTATAGGGTACTGTCTACGCCTTTAGAAGTCTTCCCGTTCGCATCCCCTTATTTAGACGAAGGAACGTACTAGTCGAATGTAAGATTTACTGGCAGAGTGCTAGAAACAATAACTAGAACCAATTGCTGGCTGAGCCGAATTTCGTAGAAAGACCGCCAATGCCCTTGCCGAACATGCTACCGACTTTGCCAACAACGTTCGAGGTGACGTTGCTCAAATTGGCCACGTAATTCGCGTCCTCCGTTATCGTCTCAACGATAGTCACTTTTGTCTTAGGTCTCTCCACCTCATCATCATTGCCATTCTCTGAAAGCCCTCTGCAATGCAAGAACAGCTCAATTAACTTTTCTAATTGTAACGAATTACTTTTGTTAGATTACTATAAATATCCTCATTTTAAATGACGAAAATTAAATACAGCTGAATGTAGAATTGTAAATTCTAATTTTTATGCAGAAAATTTACGTTTTAAAAGGATAGATAAAAATTTACAGCTACAGGAAGAAATTATTTTCACGAAATATATATTTTTTAATATTTTCCATAATTTCTTTGTCATATATTTAATGTTAAAAATTAAAAGATCTTACTCTTCGTTCTGAGCGCTCATGGTTAAGGCACAAGTTGCTTCTTCCGTCTTCATTCTCTTGTCTACAGTCTGATATGTCTTCGTGTTAAGTTTCTCCTCCATGACTCCCTGGAGCTCAAAGTCCGAATAAATCTTCTTCACAATGTGAGCTAGGCAGGTACATTGATACAAATGTAGACTATGATCAAGTCTCTCGGATAACCAGTTACATAGCATTTGTATCTGCGCCGTGTACCATTGCTGCAAACGTAAATCAAAGTAACTCAACGAAATCTCTCCCTAATGTGAGCGTGTTAAAGTCGCTTTGATTTCTCTCTAGAAACTCTAGGTTGTACAATTATAAGATTCTTTCGCGTGCTATTTAACCGACTCTTACCTCGAAGAAAGTCAAAATCCACAGTTCATCGAGGACTTTGCTGCGAATCTGATCTATACAATTTCTCATGAAGTTTACATAGGCTTGTCCCATTTCCTTTCCGCTTCCTGATACCTTCTAAAAAAAAGAACAATTAGTAAGGCGCCGATTAAAAATATTCCGATTTTCTATATATGTATTGTGACTCTTATGACATTTTGAGTCTTCGTTAAATTATTAAACGAAGCGAATACCGTAAGACTGAGAATGGAGCCAATGAGGGAACCTTCATCATAACGAGACAACTTAGAGAGTGTCGCTTCCAATACTGTTATGAGCTTGTTAATCATTCCTTGATTCATTCCCGCTGATGTCTTTTCAATCATGTCGTCGATTTTAGAGTGATATTGATGCTAAAAACACGGATATTAATAGCAACACAAAATGTATCTGTTAAGCAATATCGTTACTATTTAATGTGGAAAAATTATTTCATCAACATTCCTTTAATAACACCAATAATATTCTTTAAACTCTTTTGCAACACATTCGCATTCTCAATACTTTGTGATCTTTACATAAATATATCTTAAAAGTAAAATAACTACACCGGAAAAATAATCTGGTTAGATTAATTGGAAATTTTGTAAATACAACAAAAAATACAAATTAAATAGATTATAGTTAAATCTATCAAACATTCTAGTTAAGATAATCAAAAATTCAATTACGATAATCAGAATCCTGGTAAAAATTTTTCTTAAAATTATTTATTAGGTATGTGCAACGCCAGATCGTTTGTAGCTCTTCGTACTCAATAAACTATTTTTAACTTAGACTGGGAAGTTCTCTCACACGCGACATATTCACCCGACTTTGAATGGCGCCTTCGGATTATCACTTCTTCCGATGTAGCGTTGTTTAATTGGATAGAACTTTCAAAATAGTTGAGAAACAAAAATGGATCGATAATTTTATTGTCTTTAGACCAATGACATTTTTTGCGCAAAGAAATTTATCTGAGAGATGGCAGAAAGTAATAGAAAACGAGGGCAAATATTTTAATAATTAAATATTATTGCTTGTTAGGCACTTAAAGCAAAAATGTATGAAAAAACTTTTTGTACACATCTAATAATTTTTTCAGAATTTTTATAATTTATAAATTTTTAGAAAATTTCTCAGATTTTTATACGAATTGAAACACTTTTCTTTTCAGTAGTCTTTTCTGTAGTCTACATTTTTTTCTTGAATTCTTCATATATGTGAATTCTCTGAGATATTCTAAGATCTCTAAGTTTTCTCATTCTATAATTTTTAGAAGAAAATTTATAAAATCTGAAAAAGTTTAAGATACTTTTTAAGAAATCTTCATAAATTTAAAATATGACAAATTCTCAAAAATATTGAGATATTGTAAGAAATTTTTTCACCACGGAATTCTGATTGGTATGATCATTTTAAGCATATGAACATTTTATTCACATTTTTTTGTTTAACTAAAATATTTTTCTCAATGTACATGTTCGGAATTAAATATATTATGATAAGAATATAAAATAAGATGTTAAACTGGATTAAACTTACATTTTACTAGGATTTTACTAGATTATGGGTATAGTCAACTTAACGCTATGTTTTGAAGCATTTGATTGACCAATCAGAAGAAAGAATTTTTATTAATTGATCAATCAAAGAATATTTCAAAGCATTAGCATCAAGTTGACCGTACCTTATATGTTTACACTGACATTATTTCGTGAGTGAAAATGCATCGCATTCTTCAACGATTTTCCAGAGGATCAGCTACCGAATAAACTTACCACATCGACACCATCAACAGTACAAAGTTTAAAACTCTGATTCTTGGCATCCAAAATAACGTTCACCATAGCGCACATCTCTGACGGTATTATATAATCTGTGGAGATGAAGGTCACGCCTTTCTTAAGCCACTGCTGGAAGGCCGCGTCGGTCCTCTGAATACACGACTCTACCATATCGCATGCCATCAGTTTTAGTCTCTGCTCAAGATGTTGCCTGAATTCCTGATCAGGCCAGTGCAATCCGCCGATGAATGATTGCAACGCGTCCAGCTTCCAGAAGAGATCCTCCGATGTGGCGCAACCATTTCCCTTGATCTCCCATCGTTCCTTCTCGAAGCCCTTGTGAATCGATTGAGCGATCGACGTTTCCATAAGATCAACGTAACGCACCACCAACGGCGCGAACGTGTCGCGTAAATGCTGATGGAATCTCCCGTTCTTTAAATTGTCTACGTGCAAGTTAAATTTCGCGATCATCTATAGAACCCTTAGATCTAATCTCAAAGCACATCTCTCTAATATTTAAAATAAAAGAAGATAAATTCAGTCATAATCTTGGATAAGAATTAAACTCACCGTCGGTCTTGAGATAATCATTCATTATCTGAAATAGCGGGAAGCTGTCCCACGTGTCTGGCGGTTGTTCTGCGAGTACTTTATCCATATCGTGGGCAAATAGCGACCAGAAGATCTCGGCGTGCTCCACCATAAGATCGCTAAACCAGGCGAACGCCTGCGGTACAGTGTAGTAGGAGCGGATCGTGAAAATATTGGACATCGCACATATACGGTGGGCACGTTTTCTCTAGCTCAGGGTGATGGGGACGCCACCTTGAGCACGGGGCTTTCGAGTACTCAGAAGACACTACTTCTACTTCATAATGTGCGTGAAAACGATCGTAAAACTCGTAATGCTAAGCGACAAGCGTTTGCTGCATCTAAGATCTCAACGTGTGATTATTGATTCGAGCGAAACATCAAGGGAGATATCGAATGTCGATGAGACGTCTCTCATTTGCGAAAGATAATCCAGTGAGAAATGAAAGTGAAACTAAATTTAAATTAAACATAGCAGCGTGTGGAGTGTTAGGATAGACGCAGCAATGAATTATTTAATTCCTTCGCTAAACAAAAGTATTTTCTACACGTATGATTTCTAACAATGGAAAAAGATTATAAGATAATAAGTTAACGAGAAGTTGATAAGATAATAATAAGTTAATAAGAATGATCGACGAAATTACTGACAATTGACTGTGCTTATAATTACGTAATAATTAAGAAATGATTTTTAGGCTTTCAAAAGAATTAGAAAGTTATTTTAAACGGTTACTTTATACGCGCACAAAAATAAACGTAAATGGAATGTAAATGGAACGTTTGATCTTTGATGCATCCATCCTATTTATTGTTCTGTGACGTGTTTCATGATGTATATACATGATGTATATGCAAATTGGAAAACAGCGTAAAAAAAAGTAAAGTGTTGTCTTTTCGCAAGAGAGTAAACGTTCTCTCAATTGCAATAGGATATCTCACGACGTTCGCAATTTAACGATTATTCTACGTGAAAGCGATTTTCGCGGTAGTAATAGAAGCTTTCTATGCGATTGTCTACACGAGCCAATTGTCTACAACGAGAAGAAATGAGCGGCGGACGCGCGTTTGTCTTCTGAGGAGGTAGCGGACCCTTACCATGGTCCGTGTTTCAAGGCATGCTAACCCTCTCTCTCGAGAGCCCCGAGAATCGACACTCAGTTCTAAAAACCCAACTAATACCTCCGAATAATGTTCTTCGTTTTGCTGGAGCAGGTCGACGCACAACTCGGCGAGATGTATAAGGTCCTCCAGCTTCTTGCTGGGAGGCACGCACACCTCGCTGTTCAGATCGTCCTCGACCTTCGATTTATTGGACAATTTTGTGTAATTTACCAGCGCCGCCGTTTCCAAACAGTTCTTTATCAGAGCCTTCACTTCTTCCTGCGGCACGGGCGTTACGCTGTCCTTCATGAGGACTCGTTCCAAAAGAGATAAAGTCGCTTTTAATGCGCCTTCCGGACGTCCGAATGGAAAACTGTACCTGTTGCGAGAAGCGACACAAATAACATTTAATCGAACAAAATAATTTGGAAGAATATCGATTAGTCTATTTTTAAGAGATTTTCTGTTGCAACAGCTATTATAATGACATATAAATTAATTTCTTTGTAAGAGATATATATATATTATTATAAATATTATTCAAATAAGGATCGCAAAAAGAAAGATAATTTTGGAAAAGAAAAAAGAATTTTGTCGAGAGAAAAGTAATTTTACATATTATAAAAAAGTAATTTGAAAAACTAAATATTAAACATAATTATAAATAATTTTTCGTAATAGTAATTTTTTGACATCACTTATAATAAAAGAGATTAGAATTTCTTACCTAAAGTTGGTGATTTGACTCTCCAGAATCTTTCTGAGTCGATCTTTAATCTCCTGAAATTTATCTTTCTCCTCGTGGGTAATCGAGCCCACGCCATCGGCGGATGTCGTGTTACCATAAACGTGAGTGGCACAGAAGGCGAAACTAAAGTGTATCAATGTCGGATCTATCATAAGCCCACGATCGATTCTGTCCAACAGATCGTGAAGATAGCAGAGATGTCGAAAGCACCCGCGCACGCCGTATCTATCGTCGGAAAACAGATGCTCAAGTCGCAAAGGAGAAAAAGAGAAAAGCAATCGCACTAATACTCTCTTTTTAATTTCTTTTCAGTGTTTTGTAAACCATACATTTAGAAAGATACAGAAATATACTTACACACTTAATTAAAATAGATAATGAAACAAGAGCAAAAAATATATAAAATATTTTGCAAAAAAAAAAAACCAGATTAACTGGTTCAAAAGTTGATGAAAATGAGCTTTATTACCTGGCACAATATTCATCTAGCACAAAAAGTTGACCAGGCGAGAACCAGCCGAGCGAGCAGTAAGGATCGTTCAGCCTGTAATCCAGGATCAAGTTCTGCAGGTATTTGAACAGAGCATGATGATCGAACTTGCACGGATCCGCACTGATGTAGTCCTCCATACCGTGCTTCTTCGCGCGGTCGGCATCACCTTGAATCTTACTGATAGTTGAATTCTTGTCAGCCACGGAAACCGGCGGGGTGGGCTTATGCGACTGACCGGTGGCCCGATACATCGCCATCACCCACAAGTGACACTCGTTCTCGTCGTCCGAGGCATATACTATATTATCGCCCTCGCGCACAGCATTGAAGAAATACCTGTCGAATACATGCGATACGTGATTGCGAATTGTGCGATTGTGATGCACGATCTTTGCCCGTCAGCTGTGAAATATCTTGTTCAATCACGTGAGAAAATTAAATGTTTAATGAGACGAACTAATCGAAAGCTATTGCTTTCTAAAGTATTGGATACTAGTCGATACTTTTTAGTCGATACTATCAGAATCAACTTAGAAATAACTTGATTTGCAATGAGCGTGATTTTGGAATACTAAAACGAATTTAATCTCTACTACTAAAAGCAAAAATAATTAACGTTGATAATTAACATCCGATAACGACGAACGATTGCAATAGGCAATCTTACGAATTTGTGCGACTACGAGCATGCTGCTGCAGCAGGGATTAGGTGTTTCTCGCGCTCTTTTTCTGTAAGAGGGAGGAAAATTTACCTTCCTCCCTCCAAATCCATGCCGACCATGAGATTAGCAGAAACGGCCTCGATGTAGTCCACTGTATAGCCATCGAGCTGCATCATTTCCGACGGCTCGCTTTTTTTTTCTTTGTACGAGCACATCGCAAATGTGTACTGCGAGACCTGGACCAATACAAAATATCGCTTCTTCCACTTTTTCCATACGGACTTGCCCATCGCGTAGAGATAGCCGCAGTGCTTCATGTTGAGCGGTTTGTCCATGCGGCAGGCGATTTTCATGCGCAGATCCTGATCGGCGCAATTCTTGGGCACGGTCATGCGATGCCACTCGGGCACTTTGCACGACAGTGGGGTGGGCCGCAGGATCACCTTGCCCAATTCCTTGTCGTCGAGCGCAAGCATCGCCGGATTCTCCGTGTACAGTCTGACCTTGACCACCGGCAGCGGGTGCATTGTCGTGAAGTCACCCTGAGTGTCCCACCTATAAATAGGACCCGTGGACGAGAATGATGCGGTCGGCTCTGACCTCCCGTCGGTATATCGCGATCGTTGATTCTCTTTCTTTACTCACATAGGCTTGGAGGCTTCAGCCTGATCGGTCTGCAGCTTCTCGCCGCCCTCCACCTCCATGGTGCAATAAACTATTCTATCAGGTGCTAGGCTTTTGAGGCCCTTGACCTCCATTACGACTACTTCCAGCTGGAAGGTCAGGCCGACGTCCATTTTCGTCAGCTGGGGATCGGTATCGGCGGAGTCGCCCTCCAATTTAGCGAGGGAACCCTGACAGCGGGAGCGGGAGCGCTCACCACGATGGTTGTAGCGCTTCAGCTTCTGCAGCCCGTATTTGCTGTCTATCGAACCCTTGGAGACCGGTAACGACTCCAAATTAGTCATTAACAGGTTGATAGACGACTTGAGTTCCTCGATGTAGAGCGACTCCATTTCTTTCAGAAGGAACCTGGGCATTAGCTTGCGGTTCTAAGGATAAAGAAGGAACGGTCGGCGTTCAGGAACGAGCAGAAGCGATCGGTGGAATATCAGCGAGAGAACAGATAGAAAGAACGTATCCATGTCCAAAATGAAACAGCATTAAAGTAGAATAAAAGCCATAAATGAAAAGAAAAAAAGCGATCGTCACGATACCTTTTCCATCTCGTTGACTTTCTGTATGCGACCGTCCAGCTCCCTCCTGATGGCGGCAGCCTGTTCATCGGCTGAGTCCAACAGGAGGGCGTTGAACAGAAGCTGGTGCTCGAACTTCTTGATGCCGAGAATCTGCTGAAACATGTCATATAGCTGCTCCTTCGACAGTATCAGCTCCGAGTTCAAAGACTGCTGTTGCATCCTGGAAGGCCGCTTGGTATCCTCGTCACCAGTACCTTTCAAAATGCAATCAAATTTGGCCAACCAGGACGTAAGCACAGTCTCTTTGCTCAGTCCGTCGATTTCCGGGAGGCTCCGAACACGCTTCTCAACGTTCTTCCTGAATACCTCGCGGAAGTCGAGCTGAGAGCATGCACCGCTCTGCACCATGTGTACCACTCGGTCTGACTTCAGGAACACATCGTGATAATTCTGTATGGTATTATGGAATGCCTCGTCGGCCATGATCTGTGTTTCGCCCTTCAAAAAACTCTGCAATTCATACAAGCACGTTATAAATTCTTCCTTTCAAGTTGCAATATTCTTTTCGGACTGCGATATAAATAAATAATTCTTAAAAATTTTACGGATAATTTCTTTCATTAACATCTACATCAATTTTGCTGAACAAGGCTACATATCAAACAATTTTTAAATAATATAGATATATATTTCTATATAAAAAAATCTTATATTGTAAATTTAATTTTGCATAACAAGAAAACAGTAAGAATTAATGTAAATCTCACGCAGCGATACAAGACGTGAAATACGATTGCGTTGATATAGTGGGGTAGTCTATATTTATAGCGGCCAATAATTTAATGTGATCGTACAGCTTCGATATATCTAAGAGCGGCGAAGGTGAAGGTTACAGGTTAAACTATAAGACTCTGCATAAGGCTTCGAGAAACGGCTATTTACTACGAAGGGCTTCTCTTATTTCATAAAATTATAAATACGTGTAACGGATATTTAAACGATACTTTTGTTCGAGTAAAATATAAATGGACAATCGATAGAAATAATAGAGATAAAATATTATACAGATTCGACAAAATTTTCAGAAAAATTCGACAATATTATTCTGCCCTCTCTATTTTTATATTTAATAAAAATTTAATTAATTTCTTCCTTTGACAATGCAGGAAATTTATCTGTTTACCTGAAAACGAGAACATATGGTCTCCAATTGTTGCTTCGTTACTTTCATCTGCCTTCGCGTCATGTCCATCGGTTGTTTGGCATTGAACGGATAAGCGATGCATCTAGATATGAAGACGTAAAGCTGGATCCGAGTTTTCCTCTGCTCTTCTTCCCTCTCTTGCTTATCCTAAGAAAGACAAGAAAACTGATATCGGCGAAGCAAAGCAGGGCGTATTGTTAGAAAAATTGTCATCCAACTTTCTTTCACAATAGACTGAATCGAGCAAAATATTTCTCACAATTTCAACCGTCCGCAATTTAAGAATCCTACTATTTCTAATATTAGATCACTTTCTATGGAAAAAAATTCTCCGACACATATTCTTGTACATTCTTTATCACATCATTTATATCACGCTTGCTGTCACTTTTGCTATGGATATATTTTTCAATCATCTATACTAACAAAAATGCGACAAGCAAAAAATGTCCCCGGTAAAAAACGAAAAAAAATAATACAATGCATTCGCGTACTTGTAACTCCGCTTCTGTCTTCTCGCTCGCCACCGAGGGAGACGGGCTGGTAGGCCGCTGAGCATAATTCGCGGCATCCTGGGCCGCGCTCATCGACGGCGACAGGGAGTTCCTGGCGCTGAGATTGGGCACGTCCAGACCAGCCCCAGCGGTTTCTTGCGGTCCCGCGGCGCGACTCCCGGGTCCATGGGTGCTCGCGGTGCTCGGCGGGCCCACGTGGTTCGGGCCACCGGGTGAGGCGGTGAGGCCCGATGCGAGGGAGCCGACGCTACCGGAACCTGGACCACTTCCAATGCTTCCGGGATGACGGCGGGAACCGTGAGAGCTACCGCTCCCGGCACGGCCGCCACCGCCACCGCCTCCACCGCCGCCATGGTGAGTGCTCTGATCCTCCTCACTCTCCTCCTCGGATGAGCTTGGATCTATCATCGTCTAAGAAGGGATGCTCTAAGGGGGTACGCACGCGGTTCTCGACCCCCCCCTCACAAGAGGTCCAGCCGCTTCACGTGGTCACGGAGCCGTCGTGTTCTACTACTTCCGTAGCGTTGGTCACGCGTTCTTCTATAAAACTGAAACATGATTTATTTGTATTGTTTTTTAACATAATTATGATTATCTTTATTGTGTGTGTGTGTGTGTGTGTGTGTGTGAAACAATTTTTTATGCTTTATTTTAAATGTATAACGCAAATGTCTGAGAATAATCGATAATAACGAATTTGCATCGCAAAGCATTGTAATGAGACATAATTAACAAAACTAATAAGTTCCTTAACAGCCAGTCACATTAAGCTATATGGCTGAGGATTAATGCATTTTATATAGTAGGAAGTAAAACCGTAATTCCCTTTCTCTGACGCAAAGCGGATTATTTCGTTAAGCGTGCAGCGAGTTCAATTATCTTGATTAAGTTTGGAATTTCATATAAAGTGTAAGACGAGTTATAATCACACACCGCTGTGCCAACCGTTGCGATTGTTACATTCATTGTGTCTAACATAAGCGCGGAAGTTGCGTGTCAAATTTGCCTGCAGATTCTTACACGTAATTTCCATTTGATCTTTCGCGCAAAAGCGTGTGTACTGCAGCTCGTATAATGCAGGCCGTTATATACGCAAAGCGAAGAAAGACGTTTATCCTAATCCCGTTGCGCTGTCACGCGCGAAACAGCAATTTGAAAGCGTCGGATTTGCCACGCTTTGCGATGTCGCGAAAAAACTCCGAAAGAACGCAAACGGGTCTTTGAGACTCGTCCTTAATCCCGTTTTTCCATTAAGAGCCTGATCCAACACGGAAAGAAGATTTTGCAGAGGTATCTAAGAATTTAACTGGACACAGATCTGATATCTTTGTTGCATTAACGTTCCGTACAAACGGAGGTATTTCGATTCCAATCGATTTCCATTCATGAAAATTTCTCATAACTTTGAAAGGCTCCTCACTCCTTATATTTTATCTTTTTCTAAAATAAAGTACAAATATTTATTCTAACTTGAAAGTGTATTCATGAATTTTTATAGATTTTTTAATCACTTTAAATAGATGAAACGGTAGCTGGATTCGAAATATCCGTTTGTACTGTTTGGATAAGTTGTCGTTTTTCACGTGGGTTAATTGTAATTGTAAGGGTTGTATAGGTAATTTATTCAATTCAGTTATTTGGAAAATACTGTGAAAGAATTGAACTTAAATAGAATTATGAGATGTTACATGAGACTTTAAGAAACCGAAAGAAACAAGAAAAATGCCAATTTATTTTGAAAACAATTATCCGGTGATAAATTGTAAGGATTAATAATTATGTAGAACACTTAACGTATAATAAGCAATGCTGCAAAAAGTTTTAACATTCTAGCACCCAACTTGATCCTACGTAATTATTTTAATGATCTAATAAAATTATTTCCAGATTTGTATCTAGCTAAATTATTAGATAAACTTCATATTCAGCAAAACCGTTCTTTCCGTGAAGGATCCGCAAATAAACCTTTAACGAACACATGCTATCAAAACGCATTAAGCTAGATAAAAATAGCAAGATCAGTCACGCATTGTAACAAAAATTTAATTGTAGTAATTGGTCGGAAGACAACTAAATTTATCGATTTGCAAGGTACTTCGGTACATGGTTCTACCTTAATTATAATTGAACATTTGAAAAGTCCGCCGCTTCTTTTAAAATGCTATCGGTTTGCTTCGGGCGGGGTTCAATCGACTCTGTCACGAGAATTTATAGCAGTGAGTGTAAAGACTTGTCCGAGAAAAAGAACAAATTGTTACGCGGATGTAGAATCTA
The DNA here is from genome assembly GCA_037157785.1 of Cephalotes varians. Taxonomy (NCBI): domain Eukaryota; kingdom Metazoa; phylum Arthropoda; class Insecta; order Hymenoptera; family Formicidae; genus Cephalotes; species Cephalotes varians. The sequence goes on along the minus strand of JANQDE010000007.1, from coordinate 1,150,252 downwards.
AAATGTATGTTCTAGAAAATGTCAAAAAATCTGAATGCTTAAACTTCTAAAGATTTATGAATATGGCAGAGTCCAGAACGAAAAACTGGAACTAGCGAAATGCTCTCTTTTATATTACATCGTTACTTTTATTTATTATTTAAAATGCAAAATTATAACTGAAATTATAACTGAAAGCATGGAATCATTATAGTTAAATTAAATGATTTAAATATTTTGAAACTTTTACTGTAAATTAGTTCAATTTTTTTATCTTCATTTGCGTTTCATTAAAAACGTTACCGTTTATTAAAAATGTTCGAGCATTCGCTGTAGAATATCTGTCATCTGTCTGAATATCTTTTCCTTACGGAGAAATAACGGAGGGAAGTATCGAATGAATTTATTGACCTTTTCAGGATAAACACGTTCTTGTATTTATTGACAGCACAATATGTTCCGTGCAGAATGGTTCGTGGGCTACGTGTGGTAAAGTTTAATTGCATTTAATCTCTTCATACGCGCGATACAAGTCCATCGATAATTACACCGGCCCTTTGATGTGCGCTTGTAACAGTATACAGTCCTTCGCCTACACTCTCGTGTGCGCGCGCGATATACGTCGCGCTCGATTTAAACTGTCTTCCATCTTGCGAGGGACTCGCCTTCGAACCGGTATCGGAGAAGCGCATCGATGTGTGAAAATGCGTAATATCTTCAAATTCAGTATCCTTACAAGTATATTGCGATGACGAGACACGCTCCGCAAGCTACCGCAAGCTACCGAAGCGAAATAAAAAAATCCGGGATTTACATTATATCGAAACTCATTTATATTATTGAAAAACCATTACAGTAGTTTATCAATTTTCGATGTTAAATTCCTCGATTGATAAATTACAAAGTCTCTAAATTAATATCAACTTAGAATTAAAATTGTATCTATTCCTGTCTCCTCTACAAAATGCATCTTCTCATTTTAAAAGTTTATTTCAGCAAATCTAGGACACATTTCTACACGGGATAATTGTTTTCAAAATAAATTGGCATTTTTCTTGTTTCTTTCGGTTTTTTTTTAAAGTCCCATGTAACATCTCGTAATTCCATTTAATAAGTCCAATTCTTTCATGACATTTTCCAAATGACAGAATTAAATAAAATTTATTCACTAAATTAGAACTACCATCAAACCAACGCAAAATCCTTAGTCAACTAACAGCTCAATCTTAATTTAATATCGCAACGGCATTGCATCATTATAATACACGTTCGTATATTTGCATCGGAGGATCTAGTTTCGAACGAGATGTTTTGCGAGATGGATGGAAATGCCGGCGAATCCTTTTCAATGGCATAATGTTCTCAGTCGGATTTAAATGAGCTGACACGTGCAGACACGTGCTACAAAAAATAGATGGCTTATTACAAGCACGGTTGCACTAATGAAGAAACGCTCATCGCTTGCATCTAATGAAGAATTAATTTGATGAGTAGAATTGATTGGCGAATTGCTTTATTCCGCACGACTCAGCATAATTTTAAAATAATGAATTTTATACTTAATTCTTTATAAATAGATTTTAAAAATAAATTGATAAAAGTAAGTCAATCATTTCTATGCGGAAGTTACAGAAAGATATAATATAGGATATATTGTTTATCAGTTGTTGTTAATTATTACAATTGTTGCTTAACGTACTGCTACAAATAATTATTAATACCACACAAGCATAATTTTTCTGAAGTATTTAAAATTTTAGCTAGATACAGATCTGAAAATAATTTTGTTAAATTATCAAAATAATTATATAGGACGCTCAAGTATAATAAGCAATGCTGCAAAAAAGTTTTAACAAACAGTTTGAGCGTTTTACATAATTATTTTGCTCTTATGATCTTAAAATTATAATTTTCAGATCTGTATCTAACTAAATTATTAGATATTTTAGCAAAATCGTTTCTTTTAATTTATTATTATATTTTTTTATTATATTATTATATTTTATTATTATATTCTCTTTTTCAACATGTGATTTTTATTAATTCATTTAAATTTTATTAATTCATTAAAAGTTAATTTATTTAAAACGTACGCGTTGCAGTATTCGCGATATATTAATTAGTTTATTTATAATTCTTGCTTTTCGGTTTTGAATGAGCTGTTGTTACAATTCAGTTATGCTATTTATTATACATTTTGCATATATATCATTTGCACTTATTTAATTATAAATAAACACAGAAAATAAAAATAAAATCCAATATTGTACCTTGCAGAGTTAATCAAAATTTCATAAAATCAAAAATTAAACATTACACATTAAATAAGCATATTAAACATTAACTAAGCATAACAAAATTAAGTCTTTTCTTTCATTAGCAATAACGATTTATCAGTATTATTTATATTACTTTGATCCCACTCCTTTGCTTTTCTTTACCCTTTCTTCATTACGGTCACATTCGGCGAGTATTTCCACAATCTTCACAAATAGTTTTTATAGATTTCACATAAACAAATTTTTCAACGTTCTCAAATAATACGCACATATTCGCGGTTTTCGAACATTTTATCTGATTTTCCTAGGTCTCATGTACGCGGTTCATCACCTTAGCGTAACATCACGTATCGTCGGCGTATAAAATTCTACTGCGTGTAAAATTCTAGAGCTCGGAAAGGAAACTCGGTTGGCAAGCGACAGCTACATGTCGTGAGACTTAAATGCGCAGAAGCCGTCGATAAGGAACTTCCGGCTGGCGAAATCGAAGCGAGGAAAGCTATCCACGAGAAAAAAACCAGAGAGAGAGAGAGAGAGAGAGAGAGAGAGAGAGATGGAGTTCACGAGTTCTGATCGATGATCAGATTCAACCTCGATCGAAGAGGAAAGGGACGTGCCCGCGTTTTTTTTTTTTTTCTTTCTGAAATTTTTCCAGACGCGACAATCGATTTCCGCGCGCAATGTCGAGCGCTCTCGGCGCGAATGCAGAAAGCGAACTGGAACGGAAGAAAGACGTGCGTGGCCGTCACAGTGCACACATATCGATTGTCGTCAGCCGTCCTTCTCGCTTCCTCTTCCTCGCGCTTCGAACTGGATATCCGATTCACTCGCGCGACATGCACGCGTGCGCACCGTATTAACGGCGGGCGAATGAATAGAATTATCGTAGATCTGGGAAATCGGAGGAAATTAAGAGAACATCGGAAAGAGTTTGAGAAATTGCCGGGAGATTTCGAAATCTTTCACGCCGCGAGAAGAATTAAATGAAAAATGTCTTGATCGAGTATGAATTGTCGAGAATATCATCTTGACTGCTTTTGATTTGTATTTTTTGTGTATTTATCTGTTTCGAGGACAAATTTTTAATATATTTTATTAAATATCTACGTTAATGTACTATTAGGTATTCCGATTAGTTTTTAAATTTTTTGCAAAAAAAAAACACGTTTATTTTAGAGATGTTAAATTATATTTTATTCAAAATATTTTTCATCGCTAACTGTAACTTTTTTCCACTTTTCTGGCAATAAGTGAATTTCGCGATTAAAAAAAAAATGTTCATCCATTGAAGCGATTCATTCATCGAGTCATTTTTTTATTTCTTCATATATTTTGAAGTGCTGGTCAGGAAAGCCGTGCTGCATCGAAATAAGTATAATTTGAAGAAGCACAATCTTTCATTGAAGTGCCGATAACGTATCTCTAACTATTTTTGCAACGGTGATCGAACATTGCCGTGCTACAAGATCACTTTGCGTTTCCTTTGCCTTTTCTCTGAGCTATTATTGGACGTTTCTGATTTAAAACGCGATTCAAATTGATTAATTGTTGTTGATAACGCTCAGCAGTGTTCGGTTTCAGCATCTCATAATTTTCATATCCCATCAAATGCACAACACTAATCCATAGATGTTGTGTTTTGGAGTCAATGTCGATGGCTGACCTGGATCTATCCACGATTTTTTACGCTTAGGATTATCATAATAGATCCATTTTTAATCGTTAGTTACAATTTGATACAAAAACTGCTTCTTTTTGTGATGAGACAGCAATGAAGTGTTAATGATTAAATGATTTTAAATAGCCAATTCAGACAATTCATGTGGAACTCATTTGACTTCTTTTTGAATCTTTCTCATTGCATATAAACGATCAGAAACGGTTGCTTTATCAACATTTAATGCTTCAGCTAATTTTTCAAGCGTTCAAGCTGAGTTTTTGTCGAACAATGCCTGCAATTCGGCATCTTTGAGCTTTTTTGGCTTGAATGTTGTCTTTCAAATCAAAAGCACCACTTTTGAATCCTCGAAACCAGTATGTTTTAACTGATGAAGCAGATTCAGAATAAGTTACTGAGATGAATCGATGAGCCGTCTTTTTCAAAGCAGTAAAATAATAAATAACGAAAAATCCTCTTTATCACGTTTCATTTTCAATAAAAAGTGAGTTCAATAAAAAGTTCAATAAAATTTCGCAATAAAAAGTGTAATCATGTTTACGAATGCACAGGACATGTGTCAAATTATTTATTTAGAATGTTCAAGTTTTAAAACGTACCAACTTTCAAAATATCTTTAATAGATTCGTAACTACAACTATCTATAATGAGCTCACAAAACTAACAGGAACATCTAATAAAAATATTAACTATAATATTAACATTAAAGAAAATGATGATGTAGGCCCCTGATGATAATGCGTAGGCCCCACTTAAAATTATGTTATAATTAACACTATCTTTAAAAACGAAAAGCAAAAAACAAAAAGTATTAATTTGTTCTTAGTAAAAGACCGAAATTGTCGCCACTACTGGTGTGATTTGTTCATTAATAATCAACATTTATCTCTTATGTCTGAGACATATCAAAGTTTTTTCGTATGATATTTGATATCAAGTTTAACGTGGTTTAAAGATCGTATAATAATTAACGAACTTATATCCTATTTCAAAATATTGTTTTTTTATTTTGAGAAGTAAGCTTAATTATGTTTTTACTGGGATGTAATTAAATGTAAATTTTGTTAATGTTTCTATAGTAGGCCTTGCAAGCAAGTATTGTAGATTTGAAGTGCACATAGCAGAGTGTTATTTTTCGTTAAAAATTGTATTATTATTTAAAAATGATTTTAAGATGTCCCTAAATATTTGCAAAACGAGGAGATGTACGTGATAAACATTCACGAGGACAGGATCAAAAGTATTGCTAGGAGAACGTATTTATGAAAAAACTTCTGAACTGATTTCAATACATTCAGAATTTTCTATGAATTCAAGTACAGGAAGTTCAAATAAAACTGAAGAATCTAGAATATAGGATCCACGTTACATTCAATCACAATTCATATTGTAATGTCTTTTATTTAAACAATTTTTTTCATGTTGTAAACTATCTTAATCATTTCAAGTGTGTTTTATATTAAATTTAAATTAATAAATTATCGTTTGTGCAATACGTCACACATACAAAAAATAAAAAACTACATGAAGAAAACAAGATGGAAAAATCCATATTACTACTTATTTTTTTCTTTCAAATTATTCTTTTCTATGTCCATCTATCATTTTCATCTAATTATCATTTTACAATCTTCGTTGCAGCAACAGCAATAAATTTTTTTGAATGTTAAATAGAAAAATATTGTATTATAGTATCTATAAAATTATTGTGTGTATATTGTAACATTTAGAAACAAATATTTTCTTTGCTTTTCTTAAACTTTTTCTCTTCAGCCACTCTTGATTTTGAACTTTTATATTTCTGAACTTTTATGATTACTTACATAATGCAAATAGTCTTAACCGTGGAAAGAAAACCAATTCTACATTTTAACACATCAATGAGAAGTGTAAAAGTGTAGAATCATCGTGAAAAAAAATATGCATACGGAGCTAAGAGCTAAATATTAGTGTAGCAAAATATTTTTACGACATAATACAATGAATACCATAACGTGACATCCAATTAGTGTCATCCAGCCTAATTCCTAATGGATTTTCTAATGGAATAGAACATGAATCATGATTTCTGATTTAATTTTTAAATAATAAATTTATCTGAGCCGGTACGAATCGATGGTTTTCTCTCTCGTACGATCATATTGTAACAATATGCACGTTCAGCTCGTACAAAAGTACGTGTAATACGGGCGTGTTAATGCCTAACCCAGAAATGCAAATATTTCCAACGTTAACATTGATACAGAGCGCGCGCGTGCGATTTCTGAGCCGGGAAAGTGAAATACCGCGGGTCCGAGATACGTAAAAGCGAATAGTCAATGTGGAGCAACGTGCGGCCGCTATCAGATACGCGTCCGGCATACATTTGTATGTAGACGCGATGAATATTTAGCGATACGAAGTAACACGTCTGGCGAAAAGGAATTTCGAATAACGTGAAATTTAAGATAACGATTGAAATGATTCGGGAGCAACAGCCAATGTTATGCCAAAGGAATATGTGCAATGTTTATGTTAAATACGCGAAATGCTCTTACTCGACAAACAATTGACATCACGAAGAGTAATTGCGTAAGCATCGAGTGCAGCTGGCTAATTATGACTGAATTGTCGACCATAATTCTTGCAACGAAATTAATATTTCGCGTAACAAATTAGATATAATAAAAATCATTGAAATTTTCGTACTATATTAAGGAGATGCTGGAGAGACGACCGTATTCCGAAAGCGCACATACATATGATTTACAATGCATGCATACAATTTATGAAACATCAACACATCACTACATCAATATTGCATGCGCACATATGCATAAATTTTCGTATACACTTTTCGAATTAGATGTCTAATTCTAAGTCTAATTCTAAGAATTTGATTATTTCCTTGTGTAATTCACATGCGCCCGGAAACTCCAATTTAGTAGAGGAAGACCGTCATACCCCTATGTTTTTGATTCATATATCTTAAATAAAAGCTAAAAGTAAAATTTTAGAAACATGAACACAAATGAAAAAATATTTTCTATCAGATGATAGCAGATTTTTATAATATTGTTTCGAATTTTGCAGTAATTAACTTTTTCGTAAGATAAGCAAAAATGAATGCACAAAATGAACCTCAAAACTGACATAGTAGGCAGTAATGCCACATAGTCCTATTCTTTTTCTTTATAATCATCTGTAAAATATGTATATATAAGTATCTATAAATTTAACATATATGAGGATTTCTAGAATTCTTTCACTTCGATGTAAAACATTTTTGTTGATTTCTACGCATACTTTATGCTGTCCCATAAGTCGCAAACATGTAGCTAGTACACAGTATATAAAAAATAGGTTAGATTATGATCTATCTTAATATAAATTATGGGTTTTTATTTCTTTAATTATCTAAACAGATCATATTTTTACCAGTATTAATTAAGCGCCAGTATTAATTAATGTTTAATTTTCGAGTAATAAAGGGATGTCGCTTTAAGAAACCTATGTCAGTATCGGCGACTTTCTCCTGAGTATTGCAGAGTTTTCAAAGAATTTTTTTTATTTTTTGAGCGTCAACTTTAAACATATGCAAAAATGCTGTTAAAAGAATTCAATTGTTGAAATAATTTCCTTGCATAATTTCATTGCAGTCTATAATCTTCTCTCAGCGAAAAACAAATTTATAAATATCTCTGCGAAAGAAATGGTGATCTTTAGCGAAGAAATTGCTCAACTTCTTTTCTAATTCCTCTCGCGTTCTGAATTGTCGACCTCGCATGTAATTTGTGACAGGAAAAGGTGATAATTGGACGGCGATTCAACCGCTTCGTTTAATTAGACAATTTCGGTTACTTTTTGTGTAGAAGATAAGAAGAATGTGGCAGAATCACCCAATCAATTTGTCTCGAGTCACTTTCGCCGTAAACGCGCATTGTTTTGAGGGAACACAACACAACTCATTAAAGTTGCGAATAGATCGTCGGCTATGATCGTTTGAGAAACTTATAATATAATACTAATTGTTGTCCACCAAACATAAAGCAAATAGTATAGGCCCACAGGCTGATAGTCATTGGTATAATGTATTGTTGTACATAATCTTTTTCATCGCAGGTTAAAAGTCTAAAAAAGATTCAATGTTATGGCGTGAAATTAACCACAGATTGTAAGTCGCTGCAGTTTGTTTCGCAGTGAGATTATGTTGAACAACCCACTTGCTGACCTTTTGAATTTTTCAATGATATGCAAGTAACCTAATAGTTTCTTCCTTAACATTAAGCTTTCTTGCAAGCTGTTGACAAGAAACTATTTGACGTAAGTCAGAGTTACCATCCAATTTTTCGTCATCAATGACAAACGTGTGTCCAGATCGGGGTTCGTTTTCAAGTGTTTCATCATCAGAAGAAAACTTTTTGAGTCAGTTTTGTGTGATCACTAACTACGTTGTCTCCAAATGCCTTGCAAATGTTTTGAGCAATCTGTGTCGCTTTAGTGCCGAGTTTGAACTCGTACAACAGACAGGAAAAATCTTCAAAGTCAATGGCATCACTGATATCAGATCTCTAAATATATTGATTTGTCCATTCACTTCATATCAATAATAAGGCTTTATCACATCCAATGATACATATAATGTACTATATACAATATATAATATACTAACGGCACCTACAGTATTTACGCATAAAGTTCATTCAAATTCACAACTCATCAAAAATAAAAAAAGTTTTTTGGAAATAATATTTTGATGCATTGATGATCACATTTTGATATTTTAAACAAATATTGTCACGATTTGATAAGCATAAACACCATATTGACTAGAAATGGGGAAAAAGATTTGAAAATTAAAAAATTTTTTGTCGTTCTCGGCATAAACCCATCAGGCATGTATTAATGAGTATACTTTAATTATGGGAAAGATTTTCGAATCTGTAAAAGCAATACGTACAAAAAGTCGTACAAAAATTGTTGCGTTTAAAACAATAAAACAAACAATTCTAACATTGCTTTAAAAAAATAAATAACAAGATTTAATGCAACTATATACAGTCACGATTACTGAATGAAAGTGAAAGATGACCGGAATAATTAATTCTAATAAGGAATACTTCATAGAATATTAAAACAATACGTAATTTTATCTTATTATTTTCTTCATCTCTTCGTTGAATAATTCATGACCGTCTTTCTCATTATACGAGAAGACAATTGATATTGTTCGCCAATCTATTCAGTTATATAAGCAGTTTATTAATCGAAAGTAAGTCTATTCTGACTGTAGTGTTCACGTTTCCCTGATATTAACTATAATAATCCAGCATTACAAGCCATTACTGTGATGATAGAGATGATAAAAAAATCGAACATTATCTAGACAAAATCTAAAATCGGGACATAAATCAGGATATCGTGTTTTAAATGTTTTTAACCCTCTCTCTGTGTACAGGAGTGTAAACTTACCCCAGGCTAATAAAAACGTAAATAAAAAGTTGCCGAATGGAAAATTTCCAAAGTTTTCTTAGGAATGTTATCTGTGATAGGGGAGACCGGAGCAGGTTGTCATACGGGGTTGGTTGTCAAAAAGCTTATAACTCAATCAATGTATGCCAAAAAATTCTCTTTTTTATACCGTAGATCACTGACGTAATATTAATTTATAGTGTAAAATGGTTTACGCCAAAGCATCGCGTGCATTACTTACAATAATCTTTAAGAAAATGAAGTTGGCGAATAAATTTTTTGGATCTTCTATTTTGTCATTTTTGTCAGTTTTTGGCATTACCAATCGCAATTTCACTGCAATCGTAGAAAATGGCATGTCTTAAATAAGTATTGGATGTGGTTGAATAATCACATTAGTGTAACCAAATTTGTGAATATAATCTTTTACTAAAAAGAAAAACGGCCATGTGAGGTAGATTCTAAATGAGCTTTTCTATCATGTTCTAATGTTGAGGTGTTGGTTTGAAGAGATAAATTATAACAAGCGCCTTATATCCGAGATGATCCACATAAAAAAACAGAGACAAGGTCTAAATTTGAAAAAAGATACTGACTTGCTACATCCTATTTACAATGATTTATTCGATTGATCATCTCAGACATTAATATCATCGCTCATTAGCATTTTAATTTCGTGTAAGTCTAAGATAGCGTTGACATTGCTTATACCGATCTAAATATTATACTGTTTAGTCGAATATGAAACTTTGACGTAATCACACATTTATTTGTCTCTGTCCTTTGACATGGTAAGTGTTCTATTTCTCATTCCTTTTTAAACTTGTTAATTTATTCTTACTATTTAATTTTACTTTTTAAACTATTTTTTATACATAATAAAAAATTTTTTTCTTACATTATGACTCTCATATTATTATCTATTTTTGACCTCATTGATTTTTAATATCTTGACTCTCTTTGTTCTTGTAACACAGATCTGTTAGGGATAGAGACAAACATCGACTCATTATATTATCTTTTATACATTTCGCGCTGATGAGGACTCGAATCTGTAGTCGAAACGTTTGCAAATACAGATCTATCTTATCACATCTGGACTTGATTAATTTGATCCCCAACGCATCAACGACCGCGGAGGCTCTTCCGTTCATTTGAACTTTTCTACTTATTCTTCGAGAAAGCCACGATTTTCCATCTAGCGACACTAGCTTGAACAGTCGTTCAGAAGTTATGTAAAGTTAAATTGTAACTATGGCACGAAAATAAGAAAGGAAGATAGAGATAAAATTCCATGATATTATTTTGAAAGCCATTTGGGAGCAGTAAAAATACATAATTTATCTACCTGACAAGCCGCATTAGAATTTATATAAATTACCGCGCATTAAGTGGTTATTGCAAAAAGTCCTGAATATGTAACTACCAATTTTAGAACGTGTGACAATCAATATCCTCGAATATGAGGTTAATTGTCACATTTTCACAATTTTTAAAATTAAATAACTTATTTATACAATGATATATTTAAGAATAATATTTTTTTTAATACCTAAAGGATGTAGGTGTATTTTAATGTATATAACGTTGCAAAATCTTACATCATTTTTTTCTAAAAATCACTGAACAAAAACTGTGACAACCCGCCCCGACCTCCCCTATGTTTCACACACAGTTTGAAAAAAATTCATTTAAATCGGTAAATTTGCATATAAGGTTTCAAAGGCCTGAGCGCTTAACATGGTTAACGTTAAAATAACATTAAGATTTATACACAGAAAGAAGATTAAAATGTCTTACGTCTCGATTTTAAACTTCGTGTTGTCTAAATTAATTTTTAAAAAACTTGACTATGGGAGCGCGCTATCAGCGCTATTGCGTCATTCCTGTTTTACGTTTAATGAACGATAAGGATAGAATGACGCAATAGCGCTGATAACGCGCTCCCCGAACGCAGCCTATAAATTTCGAAGAAAAAAGAGGATGCACTCACATTCCGGAATACTCTGTACATCCTACGTGTCAAAGGATATTTGTTAGCGTCATCAATTGACGCAAACTGAATCCTGGTTCAAACGTAGATAAACGCTCGTAAATAACATTCGATGAACGGTGATAAAAATGAGCGGGCCGAGACGCTGGTTAGGTGAAAAGCGGTTGGAAGCGGATTACGTAACGCGACGCGAAATTTATCAAGTTAAGATACTAATCCCGCATGTACAACGGTACGGATACCGGTAGGGGCGATTAACTTATTGGATCGTGTAAACTCGATCTATGGGGAAAAGTTTCGAAATGCAACACACGCGGGGACGTGAAGAAGGAGGAGATGAATCCAGAGCACGATTGCGCCGCAGTCGCGACGTGAAATTTCCGCCGAACTTATACGCGAAGAGATCGATAACCGACTACTTGTGTGTTGTAGCGTTTGGCGGTTTTGGTAATTAGCGATGTGCCGGCGCATTTGTAGCTGCACATTTTCTAAATGGATTCGCAGATTTAGATCGGAGTATTTAGATTGCAACTTAGAGCTTTGCCTAACGTCAAACTGATACTCCGCAAAAGATATTTATATTTAATGGAATTTATTTTTACTTAGAAGACATTTTGTAGCATTATGTGCTAAAAATGAAATCTCCTGCATCGATTACTGTCAGCATTTATTTGATTGATGATATTAGCGATTATATAGGGATTTGTAAGCAAAATTTGTATTCGGAGTTATAGGAAATCGATAAACCAGTATCCAATTTCGTCCCACATCGCTTCTGCTAATTATTAGCGCATTATTGGTGTGCATTTTTCGCATTCCATCAACTTTTCGTTAAACAAATGGCAATACAATAAAGATTAGTTATCGTTTATTAACCGTTACGTCAGTTAAAAACAATAACTGGAAATACTTAAATGTAATAAATATTTAAATAGGAAATTAAACAAGTAGATTTTAACAATGATATAATCAGGTAATAGGCCAATGAGAGACTGAGCAAGATGGGTGTTAGTTTTTTTAAATAATTTTAAATGTATTTATGTCAAATAATATATGAAATCCCGAAATGCGCGTTTCGAACATACTTTGTTCTGTTCAGACACTAATTACGCATGTTGTCTTTCTAGATTTTATTAAACTGTGTTTTCTGAGAAGAAAAATTTTTTAGACTAATTTATAATTATTATTTCTTCCGCAGCTTTTATTATTTAAAATTAAATGTTAAATTCTAAAACGGATTAAAAAAACTTTTACAACTCTAAGCAAGATTTATGAATTTTGAAATTAATTAAAAGAAGAAAAAAATATATATATATATATATATATAATTTTATAAATTATAATATTAATCAAGAATAGTTTTAGATATTATATTTTTAAAATCTTGAAGAGAAAAGCATATACATACAATAAGTGAAATAAATTTGGTAATAAGAAGAATGAAAGAGAGAGACTAATTCTGTCATAGTAATCAATTGACTTAGCGCTAAGTGTAATTTCCTCGTTATTCAGTCACATTTAGCGATTTTTAAAAACGTCATTTGCATCAGAAATTTTGTTACCATCCGGAGGCGACTCTTCGGTGATAGGAAATGTCGCGTCAATCGAATTTTCAGGCATATGCCAATGCTTTCAGCTCGACATTGATGCGCTCCTTTATCTGCGCTTATTAAATATGGCATACATTGATCCACTTATTATCATAGCGCACGTCGCTTTCATCGCAATTCCATGACGATTTTCGCGGACGATGAGTCTCGTCGCGTTACGTTTTCGTATATTTTTATCAAAGGAATGCATGAATTAATTTTTTTTTTAGCGCAAACGATATTTCAGGAAAAACGCGAAAAGGAGAATAGAAGAAAGGGGGAAAGAAAGCTGCAAGCTACTTTGAGCACACGAGAATATATGACGATTATTTCCAGGATGGCATCTCTCTTCCTGTCTCTTTTTATATAGCCGAATTTTTACATTGAAGTCAAGATAGGGGATAAAGTTTAGACCCGGTTGTAAAATCTGCGATATTATTTTTATCGTTTACGAGGTCACGCTTTTTATCAAGATTAAACCAGTACGTCACAGAGTACTACCTGTATCGAACCGTGTGAAAAAAATAAATATATCGATTTTCACCGGCCTATTTACCAGCACTTCACATTGCGTCACGTCAGATATTCGTTTCAACAAATTTTAAAAGTTTAGAACTGGCTAACTAGATTCTCTCGCATTATTTATATGCAAATTTAAAATTCCTGCAACAGCGAGTGTTACCCTGCTTGTATAATAAAAAAATTGTTTATACGTTTACGGTTTATAAATATTTGAAAATTAATTCTTTAACAAATTCAAAGGGTCATACAGTCATAGAAAAACGATAATTGTCATTTTAATGTTTTTCTCGAAGCAATTATGTGTGTAAAATACATAAAATACATAAAATAATAATCACATTTTATATTTTTTAATAAACGTGGCTATGGAAATGTCGAGACATTTAATAACAACAAACGAGCGATAACAAAGAAAAAAATAAACATATAATAATTATTAATTATATTAATAATTAATTCGATAAAAATTTTAGTCTGATTGTGAACCAAAGTGATAATTCCCAAAAATTAAATTGTCTCAGCAATTGCTTTCAAACAATCTTTGCTAAGAAAAACACGTATTCATTGAAGAATTTGCAACTGACCAGCTTTCAGAAACTCTTATATATCTTGCTGTCATCCAACCAATAGCAAAATACTTCAACTATAAACGAAATCCCGAACGAATGTTGATCGATGCAAATGCAATTTAAATTTTATTTCTGCTTCGTAAACTTGCGCGACAGCGAATGCCAAAGAAAATGCGACTTTAGATTTTCCCGTGCATTAAAATGCGACCGTGCTATATCTCCATGGTCGATAAGTCGTTTGTGAAGAGCTTGAATGGCGATGCCGTTGCCTGATATACCATTTACAAGGTATAGCACAGAAAAATCTCATTCCATTTTGAATATAGATTGATTTTACAACAATACTGCCACACGCACATTTTATTTTTTGCTATACACATGTGTACATGTCTCTGTGCAAGAAAAATCGTCCGTGATATGATCGATGCGACTTTCCGGTGACAAATAAAAGAGGTCGGAAAATAGAAAGAACGATTTATCGTCTACAATTTATGAGATTCTAATTTCATTAGCTTCGTCCGGTCCGATGTAATACTCTACTACTTACAAAAGAAGTTCGAAGAACTATAAAATTTAAAAAAATCTGAAATTTTGCACAAAGTAGATGGATCTAATCACAAAATGATTTTTTGTTGATGCTTTTAAGGGTGGAAACACCGTCTTGAAAAAAATTTTCTCTTTTGGAATAAATATCGTCGAAACTATAAAAAATAGTTTAAGTAACAGTTGAATGATTTTAAGAATACTTCAAATTAATAAAAATTAATTTAAAAAATAATGATCAATAATGGGAGGAATTTTGAAAAATAAAAATTTTTTGTTATTGATTTAAAGTAAAATCATTAAACTTTTATATAAATTTTTTTATCTTTTAGTTATCTTATAATTTCGATATTTGCTCTGAAAAACAAATTCCGATTTTTTTTCAAGCTGGCATTTCTATCTCTAAAACTGCAACAGAAAATTGTTTCATAATTAAGTCCATCTACTCTACACTTATGCAAAGTTTCAAATTTTTTTTTTTTTTTAATTTTACAGTTGCCGAACTTTTTTCGCTCGTTAGTAACAGCAACGCAAGCGAGACAATTGATAATACAACTCATATGTATTCCATGTATAATTTCACGATAATTATTAGATTTATTCAGGATGTACTAGAACCCATGAAGTTGCTTTTAATTACAGTTTATTTGTCGAATCTGATTTAATCGTTTAATTTTAGTTATAGTAATTATTTAAGTATCTAATATTTTGAAATTAAAAATTACAATAATATCATAGAAAGGTAAAATTTAGAACATTTTTAACTCTTGCAAAAATCTTTATTTTTAAGTTATCACGCTTTTTTAAGATGTGTGTGTATACATAATTAGAAATTAATTCTTTAGTAAAAAAATTTGGCATTTACAAAATAATGACCACCGTTTTTATATCAAGACATTTAATAATAGACGTAATGATTCGAAAATAATTATCAAATAAAATTAATTTATGAAAATAATAAAAATTTTTTAATTTATCAAAAAATATTTAACAAAAAAACTGAATATTCTAGAATGTTTCATATCTGTATTTAATTGTACAGAAAAATAATTTGTCCAATAGAAATAAAAAATTGCTATTTTGTTAAAATTTGATTAAAAAACGTTATTATTTTGTATTTTGGTGTACTAGCTGAATTTTATTGTTAAAATTCCAATTGCAGTCGCAGCTAAAATGTTTCTCGATGCACTACCTCTATTATCGTTGGCTTGCGAGAGATTTCTATAGAACCGCCATAGAGAAGCATGTCTTTTCTTTAATTCGCATTGAAACGTATAATCTTGTCGTTTGATTGGTTTTCGCGTTCATCGGATGCCGATATCTACCGCGACGTTCATCCTCGACATTCAAGCCGACGAGGCGCGCACGTAAAAAATCGATAGTCGCCTCGATTTATAATACTATGACACACCGCTGCTACGTGCGTCCTTCCACGCTCATCGAAGCGGAATCCGACTTCCTCATCCGGCATGGCAGCAGAAATTTTCTCGTTGAAGCTTCGAAAGGACTATCGTTAATCTATCAGAATATCGTAAACCAGCCAGTAGAGTTTAATTAGTGGATGATAAATTTAGAATCGATGCCAACTAGTCTGAATTAATTAGATTATTAATTTTAGTAAAATATTCTTTCGAGGATCCTGAAGAGAATTAGCTGTATAGAGATTAGCAGATCGTCGACCTAAAGAGCATCGACTGATATAAACGTAACTAGATCCGTTCTATCTATGTATCGCCGGTTAGAGTGATTAGTCGTCAGATAATAAGAATATAAATGACTATCTATGTATCGCCGATTAGAGTGATTAATTGTCAGATAATAAGAATATAAATGACTACCGTCAATTTGCGCGAGTTAGTTCGCCAATCGTTGTGATCATCACTACACGACGACGATCAATCCGACGAACGACACGATTTCCACACGACGCGTCTCAACACGACGATTATTGCTCTGGAAACCGCTCTTTAAACTGCTCTAGAAACGAGATCGCGGTGGCGGACCGTACGGTGGTGCGAACTCCTGGCCGACCGAGAAGTTTCCGCGCGCACGAGTTTTCCTCGCGGCGTGTTATTGATCTAGCAGCGTCGAATGCGGTTTCGAAGCAAGGCTCGCCGTTGCCCTAGGCACACTCGATGGTGCACGTTTCGTGGCCTGGGTGTGTCGTTACGCTGCCCGTGGACTGTCAATGGGGTTCGGAGCGGCGGCTTTTCCGGCGGTCTCCCAGCTTAAAAGCTCGATCCGAGAGAGAAACGTGCTCGTAAAAGCGAGTATTTTTGTATGGACTAACCTCCTATCAACCGGTGCGTGGTTGCGATTCTCCGGTCTGCCAAAGTGCCATCCCGACGTTTGCGACTGAGAAAAATCGCAAACGGCACGACGATGCCGCGGCGGCGGTACGATCGTCGGTCTGACCGGTGCGTGCCGTATCCACTTGGAACTTGGAGGGTAGATCGAACGGCGTTTAATGGCGGGACGAACGTCGATCGCTCAGAATGAACGCGAGAAATCAGAAGAGAGAAAAATGTGAGGACAAAGGGAGAAAGGAGAGAGGAGAAAGAGAGAAAGCGAGAGAAGAAAAACGAGAGAAAGAAAGAGAAAGAGAGAGGGAGAAAGAGTGAGGCCGGATGGCACTCGAAGGAACGAGAAGAGGAATCGTCTGCGAGGGTGGAAGCGGCGGACGAACAGACCCTTCGTGATCCGCAAGCTGGCGTGTTCGAACTGCGACCGCTCTGTCGACTGCCGTTCTGCCGTGGGAGGGAGAAGGTGGAAGACGGGGATGATGTTGGGAAAGGGGTGGGAAAGAGCCGGAGAGAAAGAGAGAAAGAGGCAAGGGTAGAGAGGTAATCGACATTAGCAAAGAGAAAATAGGAAAAGCAACGAGAAAGAGAAGAATGGACGATGAAGAGTGAAGAAGAAGTCAAAACGAGAGAGAAAGAGAAAGATCAAGATGGAAAAAAGAAGAGGAGGGTGAAGGGGAGAAAAAGAGTTGCAGTCAGCAAGAAGGGAGAGAGAGAGAGAAAGAGAGGGTGGAAGGATGGAAAGAATGATTAAAAAAACATCGAAGCGAGAGGGAGCCACAGTATGATCAGCCGGCGCAGTCATGAAGAGGAGACAAATCGAGGGGGGAAAAAAGATCAGCGGTCAAACGGTAGTTGCAGAGGAGAAACGGCGTTTTATGTTATTAAGTTCTCAAAGAGCTAGACTGAAAAGCGCTATCACGGCTGCGATTAGATCAGCAAAGAACATTACGTGGAACAGACATTTGTATTGTGAAAAGATAAGGAACAGGGAAGCAAGAGGAGGAGAATAAAAAAAGGAAAAGATGGCCACAGAGGAGGAAAGTTGGGAGGAAGTCCACTTACTTAGGATGGAAAAATCGAGGGATGGCAATCCTTACATATGAGCCTCAAGTCTTTGAGAACGAATTTAAGAAAATAGAACAAAAAAGATTCACGGTTCCTTATTTGGATTTAAAGGATGCCAGCTCTCAAACACAACAAAAATTTAGGAAAAAATGAATCTTTTTAAATATTAAAAAAAACATTCGTGTGGAGAACATCAAGTAACATACGCAAAATAAAAGATGAACTAGAAAGAAAAATTTTTACTAACACTTTGATCCAATAAATATGATATAAAGAAGCACAAAAAAGACATGCGAATCTTCAGAGTAAGAATTTCAGATACAATCGAGACAAACAGCGATTGGTTGCACGAAACAGAAATTTTGAAAATTCTCTTTAAGACAGGAGATCAGCGAAGGATGATGAAGAATGCATAACGCGATATCGAGAAGAAGCTCTAGGAAGAACACGGAAGAGATAAAAGATGTAGGATGGAGTGGAAAAGAGTAAACGCAGATGGACGAAATGAAGCGAGGAAAGAAGGGGATTTCCCCGCACCCCCGAGAGAGTGCACGATGAGGACAGATCGTTAGAGTGGGAGGAGATGAGCGAGGGGAATAAGGACGTGGTGCGCGCGCGAAGTGGCACTGGGCCATCGATCGGCTGCGCGCGGTGGTAGCCGCCGCCGTCTCCGCTGTCGTCGTCATCGTCGTCATCGTCGTCGTCCTCGTAGCAGCTGAGCATTTTGCGCTGCACTTAGTTTCATAGGGTTGACTTCTTGCGCGCGCGCGCGCTTGAGAAGAAAAACAAGAGGAGCGCGGCAGCTGTGGCTACGAGGGATGGAAAAAGCACGTCGTGTCAGGAATCAGAAAGAGTGAAGCGAAATGGCGACGGAGTTATAAAGAGAATTGGGAATTAATTGCTCTGAGAGAGATGTCCGTCTGTGAATTCTAGCTTTCTCGCTGTAATCGCTCGAAAATAGTGGCAGACACAGTCCAAGCAGCCTTCTGAAGCCAGAACCGTGCTCTCTGACTAGTACTCTCCGTAGTCTTCTAGGTCAAGTGGGCCTAAATATGAGTTGAGAAGTCGCGTTAGCGACACTTCGTACGTGTCGTTTCGTAAGATTGCTTGTAACATAAGAACTTTAATTTTAAGCAAAGGTAGAAGAATAATAGTTTTTAAAATATGATTCCTCTTACAAGGAGTATATACTATAAGAGTATATATAATATAAAATATTTATAAATGAGAGAGAGAGAGAGAGAGAGAGAGAGAGAGAAATTTAATTTTTAGCGAAGATGAAAGAATCAAAATTTCCTATGTGATTAAAGGGTTCTTCTAGCATTTTTATAATTTTTAAAGAGATGCATGTAAATGATAATAAATCTTCCATAATAAATAAACCTACATTATATTCTACTACAAGTAATGATATTCCGATAAAAATATCTTTCAAAAAAATTTTCAAAACTTTCAAAAAAGACGGGCAATGATAAATATGTATGTATTTATATTTGTACATGCGGTAGAATGATATTTGTTATTCCCATGTATTTACGGATTAAAATGATGAGAAAGAAAATTGTAAAGAAGTTAAATTGCTTCAAATGATCAATTTCATTTGGAAGCTTGTTTGACAAAAAGAAAATTCTAATAAATATTCAACATGATCAAAGATTATTATTTAAAATTGTTTGATTTCTAAAATACTTTTTAGAATAGTTTTAATAAGTTTACGATAATAAAAATAAAATCAATAACATTAAGCTAAAAATTAAAGAAAATAATATTCGAAAAATAATATTAAGATGATGTGATAAAATAAAAGTAAGTAAATACAGAAATAGAACGTTAATTCCTTAAGTGTTTTACAACAAGTTTTTCAGAAATAAATTTTATTTCAATCTACGTACATTATTTCCAATTGACAGAATTTGTCGGAGTAAGATGCACGTGCTATTGCTTTATCTAACCGAGACAAATCGCGTCTATTCTTATTGCTTCGCGTGACGCGATATCAAAGAAATACGCTGTATCGATCGCCTTTTCCTTATCCACGTACGAGTGCATTGACGTTACAAGAAGCCCGGCACACATATTGATCTTGTATGAAAAAACTGAAGGCCAATATGTCCGCAAGACCGATAAACATTCGAGATTATTGATCTTTATTATGCAGATTCTGTGTAAATTTTGATTTAGATTTACTTGTTTAGATTTAGAATGATAGATTATATTTTATATTATACTTTTATAGTATATATTCCTTGTAAGAGGAATCATATTATAAAAACTATTATTCTTCTACCTTTGCTTAAAATTAAAGTTCCTATGTTACCAAGCAAGATATAGATAGATGTGTATAATAATATTTAAGAAAAAACATACATATTAAAGTTATAACACGTTAAGTGCAGTACGAATTTTTCAATCGGCCCCCTGACTATTATCTTGTACCTAACTTTCATAAAATAAGTGTTCATAAAATTAATATATGAACCTAGAATTTAACAATTTTCAAAATATTTATGGATATTTTTTATCCGCAAATACATGCGTGGGAATAACAAATATCATTCTCTTACCGCATGTACAAATATAAATACATACATATCATTTATCGTTGCCTGTCTTTTTTGAAAGTTTTGAAAATTTTTTTGAAAGATATTTTTATCGTTGGAACATCATTACTTGTAGTAGAATATAATGTAGATTTATTTATTATGCAAGATTTATTATTATTTACATGCAATGAAACACAATTTTTAATTCATTCTTATATTATTCTTGCACATGAATTCGTAAAATATTTTTATACAATATATAATATATACATATATAATATATATATAATATATACAATATATAATTTTCAGTAATAATATATTTTTTTACACTAAAATACATTTTAATAAAATACGTATCTTTTTTATAAAAATCTTCAGTTAAATGAATAGAAACTTTTCCAGAATTTAGAATATAGATAAGAGATATAGAAAAGAAAGTGATATATATGAGTCTCCTATTTGCATTTTGTACAATTTTGTTTAAGAATCAATATTAAATTTACAAACTTAACAATTACATTCGTCAAAGTGTTGTTTAATCAATTTTAGACTCAAAGTTATAAATATATATTATTTAATATATATTATATATATATATATATACATTATTTATAAAAATATAAATGACACTGCATAATTGGTTAAAGGGATGCTGGAGTCGTTTGTTTTACCGACTAAACTTAATAATTTTTGTAAAAGATTTTCGTATGTATTACTTTTATAGATTTGGAAATCTTTTCCAGAATTGAAATATATTCATTAATACATGCCTACTGGATGGAATTTATGCCGAGAATCAAAAAAATTGTTAATTTAGATCTTTTCTATCATTTCTTAGCTTATTGGCGCCTGGAGCTGTCATCTGTCGGAGCAATACTTGATATAAAAGCTGCAATCTGTACTTACGAAACTGGAGTCTCCAGATACGTAAATTACAACAAAAAACAACGTGGAATTCTTAGAATTAGACTTAGGTCCCAACGTTATTTTAACTTTAAGCGAGGCTTAAAAAACTCTCTCTTTCTTTCTTTAAAGTTATAAAAGAGAAAAAGAAAAAGAGAGTTTTAAGCTTAAAGCTTCAAAATCATAAACTCAAGGTCTCATAATGTTCTTCTGCATTATTAAAATATGGGCAAATGCTATTTTGGTTATATACTTGAAATCATTTATATCATGCAATTATATCATGAATTAATCTAGGTGATAACAGAAAACTGTAATTTAAAAATTTTTTTATTTTTCGTATTGTTTTTTATTTACCCATATTTATTTGCATTTTTTTTTTATTCTGGAGAAGGATTTTTTATTCTGTAAAGAAAGCGAAGAAAATAGAGAAATGCGAAATGTGCGTTTGGTACAAACGACTCCATTTTCTTAAGATCTAACGTGTAAAAATCTTCGCACCTTGCAAACGATCTAACTGGTCGATTAGCGGCAACGGATAACGATCTTTTACAATTTTTCGATTCAATCGCCGATAATCTATATACAGTCTATAAGCGCCATCTTTTTTTTGCACTAATATTACGGAGCTTGCATACTCCGTCAACAATGACGGTCGCACAATACCGTCCCTTAGCCATTCATTTACTTGCTGCCTCACAATTTTTTTTTCTTGCTTGGAAAGTCTTCGAGCTCTTTGATATACGGGTTCGTCATCTTTAAGAATTAAATTCATTTTAACATTAACATCGCGTATTTTATTTGACTCATAATTTTCGACCATATTCTTTGATGCAATTCTGCAACCGTCATCCAGATGCGCGGAATCTAGCCCGTCTATTTCGTTTATACAATCAATTGAAATATTTCCGGCAACCTAAGACTTTCCTTCGGTCTAGAAATCAATACGTTTCGTTGTCCGCCGAACCTATACCGCGAAAATAAACTTTATTTTCTTTTAAACGTGGGGCGCTTAGTCTAACATAATCACACGCATCAAACACATATCGCTACCAGTGTCTATCATGGCCACTATACAGTTATTATTAATACATTTTTATACAATATAATTTTCAGTGATAATATATTTTTTTACATTAAAATACATTTTAATAAAATACGTATCTTTTTTATAAAAATCTTAAAGTTAAATAAATAGACTTTTCCAGAATTTAGAATATAGATAAGAGATATAGAAAAGAAGGTGTGTTTTTATAATATTTTTCATCACAACGCTTGCTTATCACACAGCTATCCTTTACGTTTTTCTCTTTAATACACTTTGCCGTAATTAGAATATCTTGACCATTTAATCTCTTTCCTGGATCTTGTAACGGCAATGCCGTCTCTGATGAAAATAAGAAGTTTCATAAGTATTTGTGGAACGCTTATGTGAGCGTTTGAGAAAGTTTATTGAGTGTTTAGAGAGGTCAATAGAGAGTTTGTCGAGAGGAAATTGAAACATTAAAGCGTTCGAAAGGCGTTTGCGTACAAAAAGCGTTTGCTAAATATTCCAAGTCTTGTAACAAACTCTCTGTACGAGGATGCATTAGCGTTTACTGAATGTATTTTAAAAGGCGTTGTCTCAGCATTGCAAACTTTTTTCGAAACGTTATATACAGCGTTTGATAAGCGTTTGTCGAGAAGAAATTCAAACACTAAAGCGTTTAAAACTCAACGGCGTTAGATAAGCGTTCTAACAAAATTTGCGAGCGTAATAAACTCTCAGAAAACGTTTATGAAACGGTTGTTAAAGCTTTATAAGACATTTTTATTTTCGCCAGGGGTCCTGTTGGCCCTTCAGTCTCTCGCCGTGATACTTCCATCACGCGCATACTCATCGCAGGTATTTCGCACTCTGAACTTTGCTCTCCGTTGCATGGACCATTCTGCGGGTCACTTGATTTGGATAATTTTTTTTATGCGCACAGTAAATCCAATACAAAATTCATTTCAAGGCTTTTATTATACATGTTTTAAGTAATTAAAAATTTTTTCATATTTTTTGTGGCAAAATGGCGGCGCTAGAGCAAAGAGAAGCCTTCTTTGTGAATAGTGGTACACGGGCGGTAAAATATCTCATCCAATTTTCAATCTCGAACAGAGGGGCGAAAAATTTGAATTCTATATATAATTCACTAGAGAAGTATGTACGGAAAAGAAATTTAAAAAATTTTTTGTGAAAATGGCGCTTGTTGGAAAAAAGTTTTCATTTTTCAATCAAAAATTACGTAGAAAATTGTTTGTAAAAAAAATTTTCGGTAAAACAGGAAATCCGTAGTTCTGTAGAAAATATAATTTTAAAGCTGCAATCAAAATTTCAAATGAATCGATAAAGATTTCTCGGAGTTACGTGTCCGTCCGATTTGGAAACTGCAGTTTCGAGAAAAACGCGTTTAAAATTTTACTTATCATTTTTCCATAGAAAACTTTGATTTACAATCTGCGATGCCTGCGCCATACAACTGGCCTTCTAAATTAAAGTAGAAGCCTAGAGTTCCTTAAAATTCGTAGGTAAGTTAATCCCTTCATTATTTCAAGTATGCGGGTCATAACAATAGCGCACAAAGGCTCAGAAGAAGCTCTTTACGTACTTTACGCGCACTTACGCTACGTATATTAATCAGAATAATGAAAAAATTTTTTCCCTCCATAAAACTCATCAAATCCTTATTCTTAAGATCTTTAGGTATAATTTAAGCTAAACAAAATTTTTTCGGTTTTTTGATTCTAGAGTGGCATTACCATTAGCATATCCATTAGTGGATATTAGAGTGGGTTACCCCTTAAT
This sequence comes from Cephalotes varians, assembly GCA_037157785.1. Lineage (NCBI taxonomy): Eukaryota > Metazoa > Arthropoda > Insecta > Hymenoptera > Formicidae > Cephalotes > Cephalotes varians. The sequence continues at coordinate 1,126,002 of JANQDE010000007.1, read as the reverse complement.
CGGCTTGACATGAATGACAAAAGCAAATAGCAAAATTTGAAACAAATTGATTAATACCCAGTTTCCATAGATTTGTGCGGAATTCTTTACACAGAAACATTGTATTAAGGCACTAAGATCGAACCATATTTGGCTTTGCTTTATTAATTTAAATTTACGAAAAATTAGGTATAAAAAAGCTATTCACAAGATAAGTATTACACCAATTTCTCATCAATTTTACAATTGATCAAAAACAAAATCGAATATTTTAAAGAATTGTTTGGAAAAACTCAAGCATTATCCGAAAGATTTTTTGCGTCATTTTATAACCATTAATGAAACACGGATCCATCATTACCAAAGACAAAAAAACAATCAAAACAATGGAAAAAACAAATTTCTTTTGATGAACGTTCGCCAAAGAAAACAAAAAGTTTTATCAGCTAGAAAATCATGGCAACTGTTTTTTGGGAATGCGCATTAGAATATTAAATTTACTTATCAAATATCTAGAAAAACAGTAAAATATTATACATCATTATTGGACCAATAAACGTTTTTTTTACATTTTTGTATTAACAGCTACTACAAATAAGTATATAAATATTTATTTTTTATAAATAAAATTCATCATTTAAAAGCGGAAATATTAGTAGACGCACCCTAAAACACTCTTGAAGCACAAGGTCACGGCGATTCGGTCGTCGGTTTCGACCGATAGTGGGAGGTCAGTAGGCGTCGCCTTCGAAATCGAGCCAAAAAGAACAATTAATTCCAAGCACTGGTCTACAGTATATAAGTACGTCCCTGTTTTTCATCATCATAGTCGCGCGAAAAATTCTCGCCCGATCTTTCTAATAATATCAGTCTGTTGATGTGTTGATGTGTTTTGATCAAATCTCTCTGCAAGTCTGGCATTCTGCTAACATTTCGTTTACGGGTTTAAATATGTATTGTATAAAGTTTGAATTTGAATCTTTTAAACTCTCAATTTCGAACTTTTCACTTTTGTGGAAAAATACTGTTGGATTAATGAAAAAATTGGAACAAATAAGTCCGTTAAAGATGTTAACGTGTGTTTTTGTCATTCTATTTTTATTATTTATTATTATAAACGAAAGACAAGAATAGAATGATAAGAACATGCGCTAACATCTTTAGAAGAGCATTCTAAATACGGGTCACAGTGTACAACATTGAGTTCAAATAATTTTTCAATTATTTTCAATCATTTTTTCGCGAATCCAATATAGTATTTTTTCATAAGATCAGTTTAATAAATACTAACATTCGTTTAATTATAAATGCAATAATTATTAAGGAGATTTGGTTGACTGAAGCTATTATAAAGCTATTATCAAAATATCACTGAGTAAATGACATCCATATTTTAATAGTAATTTTATTGAATAGTATTTTACTAGGAATTAGAGTCATTATTGTTTTAGTGTTAATTCAGTGTGTATCGTAATATGTTTAAAACAAACTCTTCTTTTGGAGTGGTGAAATTCACAGTCTTCAAAACAATTCATCGATAGCATATATTATATTATTTTCTTCAATGAAGATATAAAGGTAATAGTTTATATGTGTGTGTGATACATTTAATTTATATAAATATGTTTAATTTATTAAAAATTGTAGAATTAACATAAAATATTTTTTTAAATAGATTAGATTTTTAAAATATAAATTAAATAATATTATTATTAATTTAATATGACTAGAGACAAAGTTGCTTTTAATATAAATAAAATAACTTTGTTTTTTTTAATCTAAAAATTGATTTTATAATCGAGGCAGGTGCTTATCAACATTCCATCAACGACGAAATAAAAGTGACTACAGATTAAAGTCCTATTATGTTGCGACGACAACTCGCGTTCACTTCGTACATCTGTTTAAATTTAATTGCGTTACCTTGTGTCGCTGCACATAATCAAAAATTTAGCGATGCTCGTATTAGAACGCAACCTGCTTATGTTATTTCTTCGATGGCTAATTTTCTGAACTCAACGATGTGCGGAAAGGAATTACAGAATTTCCGAGACGCTATCGATCAACGGATATTATGGAGTTTGAGAGGTATGCAAAATCATATTCATATTTGTATCGATAAAATATTTTAATCAGAAAGCTAGTCAAGATACAATTACTCATTTTTAGCCTATGCATATTTCAATTATTCAATTATTTAATTTGACCTAAATTAAATCTACTTTAAATTAGTAATACAATATTTAGAAAAGCATTAGTACAATGGATTAAATATCGTATTTGTTTTTTTACAAAGTTATTTAAATTGGATATCTTTTGCATATATATATATATTATTTAATTAAAAAACTATTAGTTATATTGTATGATATTTCTCTTCTTCTTTTATTTTCCTTCCTTTTCCTTTCTACCTTTTCTTCTTACAGCCTTTTTTGTTGTTTTCTTTTTTTTGTCTTTTTATAAAATTTAAGAACTTTTCTTATAATTAAATTTTACAAAGATTCTATCAATAATTCTAAAAATATTATATTATATACAAAATATCCAATAATTCTCGTGACAACGTTTCTCGTGTGCAGATAAAGCGGATTAAATTAAATTAATTTAAAAATTCCTGTATTTTGCAATTTTCGCAGTAATTAACAAAAAATTAAGGATTGTCGAATGAGCGTGTATCTACTCGACCAATAATTAAATGCAAAGTCCAGTAATTACTGGATCGGGTGAAAGTTGTTTTCTACAAGTGGTAATGGTAACACACAAGTACGTGATTATATATAGTGTAAAACGTGTTTATATATAGAAAACAAAAAACGTCCTTGCGCTCTTAACAAAATCGATCAATAAGCAGTCATATCTTGCCGCGCGCTTGCATTTGACGATAAGAAGAAAGTGTATGATTTACAAAAGATGTCCCACGTGTCTTCCTTCCATTTCTATACACATTTAGCATCTTTTTACAGAATCGCGAAATCGCTCCTAATCTTTGTCGAATTATTTGACAAGCACGCTGGATTCGATCATGTAATTCTAGAATTTAACCAATCAGAAGAAAAAAATCAATCTCAAGTTTCAAATTTTGATTCATCAAAATCTCAATTTCAATCTCTAATCTGATATAGGCATAAGTCATTTATCAAGAATACACTATGCTTTTCAAATATTCCCATAAAAAAGGAATTTAAATCAAGGGATCGAAGGGACGTGGAGGTCCAACACGTCCAATCCATCAAACACCGTGCTTCATTACATTACGCATAACATGAGTCGAAACTCCATCATGCATGTCGATAATTTCTCAGCCAAAAACCTAGATTCTAAAAACTGAGGTAACGTATTAAAAAAAATTTTTTAAATTGAATAATTATAATGAACAAAGCATACAAGCTAGTTGAACGATGCTATAGTTATATTTTTAAGATAATAAACAACAAACGTTTCGACCTCAAATTATTTAAAATATTAATTAAAATAAAGTAGCACTTGATAGCCAATTTGGAAGATTTATAAGTTTAATGATCTTCCAATAATGTCGAGACATTTAACGAAACCGGCGTTGATGAAACCGATTTCTTTGAATAAATGCGTAAAAATTTTCTACTGCTCATATGTGATCATTGTGAAAATTTGTAAATATATTTCTCAAATGCAGCTTCATTAATTAATAAATAAAATGCAATGATGAAATTCGAATTCAAAGCACATTTTACCAATAACTACTATAAAAATTCTATGCTTGATAGTCCGGAGTAAGTGCTTGCACTTGTTGAATATGAGATTTGTTTTCTATTCCTGGTTGCATTATTCAAGAAGTATGCAGCGTAAAGCGTTTTTTCCCGAAATAACGACCAGCGATGATTTTTTATTCTAGTGGAACTTAGTGCACGAGTTCACTAGCTGCACTAGGTCTGAAGTGCAAACAGTGTAAGTGTCAGTATTAATTCAGCTATAAAAAATAAAGACTTTAGACTATAGACCTTTAGTTTGACTGCACTTTTCAACATAATTTTGCACTTTTACATGTTCTATTCGTCTCAAATCTAAACAAAGGATGTAACATCTGTATTTCTTTACATTTTAAAAAATTAATCGTGACATATATATATATATATATATATATATATATATATATATATATATATCAATATAAGTAATATTAAGTCTACATACAAAAACATTTCGTATCATCATTCAATTAAGAATGTCGAATTGCATACTCTCATCTTTATCAGATGAATCTAATATTTCCATGTAAACAATATGGGACATCATTTTTATCTTGCCTATTTTTACCATATAAATGTTGGACCCTTTTTTCAAACTGTATATAACGTGATATTTTTAGAATTATTGATTGAATCTTTATAGATTTAATAATAAGAAGAGTTCTCATAAATTTTAAAAAAAGATAGAGAAAAGAACAAAAAAAGATTAAGAGAGAGAAAGATTTAAAAAATACAGAAAAAAAGAAGAGAAATCTTATACAATGTAACTAATGTTTTTTAAATTGAAACAAATCACATTCAAATAACTTGCTAAATTTTGTTCACGAATATTTAAAAAAATTTGTAACAAGAAGTTGTAACGTATTGTATTAATCTTGTATTAATCTAGTGATATTAGATGAGTATACTTTGCACCTTTTATATGTTTCTCTGACATACTTCATCACTTACAATAGTTTACTTATTAAAATTATGAGAATTGTACGCACAGTTATTAAATCGTTATATATTCTTCAAATTTTTACTTGTACTTCTTCCTTTAGAGTATGCTTTTCAATTATGGGAAATTTACGAATTATATTAATAGCTGTTTGCTCATTTATCATAAAACAAATTTTAGAAAAGTGCGATTGTGGCAAGTGCGTGTTTTTTGTTAGAACATCTAAACGCCACTAAATTAAGTCTCAATAGATGCTTTTCATTTGGTGACACAAGTATTGTTCTGTCTTTGTTTCTTATTGAATATTAAGAAAGATAGACTGATGTTTGTGTCGACTTGTGTCACTAAATAGAAAGCACCCTTTGTATTATTTAAACAATAAAAACAATGAAAACGTTAAATAATTAACTAACAATAAGTAAAAACTATTTATTGGTTTTGTGTAAATAATAAATAATGCGTCCTATTTATTATTTTTAGTATTAGATTTCAATGGCGGATTTAAACCAGGTTTTATTTATGGAAATAATTATTGGCTGGGCAGTCGTAACCAATGTCTCGATATGATGAACAGAATTCCTTTACAGATTTCACAAAAAGTATTGAAAACGTTGTATCGCGATCCGCAAGAGGAATTTCTGCCTTTTAAAATAAATTATTTTATTGCTCATTTTAGATACAACAGTACTGTTCAATATCACAAAAATTTGTTTAACGAAGTAAGTTTATCAGATCTTCATGTGATAAATAAGATGTTTACATTGCAATACAAGATGTCTTACCATAAATAATAATAATTTTCTTTTTTGCAAAAAGAAAATAAATTAACAAATATTATCAAATTAAATGGTTTGAATTAAGTGTTACGTCCAAGTCCCAGGATTCTTTATTTTATGAAAAATTCAGGGTTTTGGAGGGGGCAAGGAAGAATTAGCAATAGCCTTCGCTTTCTCTTTCTCTCGCAGATCACGCTTGTTAGGGCGCATGCCACGAGTCGAGTGCATCTGTGAAAGGCCCCAGATTGCGGGTCAACATCCGATTTAAGAGCGCTATAATATATACCGTCTGAGACAGTACGTTCGTTAGTCCTTCATTTAGGTCAAAGAACTGAAGCCCTATAACTTGGGAGTGGACCTGTGTGATCTTATGGAAATGAAGGAACGGATCGAAGGTCAACCGATTAAATGATGACCATTTAAGATTTAATTAATATTTACTTTAACATTAAATTTATTCTAAAAAGGAAAATGCGGTTATAAAAATTACAAAAAAAAAAAGATTTTACATTTAGGCTAATTTTACATCTAAGAAATTTTACATCTAAGAAATAAACAGGAATTTACTAATACAATATAATTTAATACAATTTAAAAAATACAATTAAAGGAAAAATATAAACTTTATATAATATTTGTTTAAATTTAGATGTGTGTGTGTGTGTGTGTGTGTGTGTGTGTGTGTGTGTGTTTCGCGAGTGTTACACAAGTTTAGGAAAGTGAATGCTAATTTACAAATAATTTAATATATATTATGTGTATGTGTGTTGTGTCCGTGGAGATGGAGGAAAGGAGGGATTATAATTCATGGAGGGTACTTTATGGTGATGACGAAACTTTCTTCATGAAAGAAAAGAATCATGGAATCTATCAGACGTAACATAAGCTTTATTGCGGGTATACACGCAAAGAAATGATTTCGTAATATCAACAATTAGTTTGAACTTTTTCATTGCTAAAAAATAGTTAAATAAGCTTTATAAAGATAAAATGCATTTCTTATGAGATATAATTTTATTATCGAAAATTGGTAGCGTACTTTAAGGGGTAACATCAATCTAGAGATTAAAAAAAAAGACTAAATTTGAGATCTTTTGTGCATAAAATAAAAAGTACATAAAAAAATCTTTTGATAATATATTGTACATAGTTTGAAGAGTACAAAAATATATAAAAAATACATTTAAAAAATTTTTTTTTACAAAATAGCGGCGCTGGAGACTGGTAGCCAAAAGCGTATTCTGTAATAAGCGTGCGCTCCACGGCAAGACAAATAACTATCGCAAGTTTATATTTGGAACAAAAAACCAAATTGTTTCAGAATCTGCATGGCAATAGCTAGAAAAGGGGTTTGTCAAAATATTGATTTTTTGATTAATGATAAACATTTGAAGAAAAATTTTTGAAAGACGAAACTGATGGGACCTTTCGGATCTGATCACGTGACTTTAGCATTTACTGTATCTGAAAGATGGTATTGCAAAAATTCCTTAATATCTTAGGTAGACATGTGAATGCATTCGATTCAGCTAAATATCATTTGGTTTTAGCAGCAAATATTTTTTGTTATAGCACCTACATTCTAACAACTAACAAATTGAGCTTTGATAGCAGTGACATTAGCTGTCTCTATTTTAGAGAAACATCTTAGCTGTCATAACTATAGCTTTTAGCTTTGTTGGCTAATCATTTCTTTGCGTGTAATTTGTGAGATAAAAAGAGGTAATTTATGGTAAAACGTACTATATATACATTTTTTCTTAGGATATAATTACGCTCGGACTCTGTCTACCAGCATCGTGCACTATAAATAATCTAAGTTTTATTTTGGAAAGAATATTTCGTGATAGAATCATCGATGACTTCTATTTCACGGACTTTCAACTAATCCAGCTTAAAGATCTGAATAACGATGAATGGAAATTATCCGGTGGCGCATTACCTTTTATCTGGTATGTCTTGAGAAACGTAAAAATTTTATTCGAATAGTAATATTATGTAGAAAGACATTATAATATTATAAGTAATTTTTATCTTAATTTTTCAAAATATGAAGAGTCATAAAGAAATATTTTGTTTGTAGTGTTGCTTTCGTGTTTTTTTTTTTTATGATAACAATTGGAACAATATATGATATATTTATGCTCCAAAACCGTATAAAGAAAAATGAGATGAATAAAACTGAAAATATTAATAAAATAAATGATAACGGTAGGTATCATATCCAAAACTTATAAAAATAATTTTCATTTCATATGGACGTTCAACTTATTATTTTAACGTACTACAATTTTCGTCTTCTACAAATCATTTTTGTTTTTAATGTTAAAATTATTAACAATTTAAAATCAATAATTAATTATCTTAAATAATTATTAATCAAAAATAAAATTTTGTATGGAGCTATATCTTGTGTATTTATCGATTATTTGCGTAAATTTCACTTTTTTAATACTAGACACCATAGAGGCGCGCTTCGCGCGCGCTATTTAATTTTTTATTTTTTACTCTTTTTATTATTTTTTTTAATAAATTGCAATAATAACCTTCTATTAATGCACATGTCTATAAATTGTCGTTTGCTAATTCTACGATGACAGCTGCTCACGAAATTATCGCAGAGAGAGAACCAATCAACATTGCGGAAAAGCGGCAACAATACTTCGGTATATGCGAATATCGATTTTCTTTTTTAGAAAGGATTATTTATACTTAATCATTTTAATTTTTACATCAGTGTACTACTTATTATTCGAATTATTCAGGTATAGAAAACATATCCGAGGAAATGAAAATAAAAGTAAATTCGCCTTCTCATCAGAAAAATAAAATTGGAGAAATATTGATATGTTTCTCCGCTTATACAAATACTAAAAAAATATTTAGCACGAAATTAGATGCCGCTACAATACCCGTCATTCATGGCTTAAAACCTCTAAGCATGTGTTGTATAATTATATTCCACAGTGTATATTATAACACAGATTTTTTTGGCAAGTATAATTAAAAGTTTATTGAATAAATATCTTTTGATTTTTATTTTTTAGGCATAATGAAAATTATTTTGTGTACATAGATAACAAAGGATGGTTGTTGAGATTCTTTGAAAATTATGCAGGTCATATGATTGATATTGGAATTCTATCAGTCGAATCCTTTTTTGTTTCAAGCGGATGTTTGGTGACCTATTTGTATTTGAAGAATAAAATAAACAAAGAGTTAATAAAGCCAATTACTTGCAGAGAGACACTAATTGATTTCTTTATCAACATAATAAAAAGATTTATCCGGTACGTTTTTCGTTTAATTCGTACGAATAAAAAAGACAATGCAATAAACGTAATAAAACTATTACAATAATAATCAAAATAAGAGAAAATGATTTTAAAAATTTAAAAATTAATTTCAATGTGTAAACTAGATAATAACTTTTTGCACATATCTATAATTCAAACTTTACTTTCAAGATTGACGCCGGCTTATATAATGGTGTTAGGAATATCGCAATTAAGCTCAGCTTGGTTTGATAAGACTTCGCAGTTTTACGTATACGAGAGATCACACGAAACTTGCGCAAAGTATTGGTGGAGAAATGTTCTGTATATAAATAATTTCTTTGATATCAATACAATGGTACAAGCTCATTTTTTATTAAAATTATGTTTGAAATATATAAGTATAAAATTTTTATTCAAAAATTGTTATTGTAGTGTATGAGTTGGAGCTGGTATTTATCTAATGACATGCAATTCTATATAATTGCTATGTTACTATTGACTTTGTCGACTATGTAAGTTAACTAGCTGATATTATAATTAGGACATTCCTCGAATATATTTGAATAAATATGTATTGCATATTTCAGATACTTCCAAGCCGCTGTTATTATATTGAGTACACTCTCAATAGGTTCCATTATCCTTAGCGGATATATTTCATACGTTTACGAATATGTTCCAACGTAAGTTATTGAAATATCTTGCTTATCCAGAAACTAGTTAAGAGAATGTTTTTCTTATCGTTACAGATTTGATGAACTGAATAGACTTATAAGTATCATATATCATCCACCATGGATGAGAATAAATTCATATATTGTTGGAATAATTACAGGTTATATTTTAATAAAATTAAACAACAATTTCGTCTTGAAAAAGGTAAAATATTTTTCTATTCTGATGTAATTAGAAAGAAATAATCATAAAAATCATTGAAATACTTCTAAAATATGTAAACTAATTAATTCTTTATAAATCAATTAATAATATAGTACACACATAATAATGAGCATAAATAAAAACATATTATACATAATTTGACACATATTTCAGAAAATTATATTTTTGTGTTGGTGCCTTGTTCTCGCTTGCAAACTATCCGTAATATTTGTGCTTTACGATCGATCCAATATATCCATTCTAGCTACTTCTATTTATATAGCGTTGCACAGAATATTTTGGACTTTAGATACAGTATGGATTATAATAGCAAGTTCCACTAAACACGAAGGTTCATTTATTTATTAATATATAATTACATCTTATTAAATGGGAGTGCCCCGTTTGACTACAGTCCGATTGATCATAGCCACTCACAGCAGCCGGTGCCTAAACGCTTTCCACTGTTCTTGTGAGTGATGGCTGATGGTCAATCGGACTGTGGACAAACGGATCTCTCCCTTATTAAATTGATATATTTAGTCAAACTATAATATATTATATTTTAAATATTAAGTTTAAAAACATTATTTTAATCGTTGTATGCTTTGTTACAGGCATTGTCAATCAATTATTATCGTTCAAAGGCTGGATACCTCTTAGTAGACTCACATATTGTGCTTATCTTTTAAATCCGGTGATTATACAATCGGTTCGTTTATACAGTGAAATGCCAATTCATTTTGAATTTCTGTCTTTAGTAAGTACAAATACTTAAAATTCCAACATTAATAAAGAAATATTCTTAAAAATGTTAATTTTTTTAAATTCTATTTCTAGATTCTTATGAGTACGGGATATATTGCGCTCAGTTACATTTGTTCTTACGTATTGTCTTTGATGGTGGAAATACCCTGTATCTTGTTAATGCGAATGTTTATCCATCGGAATAGGATGCATGAAAAAGTATTGTAATTTTGGATATGAATTATTTTATGTATAAAAAGATTGTAAGTATAATGTATCATAGAAACATTTAACTGCAAGATATTGTAAATACATGAATTTATACAGTGTAATTCTAATGTTCCAGTATAATTCTAAAACAAAAATAATGCTATTAAAATTGCATCTCCGATGTTACTGCCTGATAGATCTTACTGCCTGTCGCCGACGTTTTCCGAAAGATAAATATTGTAATTACTACACATTTTAATAAAATGAAAATCTCAATAGTATTTAATCATCCATTTTCAAAATTTCGAAAATATATGTAAATAAACGTTGGATAGCTGATAGCTTTGCTCGCAACATCAATCATGGTTGTCTCACCGGCATTTATCCAATATTTTTTTTTTTTTTTTCATAAAAAGATGACGATAAGACTAGTCCATACCGCCTACATAGCCAACAACAGGTACTATTTTTGGCGGGAATCCACATTTGCAGAAATCCATACGAAATCAAATGTAGTTCTGCACTATGAAAAATACATTGATAAAATAAGGAACAAAAAATAAACTTATCCGATAGTTCTCACGCGACACCAACGTGTGGTATCATCGGACGGCATAGTGTTAATAGCACGCATCCTTTTTTTTCAAATATTTGCGTAACACCGACAACTATCGGCAGGCGATACAGAATCCCGGCGTTGAATGCGATTTTATCGGCAGTGTCGGTGCCGAAATCAATGTAACTACGTAATGCCAAATTCTAAAACGAACGTTACTGGCGGTAGTGCACAGGGGGTTTCGATAGCCCCACGAAAGAGACTACCTCCCCCCTCGGGATGGCCGCTCTCAGACCTCTCGCTGATAACGGCATCCCATCGACGAGACTCGTTGTGACGCCCGACGCATGCTGATGACGAAAGTGGATCGAACTCCCTTCATTGGAAGCGCATCTCGCCATCGACGTTGGAGCGTGACGATATGCACCATGTGATATAACGTGCCAAGGGAACTTGGACGTGCTCATCTTGGAAGTGGGGCGCAACGGACTCGTGCGCGGGGCCAGGGTCGACCGCGATCTCCCCTCTGCTCCCTCCGTCTCGAGTGAGGGTACGAGCGGATGGATGGCGGTGCTCGGCGCGCAGTATGGGAATAATCTGTCGTACGGCGGCACGTAGCGGTGCTCCGATTCGCGGTGGAGTCCACGAGGGAGCGATGATGGCCATCAGGTCGGCCGCACCACGTATGCGATGATATAGCATCTCGCCGGTGATTTCGCATTGTGAAAAAAAAAAGAAAAAGAGAAGAGAGAGGGAAGAGTAATCAGAGCAAACATTCGTCATGTTTCACTATTTGCATCTCAGGAGTCGTTTTCTGCAGACCCTGATCCTCGCGCTGATCGGCCTGACCTTCTACGCGTACTACCGCACCACCGTGTATGATGTTCGTCAATACAGCTCGCCACGAAACACCAGTAAGCATCTATAATTCTTATAGAGATTCTTTTTAAATTATTAAAGTTGCCGCTTTTTGATTTTAAAGGAATAATAAATTCGAGAATCAAAGGAACAAGAAGCAAAAGATTCTGTTCGTGTGTTGCTGATTAATTTATTAATTTACAAATGCAAGTTGCTTTCTCTTTCTTTTGTCAAAGGATAAAATAAAAACATTATTGAAACATTTATAGCACAGTAATGAATGTTTTTGAATATTTTGATATTTTTCTTCAGTTGATCAAGAATTAATGAATTTCAGGTTACTCCACGTACCAAGATGGCCTTCACATGCATGCGAATCTCAGTCAGTCCAAAAACTCTAGCTTGGACAGCATGTCTCTGAGCTCATATGCAGTGCACAACTCCAGCAACACCTCGATTTTCACCACGCTGTCAACATCTTCCAGTGCGCAGTCCTTGGCCTCGTCATCTTCCGTGAGCACGTTGGTCAATTCGAAGCAAAGTGCGAACGAGAAGCTTCAAATGCCAAGAGCTATCAACGTGACTAAATCGGCGCCGATTACGATTCGCAACGATTCGGCGCGCGCCATATACGAACCCGGACACACCGTGTCAATCCCCGAGCGCTGTCCAAACCTCGGCAAGGACATGGATTTAGTGGTGATCGTGATGTCTGCGCCAGGTCATCTCGAGGCGCGAACGGCGATTCGGCAGACCTGGGGACACTTTGGCCAGCGCAGCGACATAAGCGTGCTTTTCATGCTCGGCACCACTCTCGACCCAAAAGTGGAGACGATCCTGCGCAAGGAGCAGAACATGTACAACGACATGATACGCGGTCGCTTTCTCGATTCGTACTCAAATCTTACGCTCAAGACCATCTCGATATTGGAGTGGGTGGACACCTATTGTTCTAAGGTGAAGTATCTGTTGAAGACCGACGACGATATGTTCATCAACGTGCCGCGACTGTTAGCGTTCGTGTACAAGCATGCAAAAGACCGTAACGTAATATTCGGCCGACTGGCCAGAAAGTGGAAACCAATCCGAAACCGCAAGAGCAAGTATTACGTGTCGCAGGCGCAATTCCAACAGTCAGTATTCCCAGACTTCACTACTGGTCCGGCATACCTGTTGTCGAGCGACACAGTGCGCCGTCTGTACGACGCCGCCCTAGACCAGACGTATCTGAAGCTCGAGGACGTGTTCACCACGGGCATCGTCGCGCACAGGCTCGGCATCAGACGCTCGCACGCCAACGAGTTCCTGAACAAACGGATACAGTACACCGCCTGCAACATCCAACGCGGCATCAGCATACACATGGTCAAGTACAGCGAACAGTTCGATCTCTGGAAGAAGCTGCTCGACGGTAAGAGTAAGTGCAAGTGATAACCAGCGAAGCTGAAGGCGACGAAGGTCCTACGCTTGACCCTGGCGGACCAAGTGGTGCGATCCGCTTTAACGCGATTACCGCCTTAATGCGATTCGAGTTGCGGTTACAATACCAGCCGTCGTTTCATTGACGCACACGTACACATATAGCCGCGCGCACGCATATACGCACATACATTCGGTTCAAGTGCGAGTGAGCGGCACATACGGAGAGGATAATTGTGTGCCGCAAAACGGTGTAGAGAATCTCGCCGCTTAAGTTTTTACACGACGCACTCGATCGTGTCACCAAGTCAGGCTTTTCCTCACTGAGATCGAACTTTAAAGTGATAACTTTTTATCCCTGGAGGAGAATCTCCGAGAGCTAAAAGACGGAATCTACTATTTTGTATCTTTTATATATCTCTCTGAATTCCAAAGAAATATTTTTATTGTCGTAGAATTAATTTTGTAAAATATTATTCCGCGTGTAATGTATAGAAATTTTATTTTCCCGAGAAGGGAGAGAGGCGTCTCTCCTGCGCGTGAAGTAGTCACAAATGGTTCCATAACTTCGTCGACCTCTGGTCTTTTTTTTACATCCCGGTGCTAAACTGTTTTTCCATAGATACGATCGCCCGCGTTTTCGTCGCACGTTTTTTTTTAGCAGCGGATGAGCGTACCTAATTTTCCTGTAATTTTTCCACATTTACGCCGCAACATCCCTCATTTGAGATATTTGAGATATCATTGAGATCAAACAAAATCGGACAATCACATTCAGCGATTAATTTTTCCTAAGGAATAATATTTTTATGACGGTAGGAAAACTATCGTTCACGATGAGGTTCCCAAGAGATTCTTTTGTTCTAATCAGCGGTCTCGTCACGTTGGTTACACGTGTACTCGACGACATCCGCGGTATAATCAGGTCAAAATAGATATTCAACCGAATGTACCACGTACTTTCTCTCAATTAAGAAGAGACTCCGGGAATTTTTCTTTCTGACGTCTCGGATACCATTTAACATCCAAGTACATTCTGACGAATTATGTTCCAATGTCATTTGAACGATTTTGTTAATTTATCGTTATCGCGTGCAATCATCGTTTCAATTTTCAACCCGCTCGACAAAAGACGGGTAAATGGAAACGTGTATATTACGTAATTATAATCACGTCATGAGAGGAGTAACGAGGCATCTCGTCGCCAATTATTACGCGTCGCGCGTTATTGCGCCAATCAAGAGCGCGGTTGCACGCCCGAGATGCGAAGTAAATGTGTCACGATGAATGGAGAGTGTCCCTCCTCCCACTTCGTTCCTCTTACCCTTGCCCCCCTTTCTTCCCCTTCCCTCCCCCTCCCCCCGAATATTATCTAGTCATCGTCTGGATAATATGCCGCGTGATAACACGACCGGGTACCGGCGCGCCCGATATCGGTCGTGCCTCCCCTCACGCACATTCATGAGGCACATTCTCGTTATCGCCTCTTTTTTTTTTTCGTATCCTGCGGAAGTATCGTACTATACTTCCGCTCTCGGTGCCATATATCCGAGGCGACGATTACAAGAGATTTTCGGGTCCCGTGGCGCGATGAAATATAAAAAAGGAAAGAAAGAAGCGTGATGCCCGAGAGGGTCGACCATGTTGACCGAAATTCCCGGATGGACGGGATGAAGAGATTATTTTTTTGACGATAAATCCTCGGTCGTTGAGTCCTTAACAAGTCTCCTACTAGCGTTGTTAAATGTGTGTGGGTACAGTCTGATTTTTTTTTATTTTATTAAATATAAATATTTCTTTTTTTATAATTATATTATTATAAGAGAAGGTGATATTATTGTGATTCCCTTATTTACATATTGTATAACAATCAATATTTAAATTGATAACGATTACATTCGTAAAAGTATTGTTCAATTAATTCTAGACTCAAAGTTATGAAATTTTACTGATATTATCTGATATTTTACTGATATTTATTACTATTTTTTTTATTTATAAAAATATAAGGATACTGCATAATCAAAGTCGAAGAGAAACGAAGGTATTAATATGGTCCCATCACAAAAATAGATTTAAAAAATAGGTTTTGTTTTAAAAAAAACAGTATTTGGTTACAAAATTATGTTTACAAAAAAATATATAACTGAAAATATTATAGAATGTACGTATAACTACGTACACATAACTTCTTCCGCATATATACTACTGTCAGTAAAAATTTATGATATATTCGCCATCTAATAGTGGAGATATAAAAAGGGGCCATTATATCTATATTATACCTACAAAGGTCACATAACATTACCTTCTCCTCTGTAATTATTTAGTTACTTCCTATAATTATCGTTTACGGATATATTTTTTTATTGACGCTTCTGTTAATGATCTTAAAGTTGGAGAATTGTGCAATCTCACTATCCCGTTCACATCGATACTGCTCACATCGACATTAATTAATCATAGTTTTATATTTTATTGCGTCTGGGAATTTACACTAAGGTGTTGTGTTCCTAGCGCGCCGCGTTTTCAAAAAAACGTATTATACATTTTATTAGCGTATTATTATTATTATTATTATTTTATTATTATCTTTGTTTTATACTACTCCTTCGCTTTTCTAACGTTTTTCACACTCTTCGAAGAATCGGAATTACTTGACAATGTTTTAACGAGATAATTCATAAAATATTGCTGATTTTTCACAGCAATATAATATCACGATCTTGCGAAACAGATCGAATTTGCATCCGACAAAGACTTTCTAAAGATGAGCGAATCAAGATTTTTTGACGTCATATTGAATCGAATCGAATCATTGAAACATATCTTTGTCTTAATAATATAATTATTGTCTCTTTATCCAAGGACGCTATATTCTTGCAATTTTTTTTCTTGTGTGTGACCATAAACAATAATCATTTTTTTTTTACATTCCGATCGATCACTATACGATAGATTTTTTTATACATGTAAAGATTTATACATGTGCTTTTTTTGTACTTTTATCTGCAAGGAAATGCGTTTTACTTCTTTGACAACCTAATGTTTGTTTTATATATCATTAATTTATATATTTATCTGTTTAAACTTATTCATTGTAAATGATCTAAGGTCGAAACATTTGGAACAATTTTTAATACATTATTATATTGATATAAGCATCTATATTTGACGCTTGGTTTATAGTTTTTTATTTTTGATCTTTGAAATACAATTATTGTTAGATTGAATTTTAATACATAGAAAATAAAAGAAGATTTTTATGTAAAAAAATAATATTGATGATATAATATAAATGACTTATTTTAAAATAAATATACGTATAAATATATGTATTTAAATATTTAGTAAAATTGAAATGAAATATACGTATTGTTAGTGTCGCAGTGACTGAAACAATAACTCATTTACTCTTGTTACGCAATTAAATCTTACTGATTGGATTATGAAAAGTATTTTGAAATTAACAATATTAAATCATATGAAATGCATGATATAAAATAGGCATGTTAAATAAGTTGCTGTTGGATATTTCGTCTGTCTTCGAATTTTGTTATTAATAATTGTTGCTTGCTGTAAAATCGAATTATTTAATTTCTTTAAATATATCTTATGATATATTATTGTCTTAAATATATTCGAAATAAAGATACTTTTGTTAAATAATTTTTTTCAAAAATTTTGCATAAATATTAACAAACTTTGAGTAATAAAAACATTATTGTTATAAGATAAAATATATGCTTAGCACTTTTTTTACATTTTTAATTTTTTTAGGATAAAATGTACTTATTGTCATTGTTGTAACAACAATTAGACAAAAAATCAATCATGTAGATCAATAATTAAAATACTCTAATTTGCTAATATTCTAATATACTATTCAATATCATATATGACATATAGTAATTATTAAATATTTAAATTATAATATCGGTTATTTTATTATGATTATTTTATTTACAGCTCACTATTTTTTCACTATTTATATTTAAACTTGACAATTTGACAACAGGGCTATCAATCAAAATTTGTACAGACCTAATAAGACAATATCTCTTATTTCTGGCTTATTTCTATTTTGCGTATCAGCGGAAAAAATTTGATGTTATAAGATTGTTATCAATGCATGTGATTCGTATTCGAACTTCTTAGATTCAAAATTTTCGAATAATTCCGATTCAAATCATAGAAATTCAAATCCGAATTTTAATTCTAATTCGAATCTTAATTCGATTTAATTCGATACGTATTCGAATAGATAGAATTCGTATTCGCACATCTTTACTGTCTTCTCCTCGATCCTGATTTTACTGTCGCGTGTTTTCTTCCGCAGATTTTAAACCTAGACAATACACATGTTCAAAAAATCGAAGCTGTCTTTTAGACATCCGTACATGTCTGGGAAGTTTAAGTTCAATTCCGATTTCGTTGGAGCGAAGCGAAGGAGGAGCGTATGTCATTGATTTCTCTTGATAAGAAAAATCGCGTGCAAATCGCTGAATTAATGAGCTTCGAAGATCAGGCCAAGGCTCAGCCGCTCGTCGACGCACGGCATAATACTCCAATTGTGTCCTTGGCACGATTCCTCACTGACGAGATGCATGCGGAGCAAAAGGGCGCTTTTATCGTATAACAAAAACGTAATCATAAATTTACATTCGGGACTGAAGAGATGTTGCACCTCGTCCCTCTCAGCGGAGGAAAAATCCAAAGAGATTCCGATTCGACCCTTTGACGAGAGGAGAGAACGATACTTGACATGATCGATGGATGCCATTCGCCGAGAGGAGATAAACGATGTTTCCACAGAGTCGACCTTGCAAAAAACTAGTGGAACGAAGATGATTAAGCGATGATGTGACTCATAAATCGCCGCGCTGCGCTGAAAAGATGACTTCACTCACGCGGGATGCAATACATTTCGTTTCAAGAAAGCGCGAAAGGACACGTTTACCCGGAATGACGAATCGAATGAGCGATCTTGCATAATCCATAGGCAGATTGTCGTTGAAGCTACGCGGAGTGAAGCGACGAACGAGCTGGCATTCCGCATCGTTGCAGAACGAGTCGCAGCTTGACATTTCTCCAAACCCAAAGTTCGAGTTAGGATCCCTTTAGTTACAGTTTCCAGCACCGTAGTATACGTACTTACATATTCTAAATCTGCAGTATTGTAAAAACATACACACCTGTTGCTCTCTTTCCCTCTTTCTTTTTTCTCTCCTATCTCTTTCTCTTTCTTTAATGAACACATCGCACGATCATCATCCATAAATATCAATTGTAATTGCATAATCCGAAACAACAATTGTCACACATTCACAACGCGTGATCATGCGACAAATAATTTATTTCCATTTTTTTTTCTCTCTCTCTCTCTCTGTTTCTAACCGGGTAGGCTAACTAGTTGAATGCCGTAGATTCGCATTTATTTTTGTATGCGCGCATACCGTATGAATGTCTGTAAATGCGTAATTAATTCGTTATCAGGAGAACCTGGGAATACCTATTAATCCTCTCTTTTGATATTATTGAATGTTTAAAAAAATAAAAAAAAGACGTTGAACAGAACGTTGTTATGCATTCTTATAGATATTTTAATAACCGCATTGATCAAGTTAAAAAATAATAATTCTTAGAGTAATTTACATTTTAGTAAAACAATCAAAGTGTACCAAGTGTCTCTCTATTTTTGGAAGACATGATTCAGGAACAATATCTTTTCTATTTTTTATTTTACTTTTTGTAAATAAATAGATTTTAGTTGATTGACTTTGTAATTACTTTAAAAAAAAAACAACTTCTCATTCCATCATGAAATTTATTCTAATTATAAATGCTAATTATAACTTTCAAGTTAAACAATTGAATATTTACGAGAAAAAGAATTTCTCAAAAACACACTCGCACTTTGTTGTTAGTGCTCAATTATCAAAATGACATTTGATTTCTATAATTAAGAATGAACATTATTGACAGCGTGAAAAAAAACTAAATCTTTCCATTGTCGGAATAATGGGATCAAGTCTTTTAAAAAATAAAATATCCCCAGGTTTCTCTACATTCATTATCCAGCACAGTCACGAGGCGAATAATTCGAAGCGTCGATTGTCTGGCTCGAATCTTTCCCGTCTTACTCCTTTACTCTCGAAATCCGATTTCTATTTTCTACGTAGCGTTTCTACGAGAAGCAAATCTTCTCGCAATGATTCGATGTAACCGCATTTCATTCAGTTTCGTTTGTGTAATCGTATCAATTGTCGCAACGATTTTTATTTATTACGAAGAGTACCATGGAAAGAGATATATCGCATTTATATGAAAAATAAAACGACCACTCGAGTTCGCTACGCTTTTGTCGCATTACGAAATGTACGGTAATTTGCGTAAGATCCGGCACGTGTTAAGACATAACAGTCAATGAAATTAACATTCACATTGTGAAACAAAAGCAAGGCGAACGGGTGAATTAAATGCGCCGGATATATAAGAGTTAACTACAATTTCTGACCTTATACACGGAAAAAAAGATGTTATATTAATAGCATTGACAGCAATCTAATTGAAAATAGTCCTGTTAATTCAATAATAATATTAATCAACAACATTTTATTAAAACAAGAGCATGGCGAACTTGTTTTATTAATACTGAATTTATTGAATTAACAAGATTAGTTTTAATTAGAGTACTATTAGCTAATACAATTATTAGGTGTTCCGGTTAGTTTTGAAGGCTCACTGTAAAATGGATTGCTTCGAAGGATATTTTTTTTATATTCACTTATGCGAAATTCACTTATTGCCAGAAAAGTTATAGCTAGCGGAAAATATTTTGAATAAAATATAATTTAACGTCTCTCTAAAATAAACGTTTTCTTTTTGCAAAAAATCTCAAAACTAACCGGAACTAATAATACAATCTCAATTTTTTTCCGTGTAGCATGCAAAGTTTCGTACAAGCGTCCCAATTATTTTAATCCTAGAAAGATAGGCATATTTAGAAATCTAATAAGGATAAGCATATGTTTATTCGATGTATGAAATTTAAGTTGCATTTTTCCAATCATTTTCGTAAATAAATTTTATGTTTTATTATTTATTTGCTTTGACAACAAAGTGTATATATAAATAAAATAAAATTTAATATGCAAATATATTTATTCTAAGAAAATTGACATTTTTAAAAATATTTCTCAAAATCTTAGAGAAATCTTCAGCACGTATGCCTAATCGACACAAATTCTAGGCTAAATTTACATTTGCGTAATTTAAATTACAAAATTGAATTATTTAATTAATGAAAAATCCGAGAATTTTAAAGGCACTTTCGATAGCTTTAAAAATACTGCACAAAAAATTTTGCATTGCTACGTAGAATATAATTCGTGTCAAAGAAGAGAATATGTTTTATTACAATCTTCGCCGACATTGAAAATTTTCATGTCTTTTGCGCGAGACCGATGCTTTGATTCTGAAATAACACTGCTTCTTCATCCACCGTAAAATTCTGTGTGTGACGTTTTAAGCGAAGCGTGCGAAGCAAGAAAAGAAAGAAAACGCGACAAGATGTATCCACATTTTACGCATATCTCATGTAAACTCGCGAATCCGTGCGTCAAGAGACGATTCGATTTTACACGCAATTTCATTGTCATTTTTTAAATGTCAATGTTGCTGTAGACATTTAGCGAAAAAATCGAACCGCCCCTAGAGAGCTCAAGGAACACGGCCTTTCCGAGCATTTTCCAATTGTCTCTTTGTCGTGAGGCGTTTTGGAACTTCAAAATATGTATTTTTTATTTCAATATTTATATTGTATACTACTTCGAATGTGACAGATGCTCAATATATCAATGTTCGGAGATATAAATATAAATTCTTTACTCACTTACGCGTCTCGTTATTTAAGCCGCCCTGTCCCGCCTGCAAGAATAAAAAAATCAAGTTGTTCTCAAGTTATAATTCGAAGATATGATCTTTATGTCTTCTTATAATGGTCTCATCTCTCAGAAATCTTGATCTTTATTTTTGAGAAGCTTTCTTCTCAACAAAATAATTTATAGAAAAAGTAAAATAATTTATAGAACAAAATAACTTGGAAAAACTTTGTTTTCTGTGAGGAAATGTTTTCGGAGTCATAGAAATTTGATTTTGGCCTTGGACTTCTAAAATTCAAAATAGTGGATTTAATATATAAAATTAAAAAAATATAATTATCGTGAAACTTGAATTTAGGGAATTCTTGAGATCGCTGAATTTGAATGTAACTTCAAATGACTTCAAAATTCAAAAGGGTAATAATTTTCAGTAAATATCTTTCATTCCGGTCTGTTATAACAGTCAATTATTAACTATTACACTGCATAGCACTGATGACCTTCAAATAAAGCAAAATTGGAATTTGTTACTTGACAATGTTAAAAATTTCTTAAAATCGAATTTTACGATAATCAAATTATTTTTTTTAATTCTGTTCGCCATCAAATTTTGTATTTTTTACCTCAGATTCGAGTGAAACGTTACTAAATTCTCAATATCTCAATAGGCCAAGTTTCATGAAAATTAAGTGATAAATTTATAAAAGGAGATAATTAATACAATTCAAGCTTCAAAGGATTAACGACAACCATATCCGAATCCGGTATTAAATCTTTCTTCTAAAGGAAACAGAAAAATCATGAGATTCTTAATCCTTTAATACTCAACGATTAAATCGCGATGATTCTCGAATAATAATTGTTAAGATAAGAAATTACTCGAGGCATTAATGTTGCACTCAGGCATTAGCTCAGTTGCGTAATTCAGTTGCAATTTATTCATTTAATTCGCAATCATCGTGTTAGCCTGTAAGAAGCTATAAACGTCCCATTGCCTCGTCATCGCCGTCGTAAATACGTTTCGCCGGTGCAAAGGACTGAACGGTCGATTCGCGAGTCGCGCAATGCGGCGTTATTATCATCGGATATCGTAACGAGCCGGCAATTCATATGATTCTATTATCCTAAGTGCCCAGGTCAGCCTAGGATGCGAGACGAAGCACGAATCGCGCTTGACAGCCGGGCGTGATAAAAGACAAAAGAACTTGGAAGAGATATTTTTATAAGCTATTTTTCGCGGAAAAATATCGGGATTACTCGTTCTTCTTTTTGTCGATTACAACTAGTCAACAGAGCTTTGAACTTTTGATAACATGAAATGGGATGTTTTAATCATTCGCATAGTAAATACGAAAATGACAGTAAAACGTTCATAACATGTCATGTTTTTGTGTCATATATTATTTAATTTTAGAAATCAAGATTTTTTTTATGTATCGTAAAACGTGTTGCCTTATTTAAATTCCCAAAAGCAGCTCTGAAATGAAAGAAACAATATAATAAGAAGGAATTCAAAAACTTAAGCAAGTAAATTTATTAATAGAAATAGTAGGAAAAGTCCGCATTAATAATTGAATTATTTTTAAGCCAGCATTGTTCAGTTCCGTGAAAGTGAAAATATGTATATCACATTAACTAAAAAAAATACAAGTGTCGTCTATTTATGAGAGAAGCACATTAAAGAAAGGAATAGGTTTAATTGTCAAACTTTCACAAACTTTTTAGTTTGTCAATTTCTAAAAAAGGTGTGACACTATTGTCATATTTACATACAAATTAGCAAAAAATGTTTTATCCGTGTTAGAAAAATCTGATTAGTATTATGGATCTCCGACTTACAGTCATCATTAAAAAATAATTCTAATTATTTAAATTACAAGTTTACTACATTTTTGATAAATAAAAGAGAAAATACGTTTAATATTGAAATTAAGTAATATTTCAAAGAAAAAGAAAAATTATTTTGTTATTCATGTAACATTTTCCAGTTTTAACATTTATCTTTAAGAAATTATACGCGTGTCTGACGAAAAAAATAAAACTTCAGGATTACTCGTTGCAGTCGAAAGTAACTCCAGTTTTGCGTTACGCATCGACACCTTTCTAACAGCTCACGAAGTTCGATATACCTTTCACCTCTCACATATTCATTTCTGAAAAACGGATTCACTCGCGAAAGTGGAAAATTCGCGAGATTGTATTCGTTTGGGCTTTTTTTTTACCGAGTTGCTCGCAAGTGATTTATTGTGTCTCTTAATTCAGTCACTCAGTTTCGCGGAAGTGGCTTGTAATTTCATGCTGTGTAATTCCTAAACATTAATATCACAAATATAATTTAACAAATTATTTCAATTCCGTTTAATTATTCTTTGTGGTGCTATAATAATGAACATAATTAATGTAATAAACAATATTATAAAGAATTGAATGTATTCAATATTACGTAGAAAGTATCTCTTTTCTTATTTGACGCGTTAAAACTACCTGGCTTCAACCGAGAGTGATTCTAAGCTACTTTCACCGAATCTCTCGCTGTTGGATCTGAAGCGAGAATTCTCAAGTCTCGATCGCGGATCTCTCCGATTTATCGTTGCGTAACCAGCGACAGGTAATTTCCTCCGAGTGATTGCAGATGAGCGACGGAGCTTCGGAATTCGAGCTCGGAATGAGAAAGAAAGGGTAGTAAACGAAGGATGGCAGAGAAAGAGAGAAAGATATTCGGCGGGGGACAAGAAGGAGGCGAAGAAGCGAGATGATATTTGCGCAAACTGCGGTAATTAAATGCAAATACTAGCTGCACGCCTGGCAAAATTAATATTTGATGTCCGTCGTGCAATCCGGCTGTTTTTCCCTCAAGGAATCAACGGTTGCCGTCACCATCCGATAATGAGCGGGTAGAACGTGTGCAATCGCTGACAACAAATGGAATAGACTGAAGATTAAAAGCGTCTCACATTCGGCGAAACAGCGAAGAGAAATCTCTCATTTCTCGATATAATATATATATTATATAACAAGCAGTAATTGTAGAAATATCTTCTATTAACATTCTGATTTCAAGATTTTAAGATTTAAGAATGAAATTAGCAACACGACAAGGTTTCTTAGCAGTTTGTGCAGTTCCATTACTTTTGCTGAGCTATAGGAATTCTTACAATTGTGATGATCTGATAATTCGCATTTCTTGCATTTTCTTATTGCATGTAGAATAATACAAAATTATACTATTGCGAACCCAAGTATTTCCAATAATGGTTTCAAAATCACTTAAGCTATATTGTCATATTTTCAGTCTGCTCCTATTCAAAATCAAAATGACATCATTAAAAGACACAGGAATTTCTTCAATTTGTGATTTTTCATTTTTATTTAAAGTGTGATTAAATAATAATCATTCTGAGTTAGTAGTAAGTGTACTAGATATAGAATTTTCAAAAGATCGATGCTAAATCATAAAATCTAACTGATATATTTCTAGTCTACAAAATATGAAAAATTTTATATTAAAATAAAAGATATTTGTTTCAAATGAAAAAATTTATAACTTTTTCCTATTAGTATCAGCTTTATAATATAAAATAATTATGTTATAATTTTGTGTTACAATTTTGAATCAGAGACAAAATTTTGTACAAAAAATGTACAGTTACAAAAATCTTATTCTTAAAAATATAATAAAAATTTAATTTATATCTAAGACATCTTTAATGTCTTAAAATATCCTATATCCTGATTTTGGACTTTGTGTTGTCGAAGAAAGTCTTGTTCTCTTAAAAAAATTCTGCTAGCATTCCTTCAAAGCATATTGCACTATTAAGTCTATCTCTATTTCAAACATTACATTGTGCACTCTCAAATTTATAAATCTCCTTTCCTACCTATCTTTAATTATGAATATGGTTTCAGACATCTCAAATACAATGCGTTTCCTTTTCGAATACGTCTCTCTCTCTCTCTCTGCATGAGAAAATAACGCTTTTACGGTTTCCATCAATTCATTATTTTCTTCTTCATAGATGCCTTCAAAAAGCCTCTTGAATATCCTTTTGGTGATTCGCCAGAATTCCATTTTCTTTCGCACAAACTGCCTCCTGAAACTTCATTCTTCTCTGCTAAGACCTAAGCTATGTACTAGTCGCTTCTGGTTACTATGGATGTTAGTTACACCAAGTTTGCTGTCTACTCTGATTCAGAAAGCATTTTCGAGGCTATCTCTTTGCTCTACCCCAATACTATCTTATCCCATTGTTTAAATCAAAGATTTAAACAATGGGATTTACTAAATCCGATCAAAAGATAATGTCTCTCATACGACTTCCCTGCGATATCGTGAATAATAAACGAGCTGACTTTATTGCCAAAGACGCCGCAAGAAATAATCTCAAACCCAAGTTTAAAATTTAAGTTTAAAATTTCCTTTTCAGATTTCTTCCATGGAGACTTGGACCTTGGACCGCTGATTGAGGTGGTGGGGATAAAGACACGCGTGGAGTGAGAGGCAGATATTAGTACGAATTTTCTTCTCTGTCTACTAAAGCCTGATTGGTTATTGTTGCTCCGCAGAGTAATAATGGCGTTTACAATGACATTTAAGATGTTTAAGCTTTAAAGCCCGTATCAGACTAGATATTGAGATTGAAATTGAATTGTAATTTAATCAATCAGAAGAAAGAAAATCAATCTCAAGTTTAGTAAACTAATTAACTTACTACATCTATTGTAAACTGGCTTAATCGATAATCTGATACGAAAGAGTTGCAATTGGACGCGCTAATTGGTCCAAATGAACCGTTCCCAGAGTTTTTCTCTTGAATCAACCAATCAAATATTTTTATTTATTTTAAATTGTCTAAATATTTTTATTTTAAATTGTCCAATTAGCAACTCTCCATTGTAAACATAAAGCCCGATTTACCCGGTTTACAATAGATGTAGTAAACCTTAAGCCTTAAAAAATTAACCAATCACACTCGAATTTGAAGAGAATCGACTATTGGTCAATTTCTTGCGATTTAAGGCTTATTAAATTCTCATTGGAGACACCGCTAAATTTAAGCGGTGAGCGAATCAGCCAAGAATCACAGTCAAGAATTTAAGGCGAAAGGTAAGCGGTAGCAAATCAAAACTGTTGATTTCCTTACTGCTTATGTTTTTTTATGTACCATGGCCTTAAGAAATTGACCAATCACAATCAACTATTCTTCTTAGGGCCAATTTCATCAACGTCGGTTAAACTAACCGACGGTTAATTCCAATGGAATTATCCAATCGCATTTGTCTTTGACTAGAATGAACCAATCACGGTTGATACTTTAACCGTCGGTTAGCTTAACCGACGTTGGTGAAATTGGCCCTTACATTAGACTGTGATTAGTCAATTTCTTATTCTTATGCGTGGTCTACAATGAGCAGTAGCAGTATGGATGAGGCTGTAAGAGTAAGAAATTGACCAATCACAATCAACTATTCTTCTTACATTCGACTGTGATTGGTCAATTTCTTAGGGCTATCGCACACGAAATGCACAGTATAGCATAAGTATGGCATAAGGTCGTTGGACCAATGGGAATCTTACGTAAATCAATATGGCGGCTTTATGCTGGATGTTCATTGGTTCAGTGGTCTTATGTTATGCATATGCAACTTATGTTATTTTGTGTGCGATAGCCCTTACTCTTACAGCCTCATCCATACTGCTACTGCTCATTGTAGACCACGCATTAGCCTGGATCCTCGTGCAGACACTGGCGCTTTGACACCGAGCGCTGATTGGGTAAAGTGTTGTTTTAGTAAAAATTTTCTAGAAAGTTTCTAGTAAAAACAACACTTTACCCAATCAGCGCTCGGTATCAAAGTGCCAGTGTCTGCATGAGGATCCAGGCTTAATTACAGCCTCATCCACTACTGCTACTGCTCATTGTAGACCACCCATAAGATTTTTTGAATTCCATGGCCTTATGTTCTCGCCCTTACATTCGTAATCAGTGGGCGGGGAATTGATAGAGTCTTATGTTTACTAAAATTTTGTAGGATATTTCATTGAGTGTTAAATCGATTTTCAAAATGGTACGTGTGAAAATATTTAACTTCAAATTAGATTAATATCTTTCATTGGAGCCGATAAAGATACGTAAAGAAAAATGTATCCTAAAAGTGTCATCTCTCTTTAATCATCTTTCTTCTGTCAGGTGGTTGAACTTTTTTGACAGACTTGGAGATTTGAGATGTGATATTCGATTATTTAAAAAATCAATAGATTATAGTATATCGCTTTGTATCGCTATAAAAATCACCTACATATTGAAAAACAAAGAAATCTTTGACGATTATTTTACATTCATAATTGCAAATGATGGAACAATGTCTAAATGACGTGGACAAGTATATTAAACCTTGAATGTTTATTCTTTACAGATACGATTTATCCTCATACAAAATAGGGCCGGTAAGACTAGGTTAGCAAAGTGGTACATGAATTTTGACGATGACGAAAAGCAGAAGTTGATAGAGGAGGTTCATGCGGTGGTCACTGTCAGAGATGCAAAGCATACAAACTTCGTCGAGGTTGGCTCGATAGGTCGCTACTTTTTTTTTACATTTACGTGCAACGTCACTAAATCGTCAAATGTATATTTCAGTTTCGTAATTTCAAGATAGTATACAGACGGTATGCGGGCTTGTATTTCTGCATCTGCGTGGATGTTAACGACAATAATCTCTGTTATCTGGAAGCAATACATAATTTTGTGGAAGTGTTGAACGAGTACTTCCACAATGTATGCGAGTTGGATTTAGTCTTTAATTTTTACAAGGTATTACCCTTCTTTTTCTCTAATGACATTTTTTACTATCCTTATAAATTTAATGAAATTTGAGAGAATCATTGATTTCATTATCATTTCATTAATTTCTTAATTGATTAACATAATTTCACAAAGCTTTATTATTGCCTAACTGTAACATGTATTGTGATGATAACTGTATTTTAGGTATACACTGTTGTGGATGAAATGTTTTTAGCTGGTGAGATCAGAGAGACAAGCCAAACAAAAGTGCTAAAGCAGCTCCTGATGTTAAATTCCTTGGAATAAATGAGCTTTTGGTTTTATATGTTAACAAATGTATGATCTAAATATGTAATACGTGTCTAATGATGAATATACATCTGTATTATGTAGATTGTTGCGTAAGACACGTACATAAATACTCTATGTAACATCATTTAGATGATGTCTCAGCATTTGTTTCATGAAAAACGAGATGTACGATAATCTCTACATGATTTTTATGTTACGACTTATGAAAAAGGAAATAACAGTGCTCAAAATATGACAAGATATAGTAAAAAAAAAGTAGAAAGTATATCATATGTTTTAAATATATAATAAATACTGTAAATACGTGCTAAAGGATATGAAACTCTTTATTGACTCTTTATTATTATGCATATCTCTTTCACAACAGTATACAAAATAGAAAATATTAACTTGTTTTCTCACTAAGAAATCTGTCTTTATAAAAGACAAGAGGGGTCAATATACAATTCAAGTACAATTCTTTTGTACTTATGTTTAAATAAATGCACATCATGAGTACTTTCATATATAAAAAAAATTTTAGAGAAAATTAGTACTAATTTTTGTACATATCTTTGATAAATCATGGATGTACTCAATATTTGATCGGTTAAATAATACAGTTAATAATAATCCTACTAATATTACTAAAATATATCAAAGATATTTCTAATTCGTATACGATTAAAAAAATAGTCTACAAAATTGAAAGTCGTCTTACAATTGTGGGAGGGTAAATAATATAGAGATTTATGTACAAATAATACATTATAACTCTCAAAACGATTAACAGTTTTTTAGCTAAGTTGCATTTCAATAAACTCGCGATTGCAAAATAGCTTTCTGCAGCAGCGTGCAAAATGTCGCGTTTACTTCTTGACATAACAGATCCGCCGCTTTGTCACCCAGCGCTGCCTGAGCCGTACTGACTCTACCAAGCTGCAGTAACAACCCCGTGATATCCTCAGCCAATGGAGGAAAAGCCAGACATATCCGCGTCAATGATGACAACACTGGCATGAAGAGAATGACTCGATCTTCGGCGGATAACACGCCTAATAGTGTTATCAGGGTATTAATCGCCAATCGAGAAACGCTTAGAGCCTTCGGTAGGGCGTACTGAATCGCCAGATGTGAAGCCAAATCAACGGCGAATACTTGTTTCTCTGATTCAGGCTGCGACAATAATTCCGGGATCCAATCGAGGCATATGTGCATAGACGGAATTCCGGAAACCGTGATCGGGAGCAATTCTCGTGGATAACCCTGTAGGAAAAAATATGAGAATTATAAATTCAAATTAATTAAAAAATAATTATATTTAGATAATTGACGATTAATTAAAAAGAAAGGAGAAAAAAATGAAGTATCATAGCAGCTATTATGTATAAATTTATATTACTAGGACATTTATTGTGTAGTTTATTGTCACAACATACCTGAAAGTGAACTAATTTGGCCAGAGATGGATCGGCTATGAATACTTGATGTAAATAGGAGCATACGACACTCCGTATTTCCCGAAGAGACCACATTTGTCCGGGAGTTTTCCTATCTTCCTCCGTCTCCAGGCACGCTTCCAATAAAATTTGCACTGCCGCACTTTCTTGACCCGCTACCAAAGCTATCCTCAAATCTTCCCTTTCCGTTTCACTAGTCAATTGCCCGATTTCTTTAGTCAGAGGTTTATCTAGCATATGTCTGGATAATTGAGATCGCGAGGCCGCTAACGTAGCTTGTAAAATCCTATGAAGTAGTTTAAGAAATAATTTTTATTATGTGAAAATAACTTAAAAAAATTAGTTTATTTAATAAAATTTTTTCAGCTTACCTCAGAATTACGGATAAAATCGGCGCGCATCTAAAAACTCTCGTGTCACATCTCAATACTTGTAACGGATCTAATACGATATTGTCTTGTGTCAAAAAAACATTCTTCACTATTGAATTTTCTATTAGCAGGGCGTTTATGGAGAGGACCCATAAACAACGCGGTAACACAGTGTTAAGTCTGAGCCATACTTGTTTATAAAGCTCTGAAATTAGGAAAACCTGTAAGTTCCTTATTAATATCTCTTTTATGTGGATTAACATTGATATATAGTTGAAATATATATGCTGTGTACATGCGCGTGTGCTTGAATTTTAATTAAAAAAAAAAAAAAATGCAAATAAAATGACTTATTAAATAATTATTAAGAAATTGTACCTTGTATATATCTAGGGACCTGCTCATCGAGAATATCCTTGAAATAATGTATTATCAACTCAGCGTGAGGCCAAATCTCAGTCGGTTTTAGCGTCATCAATTGTCTTAACAATCTACCGGTCCTCGACGGGCAAGTTTTAACGTGGCTGAACGCCTCGACGATCGCAATGTCGCTGATTTTCGTGCTTTCATAACTCGCGATGGCGGAATCTATGTTAATCATCTCATCGTCAAGCCAGTCATCCACCAAAGACAGATGAGGAAAATGTATGGCCAATAACCGAAGAAGCGGCGAGAACAAACTAGCATAATTCATCTGATCCCGCTGGACCAATTGTAGTAGATATTTGATCGGTAACTCAGACAAAAACTCCGTCGAATACGATTTGATCTTTCTGTCTTGCGATATGAAGGTATGCATGTTGGACAGTCTCACGTCCTCGTAAAGCAAGAGGTAATACAGCAGCAGTAATTGAGAGGTAAGTGAAGGTTTCGACGTATCGATGTCCATGTTGTCGGCGTCTATCTGCATGGCATTTATGGGATTTTTCTTAAAGTCGAAATTTGCCCCGAATACGCTGTTCTGAAACACTCGACGAATCTCGTTCTCGGTGATGGGTTTATTCGTGTGTTCGGACGTCTTGTTGTTCGTCATCAGGATGGAATTCACATAGACCTCCACCAGAGCTGGTAAAACCGGGTGCAACGGTGGCACGCTGGCGCAGATCTGCCTGTATATCCAATTCTTAATAGGCACTCGGTGTTTCGCGAACGCTCGTGACTTCAGCAACTGATGTATACAGTGCACTGGTAGAAAGCCGGGGATATTAGCGTTCAGATTGGCCGTGACTGGTACTTTGACGGCATGAGCGGTAACCACTTGTTCAGTGAAAATCTCCTGCATGAAGATTTGCTTGATTCGCGTGAGATTGTTAGGTCTGATAGGTATCTTCATGCCGAGTGTAGCACAGACCAGCTCACAGATCGCCGACAACTGATTGCTGTGGAAGTGTATAGCCATCAACAATAGCATTTCGCCAAAACTGGCAGTCACGCCGCTTGCGCTTTCGAAATAAGCCTCCTCGCGTACCAGCCATTGCACCCACTCGATGCTACGCTTCTCTAAGTTATGATGTCCGATCAAGGACGGGCACGCTATCAGCATGCATAAGCCAAGAGACACGAATCTGACACCAGCCGGCGACGGCGGCGGATGCGATGTCAGAAGCTGCACGATCATCGTAACTTCATCATCTTGAAACTTGATGCCACCGATACCTCGCAGAGCGCAATACAGTCTGAGCAACGCGCTTGCCTGCACGACCTGCGATTCCGCCAATTGGCTATCCGTACTCTGCGATGCAATAGTCTGCAATCGTTTGAGGAGCTCCTCTCGCAGCAACTGCAAAGCCGTTTGGGATTCCCATTTGCGCTTCTGTCCGTTTCTGATAAACATGGCAATCCACGAACGTACTTGCTGGTCGCTGCCAAGAAGCAGACCAGATACAAAGGCGACCACATCGCTCTCAGGCTGCGAACTGTTTACATTTTCATGTTCCAGACTCAGAGTGATGGCCAACGCGGGCATCCGACACAATTCCACACATTTAGCCCTGATCGCCAGCGCTTGACTCGGATTCATCTGGCAGAGCATCGTGATCGCTTGTGTCCTGATCCTCCCTAACGCAGACTCCTCTTGTCGTTCCCCGTTACCAATCAGATGAGCGCACACCTCCGAGAAACTGTCCGGACTATTGGCAACAATCCAACAGATGATATCCGGGCCATGTTTGACATGCAAAAGGGTTTCCGCAATGTCCAAAATAGATAATAATGTTGGCAGTTCAGCGAGAGCAATGCAGATCACATAGCTTATCTCCTCCATGTAGACTGCATTGTCGAACAAATCCGACTGCTTGATCTGAAACTCCTGGTTCTTCTGCAGTTCCTGTATCTGAGATGCTATGAACAGGATCTCGCTGAGCACCAATCTAATCCGACGAATGGACTCGCTGCGTTCAAATTCCAATGCCAGACCACTCTGCAGAGACTGGGCCAGCACGCTGTCTCGTTGCACACTGCCAAGCTTCTGTCTGAGAAAGAAATAATGTTAGCAATCATCATCCTTGAAACGTGAAAGTCATACAATATGAATTTGAAAATCATATATATATTTCAGTAATAGTGATTTTTAAGTGGGGTGTAAAAATTCGCCCAGGTGATCGTTTATGCAATAAAAAACTAGATGACTATAGGTTGAATTCGTCGATATATATAAAAAAACGAAGGAAGCAAGATGCGCAAATGTCCTAACCTCAACTGTTGCTCCTGTCGAACATCGGTCTCGAGGGCGTGAAAATCAATTGACAACAGGGCGATGATGGAATTGACGGACTCGATGCCGGATAATATCGTCAGGACCTGCTTTCTACCCTCCACGCAGTCCTTCGTTATATCCAACGGCGAGATGAGGCTCATCCTAACCAAACACGGCAGAATGGGTCTGATCTCCTTGTGCGAGCACAACGACAGCTCCTTGATATCGACATTCTGTATCGCCGTGAACACTCGCGGCGACACGCGTGCGTTTTCATACATCTCGTCTCCGAATCTCTCTTAAATTCTCTTGCGGACTGGCGGCAAATGAAAAAAATCACGCGCCGCCAGTGTGGCACGCTCTCGAAAGTGTTGCAAAATTCGTGGGATAAATCCCACGATGGAACTCTTTGCGCATGCGTAAATACGTCATAGATCACGTGACCGATAGTCTGCATTCACGTATTTAAATTCAATATAAAGAATATTTTGGGGCAAATATAAAAATTTTTTATATTTTTTGCTATGTATAATATTTATATTGATAATACAGGAAATATATATAGATATATTAAGTTTATCGCTGAAGCAACCAATCAGTGTAAAGCCCTTATTAAAATGCTTTTTCTGCTAAACATAGCCAATATCTCGATTCGCAGAGCGATGTTTTTTTAATGAAATCTTTATTTTTATGCGAAAACACTGATGGAGGGTATTTTTATCAAAATTTAAGGTGAACGACACACACACACACACGCGCGCGCGCGCGCGCGCAAACTCTAAACGTTTATCTTACTTTTTGTCTCTCAAATATCTATATAGTTTTAAAAATATATAAAGAATTTCATTGCAAAATTCGAAAAATCGATGAAGTTGTATCCATGATGCTAGAAATTGCTCCGGAGATCTCGAATAAAAAAAGAATTCAGCAGTATCTCAATTTATTGAATTTTGAAATTTCATCGTTCTGTACAGTTTTTAAATAAAATATACAAATTTCTAAGCAGCAAATATAACAAAATATTTATAAAATTGTTGCGGAGTGTAGCGTAATTTAAAAATGCAGAATGGAAACTATTAAAAAAAACAAGAAATTTAAATTTTCAAAACTATGACGAGACATATAAAGATCTTTTTTTCTAAATTCATACGTTACGTCGTATAAATGGAACATGTATTTCACTAGTAAAATACATGTAATTTTTCAATCCTGAGGATACACAACGCCCAACTGTTTGCGCAGTTCATCTTCCAGCTTCGCTAGTAACAAAGATGTGTCGTGCGACATTTTTGGACTTTCTATCAAACCTGCGAAATTAAACATGAAAAAATATTCATAAGTATTACAATTCATAATTGTATAGAAAAATCTTTTTATTATTAAACATATTATTGCAGTAAATTTATACGAGAGACTCCCAAATCAAGACAAAACACTGATAGCTTTACCTTTCAGAATGCAGTTGCGAGCTTCAGCAGCTTCGTAGGAAAGCCCGGCGGAATTTGTGAAGTTAACTTCATTCTTTAGTTTCGGCAGCGACGTATTCACCGTTCCACTCGGCAGTTCCACCTTCGTCGGACACCAAAAGGTTTCCGGTACTTTTATCATACCTTTCGTGCCGCAGATGTACGCTTCATTCGGCAGCTTCACCAGCGCATTTGACATGATTGTCGCGGTGCGATTTCCTTTGTAAGTCAAGATAGCCGACATTGATGTGTCAACTCCGTTCGCATTTAGGGACCCGCTTGCCTTAATGCTCTCTGGCATCTCGTTGTTGTAGGCCAAGCAGGCGAATTGTAAACAGTAAACGCCGAGATCGAGAATCGTGCCACCGCCCAATTCTTTCACGCTGTAAGTTGATTAATTAATTAACAGCCTCGCGCTTTTTGGATACTAAATAATACTAATTAATAAACATTACGAACATAATCCGCTCTACGTCATGTATCTGGAGACCGAAGGAAACGATCACTTGGCGAATATCGCCTAGGCTGCCAGACGCAATTTCTTTCCTGATAGCATCATACACGGGGAAGCAGCGGCTCCACACAGCTTCCATCAGGAACAAATTTTTACTCCTGGCATAATTAATCAACTCTGTGGTCTGTTTCAGATTCAGCGTTAACGGCTTCTCGCACAAGACGTGTTTGCCGTGCTTCAGCATCAGCATCGCAATGTCGAAATGTTGAGGGTGAATCGCACCGATATATACGATGTCTTGAAACATAATAGACATCGTGTATAACATAACAAGTACAAGTATAAAATTTAGTTACGAATAACAATCTTTATAGGAATATATTCTTTGAACATTATTTTGATATATATCTTGATGTGTGAAAATTTCTCTTATAATTCTTCATATAATTTCTCAGCATAAATTTTTGAATTTTTCAAAATTTCTGTATAATTTTATAATTTTCTAAAAAATTTCTCGGGTATTTTATATTGAAACACTTAAAAAATGCTAAGAAAGTCTACTTTTTTTAGAATTTATTATATAAATTCTGAAATATTCTAATTAATATTTTTTATTCTATAATTTCCAAAGAAAATTTATAAAATCTGAAGAAGTCTAAGATATCTTTAAGAAATCTTCATAAATATAAAATATAAAAAATTCTAAAAAATATTGAGATATTATTTGAGAATTTTTTCACTAAATTCTGAAATATTATTAGATTTCTAATATACTTCTCATTCTACAATTTGCAAATAAAATTTATAAAAAATTAATTATATCATCTATAGCTCATAAAATTTAAAATCATAGGCAATATAAAAAGGAACGAGTGAGCTAAGTTAGATGATAATGCTAATTTATCTACGCGATATGATTGTCACACTTACAACGCAATCTTAAACTGAAGCTAGAATAATAACATCATAAATTAATTGTCAATTTTGATTATAGTGTTAATAAGCATATCAAAAACCTGCAAAGAATTTATTGGGAAAATTATTACCTCAGCCAGGTTTGGATCTGGAACTTCTCTGCCAATAATTTTCGCAATAATTTTTTTGCAGGTTTTTAAGATGCTTATTAGCACTATAATTAAAATTGACGATCAAATTAATTTGTGATATTACTATTTTAACTTCAGTTTAGGATTATGAGTCTAACAACCATGTCGGTGCGCACTTTATAAAAAATAAACTTACTAAAAAATGTATCTAAAATTTATATGAAAATATCAGTAAGCATCAAGATCTGTTTTGAATAAAGGCACTGTTTTCCTTATTCACTTGTTAAACTGTTTGCTCCACTTATTATTGAATATACCCGGGAAAAAAATTATATATATATATATATATATATATATATATATGGACATATTTTTATATAATTATATATGAAACATATTTTTCCGGATACATGTCGCCTTGAAAAATGACATTTTTTCATTATTATTACCCATTATTACGATAAATATTGTAATAAATATTATCATGTTTCAAGGAAAAAAAGACACTTTTTTCTTTATTTGTGTTATAAAGATAATGTTATATAGATATGACCATCATGAACTACGAACAATTTCTATATATTGTTGCAAGTACGACAATTAAATTGCGCAGTTTATATAATTAAAAAATGTATCTAAAATTAAATTATATTAAAATATTATTAGCATCAAGATCTGCTTCGAATAAAAACACTTTTTTTCCTTATCACTTGTCGATCTGTTTCTCCACTTATTATTGTATATACACGTGTATCACCTTGAAAAATGACGTTTATTATTATTACGATAAATATTACGATAAATATTATCACATGTTTCAAGAGGAAGACAACACTTTATCCCTTATTTGTATTATAAAAATAATGTTATACAGATTATGAGATATTGTCTACCGTAAACTATGAACAATTTTCTATATATTGTCTATAAAGGCGATTGCGTACTTTATCGGCAAACTTGACAATGAACATCATCTATTTTATAACTTAACGGTTTGAAACTTATTTACTTATTACATCTCCGCACTGAAAATGATCTTATTAATGGTCGAAACGTTTGCGACTTATATATGTATCTTGCGATTTATATATAAGTTAGTTAATATTTGTGTCATTCCTCACATTAGATAAATTAACATCCAGCTTGGCTCACTAAATCTTCTTTATATCGTCTATAATTTCAAAATTTATAAAATCTGAAGAAGTTTAATTTAAAAGTATTTTAGAAAAAAATATCTCTCTCTTTCTCTCTCTCTTTATGAAATTTTTTAAAAATACTGTGAGATATATTATGAGAACCTTTCTCACTAAATTTTGAAATATTCTAAGATTTCTTTAATTTCATTCTTTAATTTTCGAAAAAACTTATAAAATCTGAAGTAGTTTAGAATTTTAATTATTTTTTAGAGATCATTTCAAATTTAAAATATGAAAAATTCTCAAAAAATACGAGATATCATGAAAATTTTTTCACCAGGATATCACAGTAAAAATTTTAGCAGAATTATTGATATAAGTAGTACTCAATCATTGTGTACCAATATCCTTGTCTGAGGCCAATTTCGCATAATCGTCGTAAGCCGTCTTGATTTCGTGTAGCTTTGCAAACTCCTTCGCGCGTGACAATTCCCGCGCCGCAACGGCAACGATATTGTGCTCGTTTGCTGGCAAGGATCGTAGTGCCGTCACAAAATCATGCGAGATCTTCCCCGCACTAGCGATGCCCCATCGTAGAGTAGTCATCTAAATTCATCGCAAAAGTGTACTATTAGTTTAGCATTACATTTTGTAGCTCGATACATTCGATAAATATGAATCCAGAATTAAAAATTTTTCATAAGAATATATATAAATATATAATATATAAACACATATAAACATATATAATTATATATGAAGTATTAGTAAATACGAAATATTAGTAAAATTACTATTTAATATAAGAAAAATAATAATAATGATGACAAAACATAAAAAATAACTAAAAGGATAATTTTTGCATTGTTTCTTTTACAAATAATCAAGTTTGAAGAAATAAGAAAAAATTGCTTATATATAATTGTATATAATGATCTATACATAATAATATATGACCAATTTTTTTTTATTTCTTCAAACTTGATTATTTGTAAAAGAAACAATGCAAAAATTATCCTTTTAATTAATTTTTATGTTTTCTCATCATTATTATTATTTTTCTTATATCAAATAGTAATTTTACTAAAGAAAGAAGGATTTATGAACATATGGACATATTTTGTACATAATTATATATGTTTACATATGTTATATATGTTTACATATATTTATATTCTTATATAAAAAATTTTTTACCGGGAAAGAGAACCGAAGAGAGGAGTTGTATGCAAATTTACAAGTGGCATAATTATTTTATATCAGAGCCTAAACAACTCGAAATCTAATTGCAGATATGTTAATAATTTTGATAAGTTAAAACGACACATTTTTTAGAAACCGAAAAAAGGAACATTGTGCCTCCGGCGTCAATTAATAATTCGAAATGTAAGAGATGAAAGGAATTAAGCACTCACGTTGCAGAAGTGAAGTACTCGCCACGACGTCCTAGAGTATACTAACCGCTTTGCAAACAAACGCTCAGATTTTATATTATCTCATTCACCGACTTTCAAGCGACCTTGTAATGTGATACGTCATGCAGATTAAAATGGTAAAAATATTTAGTTTATCATATGTTGTATTTTTCCATATGCGAGTTTAATCTCACTGCTAATTTTATGCTATGATTATAAGGAAACATGTAAAATTTCATATAAGTAATCATTTATGTATTAATTCTTATTTTGCAAATTTAGAATCAAGAGACGCGCGGCACGAGACCGGTCATCTATATTTACGCGAGCCGGCGAGTTGCGAGTACCAGAGATGAGATCTCAATAATAATTGAATCAAGTTCTCAGTAGACTCGATAGCTTCGGTTTGAATTGTATCACGAAAATTTTAATTTTCCTCTACATGTCCTACGAGCGGAGATATCGTGGAAATTTAGGCTCTGCGCCTATAATAGAGAAATAAGAATAAATATTAAACTTTGGAAATAGAAATTAGGAATTTAGCAGTATTTCAATTTAATGAATTTTTGAATTTCATCGTTCTGTACAGTTTTTAAATAAAATATACAAATTTCTAAGCAGTAAATATAACAAAGTATTTATAAAATTATTGCGCATTGTAGCATAATTTAAAAAGAATTTAAATTTTCAAAATTGTAGCGAGACATATGAAGATTTTTTTTTTCTAAATTCAAAATACATTTGCATTTTGCAAATTTGTCAAAATATATTACATAGTATAAATAGAATATATATTTTTTTATTTGTAAAATATATGTAATTTCTTAATCCTCAGGATACACAACGCCTAATTGTTTGCGCAGTTCATCTTCCAACTTCGCTAATAACAAAGATGTGTCGTGCGATATTTTAGAACTTTCTATCAAACCTACGAAATTAAACATAAAAAAATATTCATAAGTATAATTCAAATTTTATAGAAAAATCTTTTTATTATTAAACATTATTATTACAATAACTTATAAATTTATACGAGAGACTCTCAAATCAAGACAAAATACTGAGTTTTACCTTTCAGAATGCAGTTGCGAGCTTCAGCAGCTTCGTAGGAAAGCCCGGCGGACTGTGGGAAATTAACTTCATGTTTCAGTTTCGGTAGCGACGTCTTCATTATTCCACTCGGCAGCTCAACCTTTGTCGGAGCCCAAAAAGAGTCTGATATTTTTATCATACCTTTGGTGCCGCAGATGTACGCTT
The DNA here is from genome assembly GCA_037157785.1 of Cephalotes varians. Classification (NCBI taxonomy): domain Eukaryota; kingdom Metazoa; phylum Arthropoda; class Insecta; order Hymenoptera; family Formicidae; genus Cephalotes; species Cephalotes varians. The sequence continues at coordinate 1,086,376 of JANQDE010000007.1, read as the reverse complement.
CATTCGGTAGCTTCACCAGCGAATTTGACATGATTATCGCGGTGCGATTTCCTTTGTAAGTCAAGATAGCCGACATTGATGTGTCAACTCCGTTCGCATTTAGGGATCCGCTTGCCTTAATGCTTTCTGGCATCTCGTTGTTGTAAGCCAAGCAGGCGAATTGTAAACAGTAAACGCCGAAATCGAGAATCGTGCCACCGCCCAATTCTTTCACGCTGTAAGTTGATTAATTAATTAACAACCTCGCGCTTTTTGGATACCAAATAATACTAATTAATAAACATTACGAACATAATCCGCTCTACGTCATGTATCTGGAAACCGAAGGAAACGAACACTTGGTGAATATCACCTAGGCTGCCAGACGCAATTTCTTTCCTGATAGCATCATACACGGGGAAGCAGCGGCTCCATACAGCTTCCATCAGGAACAAATTTTTACTCCTGGCATAATTAATCAACTCAGTGGTTTGTTTCAGATTCATCGTTAACGGTTTCTCGCACAAGACGTGTTTGCCGTGCTTCAACATCAGCATTGCAATGTCGAAATGTCGAGGGTGAATCGCACCGACATACACGATGTCTTGAAACAGAATAGACATAATAAATAAAAAACAAGTGTAAACTTTAATTACCAATAACAATCTTTATAGGTATATATTTTTTGTGCGTTATTTTGGTATGTGTCTTGGTATGTGAAAATTTTTCTTATAATTCTTTATATAATTTTTCATTACAAATTTCTGATTTTTCAGAATTTCTGTATAATTTTAAACTTTCTAGAGAATTTTTCAAATTTTTTATACAAATTGAAACACTTTAGAAATACTAAGAAAGTACTTTTCTAGAATTTATATATAAATCCTGAAATATTCTAGTTAATATTTTTCATTCTACAATTTCCACAGAAAATTTATAAAATCTGAGAAAGTTTAAGATATTTTTTTTTATCTTTGTAAATATAAACTATGAAAAGTTTTTAAAAATTATAAGATATTATCTGAGAATTTTTTCATTAGTAAATTCTAAAATATAATTAGAAATATTATTTTCTAATATATTTCTCATTCACAATTTGCAAATAAAACTTATAAAAAATTAATTATATTAATCTTTAGGCTCAAAATTTAAAATCATAGGCAATATAAAAAAGGACTAGTAAGCTAAGCTAGACGGTAATGCTAATTTATCTAATGTGAGTTCACAATGATATAAATATAAAACACTAAATAATTACATATATAGATCGCAAGATACATATAAGTCACATGTGTTTTGATCTTTAATGAGTTCAGTGTGGAGATATAATAAATTAATCTCAAACGTTAAGTTATAAAGTTAATAATAAATGAAAAAACAGATCGACAAGTGAATAACATAAATAAGGCAAAAAGTGTCTTTATTCAGTCGAAGCAGATCTTGATACTTAATAATATTTTCTGAACTTGACAATGAACTATCTATTTTATAATTTGACGATTTGATATTCATTTGCTTATTACATCTCCGCACTAAAGAAAATCTCATTAAAGGTCGAAATGTTTGCGACTTATATACGTATCTATATATAAGTTAGTTTTATATTTGTGTCATTGAACTCACATTATATAAATTAACCAGCTTGGCTCACTTCTTCACAAATCTTCTTTATATTGCCTATAATTTCAAAATTTATAAAATCTGAAGAAGTTTAATTTAAAAGTATTTTAAAAATATCTCTCTCTCTTTTTCTCTACAATTTAAAATAAAAAATTCTTAAAAATACTGCGAGATATATTATGAGAACCTTTCTCACTAGTAAATTCTGAAATATTCTAAGATTTCTCATTCTCTAATTTTCGAAAAAACTTATAAAATGAAGAAATCTAGGATATTTTACATAAATCATTCTAAACTTAAAATATGAAAAAAATATGAGATATCGTGAAAATTTTTTGCACCAAGATATCACAGTAAAAGTCTTAGCAGAATTATTGATACAATTGGTACTCAAGGATTACCGATATCCTTGTCTGAGGCCAATTTCGCATAATCGTCATAAGCCGTCTTGATTTCGTGCAGCTTTGCAAAATCCTTCGCGCGTGACAATTCCCGCGCCGCAACGGCAACGATATCATGCTCGTTTGCTGGCAAGGATCGTAGTGCCGTCACAAAATCATGCGAGATCTTCCCCGCACTAGCGATGCCCCATCGTAGAGTAGTCATCTAAATTCATCGCAAAAGAGCACTATTAGTTCAGCATTACATTTTGTAGCTCGATTCATTCGAACCCAGTAAAAAATTTTTCATATAAATATATATTCATGTATATAAATATATGTAAAGGTATATATACATTTATATATATTCTTATATAAAAAATTTTTTACCGGGAAAGAGAACTGAAGAGAAGAATTGTACGCAAATTTACAAGGAAGTAGCAAAATTACTTGATATCCAGAGCCTAAATAACTGGAAATCTAACTGTAAATGTATTAATAAGTGCGATAAGATAAAAGTACCATAAGATAAGATAAAATACCATAAGAAAAACGACACATTTTTTAAAAACGGAAAAAAGAAGCATTGTTTCAACGTGCTTCCGGTGTCGTAAATTTGAAATGTAAAGACTGAAAGGAATTAATAACTCACGTTGCAGAAGTGAAGTATTCGCCACGATGTCCTGGATACCAACCGCTTTGCACAAACGCTCATATTTTATATTATTTCGTTCAAGGGATCTTATAATGTGATACTTCACACAAATAAAAATGGTAAAAATATTTAGTTTATCACGTTTGTATTTTTCCATATGCGGATTAAATGAATAGGACTTCCATAGTTTCAATCCCGTTTTATATATTACAATGGATTCAAGAAATTCTTAAATTTTAATTGGATAAAAATGGATTCGTGTAATCATTACTGAATTTAAATTTTTGATTTTTTTAATCCATTTCCGTTTGCTGGGGTGATTAATCCGGCTAATGAAGGCAAGATCAACCCAGCAAACGAAAATGGATTGAAATGAGTTGAAAATTTTAATCCATTTTAATTCATTTGAACAAAATATAAATTGAAAAAATAGCATTTATATCATTTCAATCCTATGTCGTGGATCAAAATGAATTGTATGACCCAAATAATTTTTTTTTGGATTTAAAAAGTAGAAAGCATTTTGTTTTAATCCCGCGTGATAGATTAAAATGAATTAATGGTTTGCTTTTTTTTAATTAAAAAGAATAAGAATTGCTTTGTTTTTATCCCTTTATATGGCTTAAAATGGAGTTTAAAAAATTCGGAAACTTTAATTGGATAGAAATGGATTCAAAAGATCAGAATCTAGATTTGACACGAACAAAACGAATCCATTTCTGTCCATTTCAATCCATTTTTGCTGGGATGTTACTATATTGGACTCTGTAATAAATGAATATTGTAAAGCCAGGGCGCACAGAGCGTTGTTTTTGATAAAAAATTCTTGTAGTTATTTAAAAATATTTTGAAGAAGTTCCTAGAGGTATTCACCAGGTGTGGAGGAAGTACACAGGATAAGCATTCATGAGGACAAGATCACATAAAAGTATTGTTAGGAGTATCTATTCATGAAAAAATATTTCTAAATCTGATAATATCTCGATACATTCAGAATTTTCTTCAAAAGAGGGAAGTCGAAATAGACGGATCCAGAATTCAGATTCTGTAAAAATATACAAGAATCCATTACATTCAAATAGTTGCATGTCCTTTTTCATTGCAATAGTTTTTCTCACTTTATAATATTCATCTTTTTAAGATCTATCGAGATCATCTGTCATTTTCGTCAGTTTTTATTTAAAAAATTCAGCTACTTCTTTCTTCCCTAAAATTTCGTAAGGAATAAATACAGTTTTATCACACAAAAATCATTTCAAAGTAATCCCAGTGAAGGGACCCCAATTGAAGGGACTTTTTTAATTTTTTGTCTCTTGATAATTTTTGAAATAACGATATATAGACAGATTAATTATCACACATATATATAGGAATCTTTTATTTTTTTACATCTCACCCAACTGAAATATAGCCAAGTGAATATTCTTGTGATCCTCAATTAATACAAGTATCTATCATATGTAAAAAATAATTCAAGTTGCACATTTGGTTGTGAACATAGTTATATCTCTCAACGGAAGTATTTTGCATAAAGCCCTTCCACGTAACAAGCCTTGAGGTACTGGTCCGTACACCCGCGAGTCTGTAGAATTATTCCTATTGTCACCTTCTAGCCAAACATGTCCATAAGGTATCTGCAAGAAACAATTAATCAGCACAGTTTGTCTCTCTGTCTCTTCTTATAATTAATACAAAAACATCAAAGGAACGATACACGCAAGATAATTCTCTAGAGAAAAAGTCATCAAAACGTATCCTGAATGTGAACTTTGAATTTACCGTTGTTACAGTGAAACCATTCCTTATTTTGTCGCCGGGCAGACCTACAATTCGCTTGCATATATTCTGCTCTGGATTGTTGGGACACTTGGAAATGACAATGTCCCCTTTCTCGAGCCTCTGTAATCTAACTGATATTCGTTCCAGAAGCAAGACGTCATTGGTGTATAAAGTGGGCTCCATAGATGGACCGCTGCACTGTAATTATATCAGTAATCATATTACACAAATATAAAGGACATTCTATTTTTATGGATGCATAACGTGAAGTTGCGATACCAATCTACTTGTAAATAAAAATTCTAACGTAAAACGAGCCTCTTTATTTCGCCTTATATTATTCTCATTCTTAAAGACTTGTACTATAATCATCAAATTCGATGACAAAAGGAGAGGAGACGAAAGTGAAGACAAAAACATAAACACAGTCGCGTCCTCACCACGACGATGTCGCCCACATACTCGTACACGCAGTACGTCACGCACGCACATTGCACGAATCCGCGGATAACCTTAGGCACGAGTTTGTTGAGCCCAAGCATTATGACAGAACGTTGACGAGGAGAGGCTGCGTCTCCTCGTCCGGCCTGCCGCAATCGCACGCATAACGTCCGCGTCAGGACTCGGGACGCGCGTAACGAGTAACGACACGCTCCCTCGTCCCAGACATATATGATATACTTAAGGCTATCGCGCACAAAAAAACTTAAGTGTAAAACTTATGCGTGATCTACAATGAGCAGTAGCAGTATGGATGAGGCTGTAAGAGTAAGAAATTGACCAATCACAATCAACTATTCTTCTTACATTCGACTGTGATTGGTCAATTTCTTACTCTTACAGCCTCATCCATACTGCTACTGCTCATTGTAGACCACGCATTATGCATATGCAGGTTATGTCATTTTGTGTGCGATAGCTCTAAGGCCGAAGCACAGACTCTTGCATAACGCATAAAACATAAGGCATAAGAAAATCAACCAATCAGAATCCTTCAATTCTTGAAAAGAAAGGAAATAAAGGACTTTGATTGGTTGATTTTCTTATGCCTTATGTCTTATGCGTTATGCAAAAGTCTGTGCTCCGGCCCTTACGTTTTACTGCTTAAGTTTTTTGTGTGCCATGGCCTTTAAGGTGCGTTCGGGAAGACGCTATTTGTGCTATCGTTCTATCTTTATCATTCATTAAACGTAAAATGAGGATAGAATAATAGCATAGCACTAAAGCCCGTATCAGACTAAAGTTTGAAATTGAGATTGGATTGAAATTTAATCAATCAAAAGAAAGAAAACTAATCTCAAGTTTAGTGAACTTTGCCTTGATTGGTCAAAATCCAATCCAATCTCAATCCCAATCTCTAGTCTGATACGGGCTTAATAGTGTTTGTTTGAGCGCACCTTTAAGGCCCTGCGCACAATGGGCGAAATATTAAAGCGATGTCTACAATGAGAATTTAAGCCTTAGGTCGCAAGAAATTGACCAATCATAGTCGATTATTCTCTTCATATTCGAGTGTGATTGGTCAATTTCTTACGGCTTAAAATCTCATTGTAGACATCGCTTTAAGCCGTAAGAAATTGCAGAAATCAATCAGACTCGAATTTGAAGAGAATAATTGACTATTTATCTATAGTATTCGTAACGTATACTATAGATAAATGCGCGCATGGCGTGAAACGGAACGCACTTTACGTACATAGAAATCTAGTGATCACCGATCCTGTTCTGTTGGCAGCAGTAATTTAACGGACTGCTGGCGAATTTGAAAGTTGATCGTTTATTTTACGAACGTGCACGAACGTAATTGTAGTCTCTATTTAACAATAATGCCGCTTTTATTTGACAGAAATCGATGGAGAAAGGATCATTGAAACGCTGTAAAATATGCACATATAATAAATATAAATGTGCAAAGCAAATAAATCTCATCGATCTTTAATTTTTAATCGAAATCTTCCATATATTTGACAATATTGTGTTGATATAATTTCTTCTTTATCTGTGTGTTTATTTTCTTTACTGAAAATTATAGTTGTGGAAAACTTCAACGTCTCCAAAGTGGCGTTCGTGAAAAAATATAGCAAAAATACGTTGTTTTAGAGTGATAAAAAAATGACGTCTAACTGGCACATGGGGAACTCGGTGTGCGATTCGCAAAATTTCAATTTACGACTCTCCGGGAGTTCCAGCGGAGATTCCTCACTGCAACGTTTTGTTACAAACAAGAAAACGGAAGACGAGAATGATATCATTGTGATTAGCGACTCCAGTTGTAGCTTGTCCCCCGAACACACTGATAAATCAAGGTGGAAATCTAGTTCGACTTCTAAAGTTAAAAATAAAGAATATCAGAAACTACATTTCTTGGAGATTTCTTCTTCGGAGAGCGAAAGGGAATCTGATTCGTCATGGAAAATTATCAGACCCGATAACAAATTCTCAAAGAAAAAATATGTAGATAGAACTATTAAACAAGTTGATAAATCTACTGAGGCATCATTAATTTCCAACGATATCTCATTAACTTCTGATAGATTATTTGATAATTTAACTTCTAAGGATGCCCTAAATAGTGACAAAACTGCTATGGATAACAATGTGAATGACAGAAATCAAATAAACAAATCTAAAAGATTCATTGATAAATCTAAGAGATACATTAATGATGGAAGTCCTACATTAATTACAAAGCAAGAAATAAATTCGAAACTAAAAGAGAAATATAATACTGAAGAAACAAATAAGATAATTAAACCAAATTATGTGTATAATGATAGTCCCAATGTTCTTAGTAGACATCCAATTTACAATACTCCAAAGAAAAATAGTACAGGAAAAACTGGACTTACAAAGAAGGACACACATAAAATTTTGAAAAATATAAAGTGTACACAAATCGTGTATGATTCTTCCAGGAAGAAAAAAGAAAATAATGTGATAATTGACGAGAGTACAGATATAGATGAAGATATAATTCATCCGGCTATATCACCTAGTTATAATAAAAAAGTACAGCATCCTAATAATAGTCCTGATGTTATTGATTCCAGTCTTAAGAATAATATTTTACAAACAGATTTGTCTGAACCATCCAAGCCACACATTGACATATCGAGGGTAATGAATTCTTTTAGACCTCTGTCTGAAAGAAGAAAGAAACAAATCAGGGAATGGCTTCTGACAAACTTTTCTGATTCTCAGAACGATAGCTCTATCAATACTGTACCCCCGAGTACTAGAAATAGTAACTCTGGAAACAGCAGTTTAGAGAGATTGGAACAGACATATGAAACTCCAAATAATAGAGGGAGAATCAATAAAGCACAGATTGACGAGAAGCAAAGGACAATTGTAAATTCTGACAGAATGATTGATTCATTCTTGACGCGTCAAGTTACTATGGACGAATATTTAAAAAAATCAAAGATTAATTCTGAGTTTTGCACGCCAGATAATAAACCAAGGTTTCTGCCAAAAGCGCAAACTGACAAAAAAGCTTCCTCGGTAGTAAATACATTTGAAACTAAGGATTATGCTGATATTTTAGATAAACTGTATGGTACATCATGGAGAAATAAAGCTCATGCGTTATTTCCAACAACTGAACCACGAAAGACATCTAATCAACCAACAAATAGGATTCAAACAGAATGGTAATACACATTTGTTATGATTATTGTTTTTGTTTTAATAAAAACATCCAATAAAATATATCTATTACAGGAAACCTGTATCAAAGAATCAATATCGTACAGTAGATTCAGGCTCAGATAAGTCTGATTTGGGTAAGGAATTTTATTATATTTTATTGAAGTCTAATTTTAATATAATTAATATAATTTTTTTTCAAAACTAATTTTACGTTTTAGTTGAAAATAATATTGAACCAAATCGAGAAAGGAATACTCAACGAAAACAAAAAGAAATGAATAGTTTTATCAACGATGAATCATTATCAGATAATAGTGAAAGTATATATCACAGTGCATTGACAAATCCTACAACTTTTACAAATAGCACCACCAAGTCTAGGCCAGTGCCAGCATCAATTAAACGGTACTATACTCCTTATTTATTTCAATAAAGATATTGAATTTAATTAGATATCATCTTGTATGTGGATATATAGGCTTCAAACAATATGTGACACGGACACCGAAGATGAAGATGATAAATCCAGTAGTCCCAAAAATTTGCAAAGAAGAAAATTATCATTTAGTGAAGATGAAAGTTCTAGCACAAGCGAATTTGATCCTGGAGACTATGTACCACCAAAAAATATATGTAAAGGTAAGAGGCATACAATAAAATGAGTTTAAATTGGAAATGAAAATTAATCTAAAAATAGCATGAGGTATTATTAATGATAAATTTTGTACATTCGATAAGATTATGTTGAATTTTTAGAAGTTACCAAAAAATCAACACCATTAAAAATAACACCTAAATTTGAATCAACTATGACTAAGTCTGTGGGATCTCAAACCTTTCTGGCATCTCTGTCAAATATGGTTTCAATGAATCACGTTCATCCGAATGCAAAAAAATATAGATTGGATTACAAAAATAATAAGGAAGAGTTATGTAAGAAATTATACAATCTGTATAACGAGAAAGTATTTGATAATAAATTGCCTCGAGAGATGTCGATTGAATGGAATGTTCGTATGAGAGGAACTGCTGGATATTGTTACAACAAAAAATCTGTAATGAGTCTTGGTTGCGTTGTTAAATCTTCAAGGATTGTGTTAGCAACTAAGGTATGCTCTTTTTTGTTTTTCTTTCTCATTATTATTATATGTGTATAATCAATCATAATTGAAATAAATTATTATTGTAGATTTTAGATACGCCAGATAGACTAAGAGATACTTTGATTCATGAAATGTGTCACGCCGCATCCTGGATAATAGATGGTGTCTCGGATGGTCATGGACTCTTTTGGACAAGATGGTACGTCATGAGTATTTTATAATTGTCAAATAGTTTAATTATTATATTACTAGTAGCATAAATTTTATAATAAAATAATTTGAAGAATATATATTTTTTCGAATATATTTCATTTTAAAATTTTGCAATAATCATAGTATTATAAGTTTTTTAAAATTGCTTATTTGATTGAAAATATTTGAATTATACATATTTGATACACAGCAGGGCGTTATTTTTAATTGCTAGCTACATCAATTTTCTTTCTACATTGTGTAATTTTACATAAATTTATTTTACGTTACAGGGCTAACAAAGCATTGAAGACATTTCCTGAATTGCCACCAATTCGCCGATGTCATAATTATGAAATTAAAACTAAATTTACATACAGATGCACAAGTTGTGGATACAGGTATTGATTACAATAAAAATCGATTTCGTTATAATTCTAAAATTTATTTATTGCAGTGTAAAGTTTATATTATTTGTTGTAGTATTGGACGACATTCAAAATCCTTGGATATCGAAAAAAAGCGATGCGGCTATTGTTACGGAAAGTTTGAATTGTTAATTAACAAAACGACGAAGTCTGGTACTGTACAAGTGCAGACACCGAAGAGAGAACCCACCGGTTTCGCGCTTTATGTGAAACAGAATTATAACTCGGTAAAGAAAGAGAAAAACAACATGAGACATGCCGATGTGATGAAACTCTTAGGTCAGCAATTTTCGGCAATTAAAATAGCAAAGAAAACTGACGTAGCTAGCAATTAAAAATGACACCTAGCTGTATATTAAATTTGTATAATTTGAATATTTTATAAGCGATTTAAAAAATCTTATACTATTAATTTCAAATCATGTATTAATTTTAGAGCAGGTTTTAAAGCTGATAATTGTATGCATTTGGATTTCAGTACTGCATGTTTTATTATAGAGATCATAAATACATGCAATTACGGTGTAAATATTAGGATAGATATATTTTAGAAGACTGATATCTTTTTACTATTGCAGGCACAGGAATGTGAGATATCTTGTATATTTCACATGTTCACCTATATACATATAAGATATTTTATTATGATGTAAAATATTCATATATATATAAAAGTTGATATACATGTGAGATATTTTATAACGTAGATCGTATTTAGGGACTTGTACAGGTATTTTTTAAGTATTTTTAAATAGCAATCAAGACTTGTAACAGTATTTAAACAATAATAAAGTGCATCAAAGAACGCTGTCATGTTAAGGACCTGTATTAATCTTAATAAAAGCTTACAACTCATAGTTAATAATTTTGCTATCCATCCCGAAGCTTCAAAAATTCATCCGCGGTATCTGCAAATATTTTTACCTTTTCGTTCATCACGATCTCGTGTGATTTAGTTTCTTATTTGATAATAATTTGCTGTTAAGTCTCTTACGTGACAAATTCATCGAAGCTGTCAAAATGCCCAGAGATCAGCTGCTTGATGTTATTGTTTACGATGCGTTCTAGATACGCGACGATTCATTTGGACACGATTGACAGCCATTCACAGCGACTGTGCTTAGAGTTTTTTCACCAACTAATCAAGGAAATTTTATAATAAATTGGCCAATTAGCGACGTAAACAATTGAAACCCTTTCGTCAGATCGCTCCATGAACTCTCGCATTTGATTGGTATGTTCTATTAGATCTAAAAATACGGGCCAATCAGATGCAACAGCTCACCGAGCGCTCGGTGAACGGTTGCGATTCTGGATGCGCCCATTGGACGCGCTGCGGAAAACGCGTTGGAAACGCGACTACGGCGCGAGGCGCTCGGGGCGCGCAGGCGCGCCGGCGTCGCGGCGCGTCCGTGGCGCACTCTAAAAACAGTCGTGCCGAAGATGGCGACGTGTGAGCGGCGGCGTCCGCGCGGTGTTTAATCGAGGAGAGAGAAAGAGAGCGAGGAGGAGGTGTATCATGTTGCCGCGGTCGCAGAGCCCGCAGTGTTTCCGTGATCCGCGTTAGGCTCGGTGCAAATGTAAAAGGAATGTCAGAGGCGAAACGGGTGCCCCTGCAGACCCTGGAGTTCCCGGAGCCCCTGGGCCACGCGACGAAGAAGGAGAAAAAGGGGAACATGGGCAAGCAGCTCGCGCCCTCCTTCCGCTTCACGCTCACCCTGCCCGAGTCGAACGAGAAGACATGCCCGGAGTTCAACTACGCGCAGCTCCTCAAGTCGGCGGAGGTGAGCCACCGCGCGGTCGATCCGCGCCCGTCGCTCCCGACGCTGGCGGAAAACAAAAGACCGTATGTCAAGCAGCCCGTGACATGCACGCGACATACGGAGAGATGAGAAGGAGAGAGAGAGAGAAGCGGAGAGTGTGCGTGTGTATGAGCGTGAGAGATAGAGAAAGGGGGAATGGGGGGAGAGAGAGAGAGGAACGCGTACGTGAAACTATCGACGGGACGTCGACGCCGAGGAGGCGCGACGGATCCTCGTCGAGGACAACCGCGATCGCGCGATTGTCACGCGGCTCGCGCCGCGCGCGCCCGGAATTCGTCTGCCCGCATGCAGGGATAAGGCGGACGAGACGAGCGAGAAACGACGGTTCCTTGATCGATTCGCGGTCCCTTGCCGCGCCGGATCCGCGCGTTGTCAACGTCACCGTCCGGCATACGCACGCTGTCACGAGGCGTCAGTCGGTCGCCGCATCCTCGAGGCGCGCGCCGTTCCCTCGAGGGGATCGGTGGCGTCCCTTCCGCTCCGTGAAACCGTCCGTAGGAGTTGCCATTGCGCGATCGTCCGGCATTTCATCCGTTTTGCCATCTCTTTCTCTCTCCCCCCCTCTTTCCGCTCTCCTCCGCGAAGAAGGGAAAGAGACACGGCGGCGGCGAACGCCTTATTCGTGCGTGCAGCGTCTATGCCGGTCTATTTCGCGAGCCACGTACTCGGTTCGGCGGCTGTTGGTGCATAGGGGCGAAGGATACGCGGAAAACGCGATCGGGAAGAGGGAGGGCTAGAGGGAGAGAGAGAGAGGGGAGAGCGCGCGAGAGACACACACGGCGCGAGCGTGTGTGCCGTGCCGTGTGTGTCGCGCACGGAGGTCTCTTATTTCACGCGCGCGCGAGAGAGCGTGGCTCTCCTTTCTGAATTGTAGATCGATGCACCGGAGGAGAGACTCGTGACCGCCGACACGTATCGAATACACCGCTCGGGACGCGTGTCACGCGCTCGCGCCTCCCTCTCCCCCCTTCCGTGCGATACAAGCGGGATAAATGAAATAAATAAACACCCGATCTAATCTCGATCTCGTTCCCCGGAGACAGTTGGCGAATAATCGGCGGCGCGGCGTCCGTTTTTTCGGCGATAAACGCGCGGTGGAACGCGGTTCCGAGACCTTTTCCGTCTCTCGTAAATAAATTGGAAACCGACTGGCCCGATATCCGTATTGTAAATAAAATATTCATACTCGCGTGCGAGTTACGCCGTTGCGTTGCTTGCAACCGCGTTCGCGTCTCGCAGAACGATGGGCAAACGAAAATGGATTGAAACGGACAGAAATGGATTCGTTTTGTTCGTGTCAAATCCAGATTCTGATCTTTTGAATCCATTTTTGTCCAATTAAAGTTTCCGAATTTTTTAAAAATCCATTTTAATCCATATGAAGGGATAAAAACAAAGCGATTGTTATTCTTTTCAATTAAAAAAAAATATGCAGACTTAATTTTCTAATCTATTATAAATTAATTCATTTTAATCTATTACGCGGGATTAAAACAAAATGATTTCTATTTTATGATTTTCTATTATTCTATTATTTTTATTATTATTTTTGAACATCGAACAAAAATTGATAAGAATGTACTTTCATACACCAGGATGGCTCAAAGGAAAGCCGAAACGTAAATATCTGTAAATATAGATAATAAATTACATTAATTGATTACGCTCTGTTAACTGCGGCATTGCTCCTATTAGCATTATTTTTAAAATTAATTGATTATTGTTAAAATGATTTCTATTTTTTAAATCCAAAAAGAAGTTACTCGGGTCATACAATTCATTTTAATCCATTTAGGATTGAAATGATGTAAATGCTATTTTTTCAATTTATATTTTGTTCAAATGAATTAAAATGGATTAAAATTTTTCATTCATTTCAATCCATTTTCGTTTGCTGGGTTTGACGGGGCGGAAGGCCGGAAGCGATAAATCGCTTCCGAAACTTCCGTGTACCTTTTCTTTTCATCCAGATCGCTCTTTCCACGCCGCTTTATCTCCATCGAACGGCTGCTGCGTGCAATTTGCAGCTTTGTTTTGGTCGCGCACGTGTTTCGAAAACGTGGCACGAATTCGCCGGCGAATGAAATTTCGAAGTAGCGGGAGGGGGCGGGGGCGCGCGTTTCGAAAATTCGCAACGTGAAATCGATCCATCCTCCGTTGGGATTGTTCTCCACGTGGCTTGTCGCGCAATCAAATGCGGAATCGGCGTTCGTGAAAATCAGACGTTTTTCCTCTTCTTGTTTGATACGCTATGTTCAATAAGCTTCTTTTATTTTTACTCTCATATTATTTCACTGTTTCGACCACGCGTTATTCTCTTCCATTCAATTTTACTCTGAATTTTTGAATTCATCAAACGATAAGATCGCATCGCTGGCTTGCGCATTTTTTTTCTTCTCGTTAAGAATTCCAATAACCACCGCGAGCGGCGGAGCGGTGTGAGAAAAAGCGATACCGTGCAAATTCGCGCGCTGTATCTCGCTGATTAATTGAGTAACTAATTGGACGATTAACAAGGCTGATTCGATCGAGACGCGTTTGCGTAGGGAAAAAAAAGAAAAACGACCAGTCCTCGATCGTCAATAACCACGTCGCAGGCAGGATCAATCGCTCGATTCGGCGTCCCTTCGACAGGGTAGCAGGAGGCCGTAGGAGGTGATCCGGCGCGGCGCGACGCGTAGGAAAGCGCGCGAAATCGCAAGGATGACGCACCGGCTTATGCGCTCCTGGTATCGCCGAACACGTCCGGCACTCTTTCAATTTGTTCTTTTGCAGAGTTCCCATACACCACTTTTGTTCTTCCCTTCGATCCTTATCTCCTTTAATTCTCTTCATTCCTGAGAACGTATCGCGAGCACGATAATACGTACAGTAATCCTGTTTTGGGAAAAAAAAGCAAGACTGAGATTGCAATGTTTTCGACGAACAAATTAATGTGAATTAAATCAATTTCTTGTTAGTCTTTTTTTTTTTCGAAAAATCGCCACGACAGCTTTTAATTTACAGCATTCCTGTGTATGTAGAGAATTGATGATTCATGGTTGAATCATTAAACAGGCTTTGGTAATTTCTTAATTATCTGTACAACGTCCGCTGTGTAGAGATATCCATTTAAGAGATAGTGTAAATATATTTGCGTGACACAATAAAGTAATTTCATTCGCATGAAAAAAATAGTGCGTTTGATAGATTTTACTGATAAATTTGATAATCAATCAAATTGATTGATTATTGATTGAAAAATGTGCCATGATCATTGTCTCTGATCATTGTCAATGATACGTCTAAACCGGCGAGTCTGCGCATGGATGCACGTACAGATATAGTCTATTCTCTCTGATCGATATGAATTTTTTTATAAATTAGTGAAAGTGGTACAGAGAGTGAAGCGAGATAGAGAGCGATTTGATTGTAGATTATAGGGGTCGGTTCGCGAATGTGCAACAGGATGCGTTTCGATGCGCACTCGACCGATCGCAAATTAATCCATTTAACTTTGCAGAAAAAGCGAAGGAAAGAACAAAAGAGGGGAGATGAGAATGCGACCAATGGACTGGACCCGTTCGACGACGACGATGACGAAGATAAGCTTAGAGACATGGCGAGACGGTTCGAGGCAAAATATGTACGTTGATAAAACTGATCTTTGATATGAAATTGACAAATGGTTAATTATTTTCCATTGCCTCAGGGAACATCTACTATGGGAAAGAAAAGACACAAGTATGAGGATTACGTGGATTTGGGCGCAGGATACGATGAAAACGACTCCTTCATCGACAATACTGATGCTGTGCGTGAAGTTCCTCTTTCTTGATACGTGAGAAAATGTCCTCGAAGATATCATTTTTAATGCAGTCCTAATATTTTGTCAATAGTATGATGAAATCGTACCCGAAGAGATGACCACGGCGCACGGGGGTTTCTACATTAATTGCGGAGCTCTTGAATTCAGAGCAGCTGACCGACGTTCATTAGTCCATAACAATAATAATAATAACAATAGCGACGATGAGGAGAGTAGCGAAAGTAGCGAGGAGGATACCGAAGATGTAGATAGTCCTAAGAGAGTAGAAAAACGAATCATTAGTTCCTCGGACGACGATGAGACGGAGGACATTACTGCTGATAATCCAAGAAAAGTAATTGATTTTAAATATATACGATATTGTTTGCTTATGTCTATTATTCTGTATAATGTAATGCCTATTGACAGAGACGAAAAATTGAGGAAAATAGCGAGAAGAAAGTCAATCACGAGAATGGTAAAAAGAGGAAAAAACCGCAAAACCATCAGGCGCAAGATGCACAACAACAAAATTCTCAACAAGATCTGGATCTTTTGAGACGGAAAGAGAAGAATGAGACGACAGATGCTGAGGGAGGTACAGGTAATATTTCTCACTTTCATCGTTATTAAGTTATTGAGAAAAGATTCGATTTGCGCATTATTTATGGAATAATCTTTCGATTTTAGCCTCGGAAGATCAAGAGGAGAAGAAAAAGCCTGATAAACCAGAGAAAAATAAAATAAGCGAGAAAAAGTTCGATATCAAAAAGTTCGAGAAGAAATCGTCCAATAGTAATGGATACGACGCGAAGAAGATGGATCTAAAAAGATTGGATGCTAAAGACAGTAACATCGACGATGCGATAGAGAGCGTCGTCAATGCAGCAGCTAGAGCAATCGAAGACGACTCGAGTCGCGATACAACAGATTCGGGAAAATCTCGCGTTTGCCTTTACGTCGAGTCTGACGGGGAGGAGATGGAGAATAAAGAAGCGTCTTTGCCCGAGAATCTACCCGAGGATGTAAGAGAGATAGTGAATAAATTAAAGGCTCAAGCGGAGAACAGTAAAGATGGCAAAAGCAAGTTCTTCAATAGCGCAGTTAACGAAGTACTCTTTAAGTAAGTTTATGTCATAAAAATTGCTTAAATTATAAATTACATACAAATTGTGAACGTCATTCTAAGTTCTATTGCTTTTGTTACAGTTTAGAGAAGAAACTGCGAATGTTGAATTCGCCTAGTATAAGATTACAAACCTATGGACATTTAGTACGGTTTTTACCTTGTAGTAAAATTACACTTCTCAGCAGGGCTAAGAAGCTTTATTTGAAGGACGCCGAACACAGAGTGAATGAACCGATGCAAAAGTAAGATAGCTTTATCAATTATATAATTGCATAATACATAAAAAACTTGTTTTTATTTATATATTCATAAATTAATGTGTAAATCATCTCTTGTATTTTTATTTTTTGAAAGTTGGCAAAATTTAACACTTTGCAGATTAAAGGCGCTCATCGATAATGTTATGCCATCAGTTATGGACAAATATATGAAGGAATGTCAGAAAGTTGCCGATGAAAAGTGAGTAACTTTATTATATATCGTATGTATTAGTGGTATGTCGCAGTTTTTATTCTTGATTTTTGCGACAGTCCACTTCTGCTCTTTAATGATAGATTACGTCCTAATTCTATTTAATAAACTGTTAATTTTTATGATATTAAATACAGTTGAATTAAAAAGAGTCTAATTTGCCAGAGAGCGCGATAATACATATAAAAATCCAGTTTATAATTTCTTAAATGTAAACTTATTGTAATTTTTTATTTCTCAGTCCTCAATTATACTGGGAGATTTATCGGTACTGTTGGTAAGGCGCCCCTCGTAAGAGGAACCCCTTTCTATTCTCGCCTCTTCGACTGCTCTTTCTCTTTCTCTTTCCTCTTTTGTTTCTACTGCTTTTAATCTTTTCCCTCTAATCTATTCATGCTTACATGCTTTTTTGCTCTCTTAATTATTACCAATATTCATACATAATCAATTATGTTTGCGTATGGAAGAAAAGACATTTTATTACTTAGTGTGATCATTATTCTTCATCTATCATATTACTGAGAAAGCAGAGGAAGATGCGGGGCTTTTTATCATCAGTATCAGTGTTTAGTTCATCATTAGAATCATCTTTTGTGTCAAAAGAGAAAACCATGCATTTGATCTGGGACACAATTCGATGATTAGGCGATTTATATACTATATTATTTTACTAAAGAAGAGAGATTAAGATCGCGGAATTCTGTCACAACAAATGCTGATCATCATTCTTTGTCATTGTGAAATCATGAATCTTCATAACATTATTTTTATCCGAATATAATTGGCTGATCAATTTCAGGGGTTTCGAGGGATTTCCTGCAGATGCAGAAAGCAGCGAAGAAGAAGATGGTACGTCTAAAAACACGGAAAAGCCGAAAATACCACGAAAACGATTTCCATGGACCGACGAAGCAAAGTGTGTTATTGATCAAAACTATGTCGTTCATGTGTAACCTGAACATTTACAGCGTGTACATGTAAATCTCAATTTTAGGAAACTCGTTCTTGAAATTGCAAATGCCAGGAGACATTATTTCAAAATTCTCAGATCAAGAAAGGAGAGTATGGAATCGTTTGTTGCTACTTTCATGGATACGAATGTATTACCATTGTGGCCACCCGGATGCGTACGATTGCAAACCTTGCTAAAATATGCTAGTCCAGTTGAACCCGCGTAAGTACATTATGTTGTTAATACATTCAATTATTGATACACTCTTATCTACAAGCGTTAGAAGAAAACTTTCGCTATTTGTGCTTTGCTTCGTGCATGAAAGTCCCCTACTATGATTTTTTTTCTATTTTCACCAAAATGAAAGGAGCGTGTATCTCAAAATTAGGATCAAGATCCTTGAAGATTGATTTAATTAATTTCTTTGCGAATCGCGGTCAAGAAATCTGGCGCGTTGTCACATGACTATGTTACGAAAGTTAATTGATCGCTTCATTGATTATTGTATGTTTTAGGAAGGTGTAACGGATTAATACTGATTTCTACTTCTTCGCTCGAAACATTAACGGATTCCTAGAAAAAAAGTCATATTCTACGAGAGTGATACTCAATTTAATGCATTTATAGATATAACAAGATTATATGAGATTATAACATAACTTGTACGCAAATGTTCATTGTTAATTTGTTTCCCGAATGCTTTTTTTAGTTTCTTGTACATGCAAAAATTGCTTCAATTATTTTAGTTAGCATACATTCTTATTTTGTTATTATTATTAAATGCACACAGATAATTAATTTCACACTTTTGTTTCTTCCTATATACGGCTTGCCTTCTTCCTGCCTTATATTTACACATTCCTTTGATGTCAGTACTCACGTCAGTACTGCTTTATATTAATGGTTTATTATGATTTTAGCATCAAGAAGAAATTGAAGAAACCAAAAGAAATGGTCAATGCAAACAACGTTATCACTTCTACCAATACTCAAGGTTGCAATATTGTTGCAAAGAACGATGCAACAAATGCGAATAATCTTTTGTCTCAAGAAAACGAGAGGACAAACACGAATGTATCCAAAGTTCAGATCATTGGCGAAAACTCGACGAATTTTGCAAGCCAGGCTATAGCGAAGTCTAACGAAGTCAATACAGACAGGAAACAACATAGTAATAAATATAAGGACAAACATACAGAGAACAATGTAGGCCAGCAGCAGGAATGCCCTCCGGTTTCTGTCAATAATTTTACAGTTGGTAAAATTTCTGTAGTACCTACAGCACAATTAATGGCTCAAAAACCAACTAAGAGTCATGTTGAGAAATTTAATTTCATGGATTTAACAAACAGTTCTCTGTCCATAACACGTGTCGATTGCGACAAATTATCGACGAAGCTAACTGAGGCAATAAAGGATAGAGTTTCTATTATACCGTGTCCAGAACCTGTAAGTCATTCTAAAACGAACGAAATTTCCCAAGCTGGACATCATTCCGTATATAGACAAGATACTTCCTATTCGTCAGCACAAATCTTGAAACACAGGTTCTTGCAGGAGAATGCTGACACTAAATGCGATAAGAGATTGGATGACAAAGATGTTGATGCATTGGTCAACAAGACTGAAAAAAAGGAGAAAAAACGAGAGCGATGTATGGAAGTCAAGCACAAATCATCACACGATCAGAAAAAAAGAAAGAAGGATCACAAGATCATTGAGCAACAGATAGGGCCTATTAACCAAGACGTAGTGCCTATGCCACAACAAACGACTCTTTCGAAAGAGGAACAGGAACAAAGGCAAAATGAGGAAACAATTGCTGCGACTAATTTCCTCAGTCAGATCATCAACGATGATTCCTCGCCGCGAGGATTGACTGATAAACGGAAAGACGGTTTCATTGCGGATGATACCTTAGTAAACACAGTACAACCAACGGAACAGGAAAAGGATGTCCAGATGGTAATGAGGTCGTTGAAGGAGTTACAGGAGTTACAAGAGATGAAATACTCCCCTAATAATTCGCCAGTCGGTGGTACCATACAAAAGCCTGGTAAATCGAACACGCAGTATGTTACTTATCAGGAGGATTATCAACGATTATATCTCAAGAAGGAAGATAAAATGAGGTCTAAGGAAGAAGCGCAATGGTAGAAATGATATATATTTTATCGCCGATTTGAAGCTTTCTTTTTCTTGGGGGCAGTAGTGATCAGTTATTAGTTTCGTGAAAGATAACACAAGCGAGACTCTTGATATTTATGTAATTACTTTTTGTTTTGTATGACGATCGAGCGAAGGTTGACGGAAACTTCTTCCACTTATATGGCGCCATTTATTGGCGAAATAAAACGCATGCAGCTGTCAAATATAGGTTTATAGCGAGCATACTGTGTATGTCGTATAAGGATTTTTAAATATTTTCAAACAAAAACCGCCAAATTATGTACATACATTATAAATTCGCTAGCGGTAATCTCGGTTGTATGTGTACAGAATAAGTATATAAGTTATGAAATTCTAGAGTACTCAAAAGATGTGGATACAACGAATGAGCAACGAGCGAACGCAAAATTGAATTTATTTAGAATCTTTTATATCAACTTTATAGACGAATTGAATTAAATTTTGTTCACATTTACTATGTATGTACATTTTTAGAGCTTTAAATAACGAATTCATATCCGTTCTCGTTCGGTGTATACGGATCTTGATAAGATATGTAAATAAGTGAGCAGCGTCCAATCGCTCCGTGAATCGAGTGGTCTACGAGAATTTTATTTTCATTTATTCGACGAGCCGTCTGTGATTTTTTTATTGTGGTTTTGCCGATTATTCAGATATTATTCAGAGATCAGCATTTAATTTCTCGGCTACACGTGTGACGTTTTGTTTTAATCGTAACTATAAGCATTAAATGCTTTCTTTTTTTTATAAATAACAATATATGACGAATGGATTATTAGTGTTTGTAAACCTTTGCTTTATATTTTCTTACATTTTTGACCACCCATCACAGAGCGAGAAAAAGATGTCTTGTGTACTGTTCCTCCTTGTCTTTCGGTTGTCATTGTCATCATAATGTATGTACGCGAAAAAGGAAACGATTAATTCGATATACGTATTAATTCTCAAAATTGCATTATTGCCTTCCAATGAATATGATTTGTTAGGTATAATTATAATGAATTGGCGATTCGTCATAGGTAATTATAATTATAAACGGATTGACGATTCGTCATAGGTAATTATAATTATAAACTGGGGCGATTGCAGAACGAATTAGAATGTGAAACTGTGGATACGCGTATTATTTCGTAGGAGCAGAAAGTCACAATACTTCCATTGTATATTATCTTCGCGCCAGATCTTTTTTTTTTTTTTCGTAACATCACAGTAAAATGTATCTTCAACGCTTTATAGTGTTGGAGGCGGGAGTGCGATTATCACTAGATTAGCTCAAGAAGATACGTGTAAGCAGTCGTTGCTTTCTCGACTTGCAAATTTGTGTGGCTTTGTATGTGGCTTGACTGAATAATAGACATGTTAGATGGCGTAGAGAGGGAAAGAGTGCGAGAGGACGCGTGAGAGAGAGAGATGTCTGGCGAGACGACTAGAGTGTGTGGGAGAGCGAGAGAGGAAGAGAGACAACTAGAATATTTTTGGAACACATAAAGATGACTAGTACTGTATTATATACCATATACCTTACCCACCCTTCCCCGTTTTACCCCCATAATACTTAGAATACGAATGAAAAACGTCTTGTACAATTCCGCATTGAGAATTTTCACTAAGACGACTTAAAATATAAGTTTTGAATATTTTTTACAAAAGTCATACGATTTCTACCCTTCTCTCCGCGTCATGCGACGTATCGCGTTGGTGGCATCTTTATTTCGAGGTTTTTCCTTTCAATTCATATCGATTTATTGGTAAATGCAGTATGCGAAAAGGTCCAACGCCGCCATGAATAGCGTGTACGACAGGAGCGAAATTTCTGAAATTTTAAACGTGCATGATCAAAGATTTACTTTTACGACCGCGTTCCGCTTACCAGAGTTCTCTGGCTGCAAGCTCAAAGTATTGTCGTAAAATATAAAGTGCATCATCGTTAGGTATACGTTGAAACCGTTCGTACAGGCTCGAACAATCCACTCGTACTCGGAATCTATCAATTTTTTCTCGGCCATTTTGTCAATTTTCGCTCTTATAGTTGTGAATAAAAAAAAAACGATAATTTTACCGATCATCCAACATCTCGAATAGCAACGGATAACGGTTGCGTCATTATTCTCTTCGATTCTCAATGACGCGGCAATTTCAGAATGCGGAATAACGTCCATTTTTATTAATGTAGATAAAGTTTAATCTCGATTTAACTTTTTTTTATTTATATATATATTGGGTTGGAACAAAAATTCGTAACGTTTTTTTAGCTTAAAATTGTATACAATATTTTCAAAAATGAATGAAATTTAAATTTAAAAAAATGGATTTTAAAGCTTGAAATCTCTACTTTCGAAAGCTTATCATATTTTTTGAGTTTATGTGAGTTTGGTAATTTTTACATACAGAAAATTATGAGCTGAAAAAGATGGAAAATTTTCTTCTCACTTTGCTGGTTTGTAACGTGCCCAAATTAAATTTGAAAAAATTTTTGACTATCTATTGTGAAAGCTTGAAGCTTTCCCTACAAAATCATTTTTTACAAATGTTCCTACGATTTTTTATTCTTAAGTTATTCGCAAGTTAAGTTAAACAGGGATTCTGACTTTGATTGCTCATAACTCCATTAAAAATCATCATACCGTAATATTCTGAAAGCTGAAACTTTGCTCTATCAAATGGTGTCATACTAATTTTGTAAAATATAGAAATTTTTAAAATATAGAAATTTTAAAGCTAAAAACGCTACGAATTTTTGTTCCAACCCAATATATATATTTCTAATTCTAAGAATTAGAGAAGGTAAATTAAACCGAGATTGAAATTAATAGACATTGGCAGAAATAAACACAGAACGAGGAGAAACTCGTTTCTGTTCATTCAAAAATCGCGATTTCTACCAAAGTTTACAAAGTGTCTCGGAAACAACAGGTGCATTACTTGGCATAAAACGTGAAATGCCCTCTTGCACACTTCGATCATCAAATTACTTTTATCAACTTCCGAGACATCCGAGACTGACCTCGCTTTTATTCCCGCTTATCGTCCGTCATCGCGCGCTATCAATCGTGCGTGCGCGCGTCGCGGTTCGGCGCTCCGTCGTGCGGCCGCGCCACGGTCGCCGCGCTTCGTGACGTAACACGACTCAGCGATCTGAAGCGAGCGGGGGTGGGCGAGCGGGTGGGGAGGAGACGGCGGTCCGATGTGTGACCTTGCAGTGTTTGTAAACAGACACACGTTGCCGTCGCGAAGTGTTACGGACCGATCGCCATCGCGAGAGCGAGCCACCCTAGAACGCGCCTATCCCGTTTTCGTGCACCCGACGCGCGCGACGTCATGGAAGTGGAGCCGATGTGCATCGTGGAGAACGAGACGGTAAGTGCGCGATTTTTCGGCGGACACACGACCTGACAATGTGCCCGCGCGCGTGATGCGGACCTGCCATGGGGAAAGGATCCATCGGTCTTACGTGCGCGCACGGCGGGATTACGCCACATTGTGCAAAGAGGGCGCGCGCCGGGACGGATCGGACGCGCGTTTCGCGCGTCCGACGATCGCGACGGCCACGCGCGAATCGCAATTGATCTCGACACCCTAACTCGCATCGATTGCGATCGCGGGCGGTGGAGGGGGGAGCAGGCGGGAGACGGCCGAGAGGGTTGCCGTTTAAGCTGGCCCGATATTTCGTTCGTGCGATCAAGCTGGCGCCTGAACGGCTTGGCATTCCTCGCGGCAGATGGCGCCGCGCCGTGCGCCCGCGCGGATTTACGCCGAACGATGGCGCTGCTGCGGTCGAGCGGAACCGCGATTGCGATTCAAATCCGAATTTCCGTTCTTTTACGGTCACCGAGACGTCGCCGATGGCTTTACGAACGGACGATTTCGGGAGTTGGCGTTAGTTAGTTTCCAAAATTCGTTCTCTCTCGGCGAGCATCGCTTCGGGTAGAGGCGACGAGCAACGAGGCGAACGTGAGTATTCCATTTCGATACTTCGCGAGTCGTAGTGTAGTCGTCCCACATCTTGGATCGTGTCGAATTCCACGTCGCCGTCGCGTTCGAGTCGCTCTGCTGCGCTTTGCATTTCTTGCGATTATTCGAGAGCGAGTTTCGCGCGCGGATATTCCGCATGATCATTAATTTCGAGACCTGCCTCGAGTCAATCGTTGTCGTCGCGTATTTCGAATTACTTCCTCGAAGTGCAGCGAGAAGATATAAAATTGTCGTCAGGTATGTGCACGTAGGGAGAAATTCATTTGGACACGGTGCGATTGACCACAGTCGTTCACAGCGACTGTTGCTTAGAATTTGTTTATTGGGCTAATCAATCAGAAAATTAATTAAATTTTATTAAATTGACGACGTGTGCAATTGAAACCTTCTCGTATCGATTAGCTGTGCCAATTACGTATAACAATTCGATCGTTTCTAATGATTTATCGAAACGTTTTAAATCTTGTTTTTATGTTAAAGGTCACTCGTGGCATGTAAACAAAATAAGCAAATAGCGAATTAGTCATTCTTAGCATATTGTAAGAATCCTTGACTATGATTGGTCCATGCTTATTCTTACGGTTACGACTAAAATTTTTTCACGTGCCTGCAATGGTCTTTAATAATTTCTGATCGTGCCGATTGCGCTTCGGATTCATCAATTTATTTTCTTTTTCCCTTCGAGAATGAAGCGCATGTTCACTCCGGCGAAACGGATCTCGTTATCTCGCGACGCGATTGGTCCGCCATCTTTTCGATACTTCGATACTCGCAATACGAGTCTTCGATAGATTTCGAATTGCGCTCAGTCGCGTCTTGTCAAGCAACAAGCGTTGCAGGAGTTACAAGAGCCTAGACATAATGAGAGGAATAGGGAACAGGGAATTAAATATTAGGAATGAGGATGAAGTCAAAGTAAGAAAAATCGCATTGTCTGCCTCTGTCTTATACATAATTCCTAATATTTAATTCCCTATTTCTCTCATTGTGTCCGCGACCCTTCCGCCGACAATCGCTTCGGTCGAAGACGAAACTGGGAAGCGGCCCGCCGTGGTAGCCAATCAAATTACCGTTTTTCTACAAGCGCAAAAGAGTGGGCATGTTTAAGACATGGACCTAAGAATATATGGACGGAGAGTAAAGCGATGTCTACAATGAGAAATTAAGCCTTAAATCGCAAGAAATTGACCAATCATAGTCGATTATTCTCTTCATATTCGATTGTGATTGGTCAATTTCTTATTAAGGACTTAAGGCTTAAAATCTCATTGTAGACATCGCCATATCAACTGGTAAATCTCCATATCGCTGTCTTTTTCTAATATCTATCTGTCTCTTTTTTTATGTGAATCGGCTATTTTCGTCAACGCGCATGTGTATGTCGATGTAATACCGAAAATGTCCGAAAGAGCTTGGGCATGCACGGCGCAGAGTGTGTGATGCCGATACTTCCCGAATTTCTCCAAGCGTTGCCGAATGGTTCATATACCGACAGAGATAAGCAGCGTCTACAATATGCGGAGTAAGATTGATTTAAGAAGTAAGAGTAAGAAATTGACCAATCACAGTCAACTATTCTTCTTACATTTGTATAGTCAACTATTCTTCTTACATTCTTACATATTGTAGACGCTGCTATAGATATAACCCTTTTACGGCGTTTTTGTCATCTCCCTTCGTTTAAGGCTACGTTCTGTTATTCATTGCAAGTAGCAAATAGCATTCTGTTCTTGTTTAACATTCGATGAACAATAAGGATGAAATGCTATTTGCAGTACTCGCAGTGAATAACGGAACACAGCAGGTATTCATAATCGAGTCTTATGTTTAAGATTGTCTTAAGTACATTCTTAAGAAGTCATAAGCCAATCACAGTACTATGTTAGGACCATTCTACAATAAGCCATAAGTATTCATAGTCCGTTCTTATTTTAAGATTATCTTAAGTAATATCTTAAGTAATGTCTTAAATAATGTTAAGAGGCTTTCTACAATAAGCCATAAGTCATAAATCAGAAATCAGAAGCAATAAATTGACCAATCACAGACAAATGCGAAAAAAATACTTGATTAGGATTGATCAATTTATTGCTTCTGACTTCTGATTTATGACTTATGGCTTATTGTAGAAAACCTCTTAACATTACTTAAGACATTATTTAAGACAATCTTAAAATAAGAACGGACTATGAATACCGGCCTAAAATGGCACTTTACACTCCGTCCATATATTCTTAGGTCCATGATTTAGGGCCAATTTCACCAACGTCGGTTAGACTAACCGACGGTTAATTCCAATGGAATTGTCCAATCGCATTTGTCTTTGATCAGAATGAACCAATCACGATTGACACTTTAACCGTCGGTTAGCTTAACCGACGTTGGTGAAATTGGCCCTTAAAACGACAAAGCAGCTAGCCTGCTCGCCGAGCTGTCGAATATGATTGGTTTTTACTTATAGATCCGATCAATCACATTCAAACGCTAGCCGCTTCGTCCGGCTTGAACGCGGCCATTGATTGGCTATCGCTTCGCTTCCGTTCGCGCGGCAAGTGTTTCCACGTTCCGCGTGCAGAAGCCGTTAGTCGCGGCGGTCGGCGGCGGCGCGATTAAAATGGCGGCGCGCCTCCGCGAGGCGCCGCGCGGTGACGCCAGCGTCACCGCCGCGCCATCGGCCGCGGGCCGCCGCGGGCGCGCGCCGCGCGCGTCACGTCCCTGCCGCCTGAGAGCCTTTTGGCCCGTGAACTGCGCAGTTGACAGAGCCCGCACGACGCGTAGCACCGGTGAGTTTTCCCTCCAGATATTTTTCGCGCGGCTCCCGGCGTGCCACCCGCCGGCGTCGCGACGCCGTCGCGCGAACGTCGCGGCGTCGCGCCCGCGACATCGCGTTTCCGTTTTCGCGCCGCGCGCCCGTTCCGTATCACGGCGAGAAACGCCTTATATGCACGCGCGTATGTAACGTTTCGCGGCGCCTTTCGTGCCGTCCATGTCGGTGTGCCGTCGCGACGCGCGCGTATGCGTGCGCGCGCTCGTTCTCTCTCTCTCTCTCTCTCTCTCGTCCGCTTTGCCAGCGCGGCGCGACGAAACTGGGCCAGCTCGGCCCCGACCGAGACGATCGTAATTCATAAAGCGTCGGCGACGTTTCCTCCGCCGCGACGCCGACGCGCCGCGCGAGAAAACCGGTCGATTTCGGAGCCCGCCGCGTCGCGGGCTTCCGCGTCGCCCATCCGCGACGCTACTGCGCAATTCAACGACGACGCGTGTCGCCGTCGAGAGCGCGATTCGGTGGCCCACGATTTTTGAGCGAGCCGCAAGCCGTTTTTTCGCGCGGAAAAAAAAAAGAAGAAAATCCGCGAGACGCGCACGTACCTGGCACGCCGAGTAATCGCGAGCTATTCTTGGAGCAAGGCGTTTTGCGATATCGTCGCATGTTCGCAGTCGTATTTGCATTCGCGTTTGACGCGCTTATCTCGCGAAGGGTTTTTATGGTCGCTACTTTGTTGATTTTCGGATCCGGAACGAATGAAAACGCATGCACAAAGAGTTGCGCGAAGAGTCGCGCAAAGAGGCGCTCGGTCAAGTTCCGGTGGTGCGATTAAGTTATATTTAGAAAGGTCGTATTGCACTTGTACACTTTAGAGAAGTTATATATAATTGTACTTGTCTAAAAATCGCTTATCGCTTATATTTATAATTTCGATA
Source organism: Cephalotes varians (assembly GCA_037157785.1). NCBI lineage: Eukaryota > Metazoa > Arthropoda > Insecta > Hymenoptera > Formicidae > Cephalotes > Cephalotes varians. The sequence goes on along the minus strand of JANQDE010000007.1, from coordinate 1,058,563 downwards.
CAATATGTACACTGTTAGAAAATTTGTGTTAAATTTAACGCATTTCACGTATTCTAAACGGTCCACTCAAATTATTATGTTAATTTGACATAAGACGAGTATGTTAGAAAGTAACACATTGTGTAAAAATTAATATAAAAAATGTAACATTTTGACACAATTTGTGGAAACATATTTCTTCAGTAAAATTAACATTTGTAATATGTTAAATTAACACGAACATTCTTCTTTGATTCATTTATTTTAGAATTTAAATTACATTATTTTTATTGTTATTTGTTCATTTACTCATAAATTATATTAGTTTTACATTAAGAAATGTTAAATATCAATTTAACACAAAATATCCAAATAACATAATTACATTATGTTAAATTAACACGGACATGTTAAAAATTCAATACAAAAATTTTAACAAGGACCGTTTTTAACACAAATACAAAATGTTTTTTTATTGTGTATGTACTTGTATTTATATAATATAACAATATTTCATATATAATTCATATATAATATAACAATACCATACATATGTGATGCTTGTTAATTGAATTATCGAGAGAGCAGAGAAGCATTCGGTAATCTGATTTGGCATGAAATTTCTATTTTTCAAGACTCAACAGCTGTTTGGTTTCATGCGTAACATAATATCCAAGTAATCTTTCCAAAGTTATCATTCTATCGCTAATGCCTGTTTCCACAAACGTAGATTAACTAGATTCAATTCGCTCTTTACCTAACAATTAGAAAAAAATGAGGATTAAATTAAACCGAGATTAAAGTTGATGATACTACGTTGATGGAAACGGGCATAATTTACCTCCTGTCAATCTTTTTTTTAAATACATTAACTTATCCGCAGCTCGTTCGCATCTATTATATCTGATATAAAATATCTGGCTTTAATATGATAATGAATGTAGCCACCTTATCTGCGCACTGCAGCATTGATTAATTCATACTCGCTCATGTTCGTATCTCTCGTCTTCTTGCCTCTTTCAATCAATTCAAAGCCATCCATATGGACTGCACTCTCATAATCAGGAATCTATCGTTGATTTTTTAAACTTGTCGTGCAGTACAAAATAGTACGAATTAATATGAAAAAGATCACGCTCATTGTTTCTAAAATATCGCAGGATTGTTCCTTTTTCTCAAAAGAGACATTTCGTCTCTTCATTTAACATAATCGGTTTATATTAATTTCTTATTTTATTATGGGCGTATTTATTATGGAAAAGTTAGGAGATTGGGGCAGACGGAGGCTTTCACGAAGGTTTCGCCAAGAAAAAGATTTGGCGAAGGCTCCGCGACTGGAAAGACCCGTGTACTAGTTTCAAAACGGTTCGTATTACATTGCCTTACGAGGAGATACCGCCAACCACCATCTCGGTTAGTTGAGAAATAATTGAGCTTCGTAGGCGAAGGCGTCGAGGCCAGTGGCATCCTTTAACGAATCCACGATATTTTCTTCGTATCACGTCCTTGGAAACGAGGTTCGCAATCTCGTGTCCGAACGGGGAATTACGATTGTACGTGATCGCCCCGTTGTCCTTCGTGCACTTCTTCGAACATGCTGGCGATGCAAGCGGGCGCGCGCGTGCGCTACGCGAAACGCTTCGATGCACGCGGTAAAAACATTTAATCGAAGTCGCGATAATGACGGACGTGAAAGTCTGCAAAGAAGAAAAATGAATGACCCTTCGCTCCGTAACCACACGCTTTGTGTAACTCTGCCATCGTCAGAGCGCAGCGTATCTCGCCGTGTGATTTTCGTAAGCTTAAATATTCTCTAAATCTTATACAGGGACTTTACACGGTCAGTAATACTATCAGTATTATTATAAATATATTATTAATCGTATGTGTTTAATATTGAATATGTTGATTGTAGATATAGAATATCGTCCAGTTTTCTTGAGTCTTCAATCATCAGTATCGCTCTGTGATAGAAGATATTTCCTAAAACATTTCTTGTACTGACAGTATTGACCGTGTAAGGTCCCTATTAGGGAATATCTCCTACCACAGAGCGATACTGATGCTACTGAGAATCAATATATATATCCGGATCATATATAATATTCATCATATATAATATTCTACAATCTAATCAATATTATATACATGATCAATAATATTGTATTAGTATTTATACAAAATACCGTGTGAGGTCCCTATTACAATTGCGTAGAACACAGATCGTCCGATATATTTTTTAAATCTCGATTTTATGTCCACAGAGTCCGTAATGATAAGAACGTTTCCGGCTTCGAGGAAACATCTTGCGTAGGAGATATTTCGAGATATCGTATTCATTGAGTTATCTGGCATCGTCATCTCCGTGTCTCTCTATCGCTGAATTTGAGCAGAACTTTAACGTCCCTCGTCCCGGCGATTGTCGGTATTGCGAGCGTTATCGTTCTCGTTATCATTACCATCACCGGTGATACAGCTTTAGGGTGCTGTTGCTGCATCGAGCATCATCACTTCGGCAGTAATGTAACGGAGGATCCTCGCGTTCTCAACGCTCATATCTCGACGAGCCAGGTTATCACGGGAATGCTCCAGATGTTACACGGCATTGTGCAAAAAAACCTTTCGCCAGGAGCAATATCTTAGCGCGATATATGATGTTACCGGCTCTAATAAGTATTATATAATGCATCGTTTGAGCATTGGACTTGCGATTCGTCGAATTCATCAGTGGAAAGTTTAAAGCTTTAAAATGAGATTAGATTTGTTGTTGTCTCATTTATTTTATTTGAAGACTACGTAAAAAAAAGCTTAAACCGAATACGTAAATATTGATCGTCTGTTTTTAGAACCAGTAGAAAGAATTCGAACTAAAACATTTATCTTATGATACTTATCGTTATGAATGGCTGCGTTCAGCAGACAAAGCTGCTTACCAATTCTTTAATATGATTGGTTCTTGCCTTTAGTTCTTTGCTGAATCTAAATGTAGAAACCAATTGTAACAAAAAATCCAATGAGTGTTCACTCAGCTGCTTTGTCTGCGGAACGCAACCGATGTTCACGCATTCAAAGCGTTTAGGCTGTAAGATTTTTTTTTTACGTAGAGTCTTCAAATAAAATAAATGAGAAAAAACAAATTTAATTTAATTTTAAATAAAATAAATAAGAAAGATTCATGAAATGAAATAAATTCTTATTTATCTTATTCAAAATGAATCTTTTTGAAGAAGGAAATTCATGACGAGGCAGAATCGTGTGATCCCTCTAAGCTCATCTATTTCTCATTCGAAGCAACTTTTTATAAGTATAAAACATTAAAAAACGCGTTCTAAAAGATAGCAAAGTATATTAAATTTTTTAAAGAATTTACGGCACTTTCCACTTGTTCAAACTTGCCGTACATGTCTCGACACGTGTCATTTTGTTTTCAGTGGAACTTCTTATGAATTTATGAACCGACTTACGCGCTTTTACTTGCTTCGTTTTTACGCGGTTTCGCTAGGATTCGATAAGAAATTTTGAATTGCATCATCGAATCGCCACGCGATGTGCAAAGCGCGCATCGCGCGCGCATTGTCTTTCGAGACGCCGCGGTTTATTGAATCATTCTTATTTTCGTTTTTACACACGTATCTGCCTCGGCCGATTGTAGTATCTCCCATCGACGTCGGCGCGGAGAAAATTTATATCCGCCTCGAGATATTCCGAGATATTATTCCTCTCTCTGTAGTCAGGACCTACGTACTCCTCCCTCGCACATGCGTGCGCTCTTTATGTCGTTTGACTTTCATAAATTATTGTCTGCGACGTGGACGAATGCCATCGCATAAATCCAATCGTGCGCTCTCTTTGTCTCCTTATCAGCCTATGTACACGCGTGCAGGAAAATGTTATACGTTCGGCTCTATATACTTTTCTCGCTGTACGCTATTATACGATACATACCAAACCGTGTGCAATTTTGTTTCGATATTTCAAGGAAACTTTAGACGAAGTACGTAGAGCACGTAGTGAGTTTAGACTTCAAGTCTAATCAAATCGAGGTAGTAAAACTTTGCTATGTTATCGAAACTGTCGCGAAGGACTTTGGGATTATATTTTATATATTTTATAAATTGTTACGAACGGTTTATTGATTTATCGACTTTAAATTCCAGATCCACGAACAAACGAGATTATTTATGTTTTTCGATTATTTGCACAGGAAGAATGATTTTGCTGAAATTTCTAAAAATTTAGAGATACGGATCTGAAAAATAATTTTGTTAGAACATCACAATAATTATGTAGAAAATTCAAGGGCTCAAACTTAGAAGGCTATCCAAGTCCGATTTCGAGAAATTTTTACAAATACATATTACTAACTAAATGTAGTCAAATTCATAAATGCGGAGTTGCGGAAATGCTTAGTCTTCGAAATATTCAAATTTTATTTATTCGGCTTAACGTTTTTTTAGAATTTTAGGACTAGTTTAGCTAATTTTTACAATTTTATTTTTAACATGTGGTTTATTATTATAGAATTTATTATTATAGAAAGGCGAAAGATTTGAGCGTTTATATAATTCTCACCTTGCATTGGGGCTTTTGTACTTTCCATGCAAAGCGAGGTTCGATCCAAACCTATGTGTTTAGTTTTTTTGATAGTGGAGTTCTCCCGTAGTGAAGGGGACGAACCCATTGCCTCCACGCATACTTTACAAAGCGAAGTTTCACATAAATTTTCACTCGAAAATGTACATAGTGTTATAAAATTACATGAAAAACTGTAAATGAAAACTGTGCATTTCCACAACTTCGTGACTTTATGGATTCGACTACATTTAGTTAGTATCACGTATCTGTAAAAATTTATCGAAATCGAGTTTAAGTAGCTTTCTAAATCCTTACCAATTAAAGTAAAGTAAATAATGATAAGGAATGTTGCAAAAAATTTTGATATTCTAGCAACCAGTCTTATATAATTATTTTGATGGTTCAATAAAATTATTTTCAAATCTGTATCTAGCTAAATTTTTAACTTCAGCAAAACCGTTTTTTTTGTGCGTATTTTTTTATCTCTTCGCTTATTTGTATTTTTTTAATTCCACTTTTATGATAGATTTTTTGCCACCACGGGATATTATTACGGAAATACAATGGAGGTTGCGCTTTTCATTCTAATTTTATATCGGGATACGAACATATTTTCGCCGTGATACGCGCGGAATACGCGCAGCGGGGGCGACGAAATTTACGTGATTTTGGCGCTCACGCAATGATTTCACTCGCACTAGCCCATTGTGCTCGCGAAACATCCCCGTCCATTGTTGTACGTAACGTCGCTGGAGCAGCGGCGCGGCTGGAAAATTACGAGGGAGCTTTTCTCCGCCTCTTTCCTGCCTCCTACTCTCTTCCGGTTACGCTAGTCGGGACGAACAATGACCTGGAAAAGCTCAAGAAAGCTTTAAGCCGCGACTGTACACTCCCCGAGCTGTCCAGCCCTCCGCAGCTTTGTCGTCGCGATTCGAAATGGCAAGAAGAGAAAGAAAAAGAAAACGCAGCGCCACAAAAGCGCGCGGAACTACCGCAACAATAACACGAAATCAAATAGCATCTTTATTAATCGTATGTAAGCTTGGACGTTCCGGTTTATAACTGTTGTCCCACGAGATCATCAGGCAGGATTTAAAAATCGCATTTTGCTCCGACAAAAATGTTACCAGGTGTTTAAAATGTCACGGCAAAGTTCGGCTCCCCCGAGGTCGAAAAATCCGCTTTGCCGCTCTCTAAAATTGCCGCTGGCGGCGTTGTAAAAAGCTCTTTCTCCCTCTTTTTTTCTCTCGTTTATGCGAATCGTTAAAAAGTCTTACGTACGAACGGGACGTAACGCGGGTGAGCTAAATGCGGCTTTCGAACAGCAGGTAGACCGATGAAAATAATCCTCTGTTCGAAACAGATAAGCGCTGTCGCGCACTCGATGGAAAATGTGCGCGACCCGTCGGCGTGAGCGGACCGGAGGATTGTGCGAGCATCGAATGGAGGTAATAATAAGGTCGTGGACACGGTGAATCCGGTAACTCTTGCATTCAACCGCCTGCCTGTGCTTTGTTACCGTGAGCGACGGGCGCGAGAAACACTGCGCGTTCGGTGTGTGTGTTCAGCGCGGCGTATTGTGAAATCTTGATGAAAACTTACGTAAATTGTCCACCGTAAATCCAGCGTTTTACACGCACGACGGAAGCTTCACGGCCGGGATTTCATATCCGCACGAGTTTAAATCGGAGAGTGATCGTCGGCGACCTTATTCATCACGGGTCGTCACCCTTGCCGACGTTTTTTCCGCGGTCCGAAATATAATATCGCGGCCGTTTCAAGTTTTCGATGTCAAAGGATCTTGCCGCGACGATAAATTAGCGTTAATCGCCGCCGGATGATTATAAAAGTTTGGACACACGCGAAATTTCCTCCGTAAATCATTCCGCAAAATGAGAATTCAAGACGAAAGAGTTGAGCGCGGAAAGCAGCCGGCTTTTACCTCGCGACCACCATGGTAAAGCGTTCCCTATCCCTCACTTACGTCTACTTTGTTCCATTTCAGTCCACTTTAGTCCAATTTGTCTAACGTCCATTTTCCGCCGAGCGCCTTAAATAAGGTAAGGAAAAAAAAAAAAATAGCAAAGCCACGTAGAAGTGCCTCTTGCGCGCGTGTCTTTCGCGCGACATCCGGTTTTTCACTGTAATATTCTTCTGAGGGGTCGTTCTGCCGGAAGAGTAAAGATAAAAAAAAAAAAGAGAGAAGATAGAAGGGCGAAGTAAATTGCGACGTACGTCCGACAAACTTGGTTACTGAGGCAATTAAAATTAACCATGCTAATAAAACCGTGTCAAACGACGCTGAAATTCGTGAGGGGGGTACTCGAGTGTGAAAAACAGATAATCTCGGAAGCAGAGCGGAGAAGATGAGTGGGTCCAGTGTGGGCGATTCGAATCGCGAGTGTATGAGAAGAAACGGCGTGAAGAGGAGAATAAGAGGGAAATAAGAGGCGAAGGAAACGACGCGAGGAGTCGTATTTGAGAGGGTCACGCCGAGAGAGGTCGCGGAAATAATTTGGCTAATAATGGAAATTAATTGCGAGCGCGCGTTTATCCCCCTTCGAAATTCGAGAGTACCGTGCAACTCGGAAAAAATCGGCGTAAAAGACGACGGTGGTGGAACGGCGTTGGCGCGGCCGTAATTAAAGAGTTTTCTCTCGAAAAGCGATCACCTGAGACTCGTTCGGTGGAACGCGAGGTAGGAATGCGATCTAATGAATGGCTTTTGCTCGGGGTTTTAAATGACTGGTAACCGTAAAGGAGAGAGAGCTCGCGTCGTTAACTCGATTTTGCAGCGTAATATAATCTATCTTTCGTTATTAATTATCTCGTTGATCGACCAGTTTCCCCCTTGATTTTGTGACTATTCAGATCGGATTAAGAAAAACTAGGTTTGATCGTTTCGATTCGCAACGAGCTTAATTCCTGATAGAATAACGTAATAGTTGGGAGGAAAAAGAAAGAAAAGGGGAGGGAGAGAGACGTAAAGGAATAAGGAAGATTCGTGAAGAAATAACATATTCGAAGATTTGAATGATAAAGATGGTAATGCTTCTTCGCAGAAACGATCCAAGATTTATTTATATTTCACAGTAAACCTTGAGCGGATTTCAAAGTGAATTTTTCAGGTGCGTCTACTTACAAGACCGAGCGAAATTTTAATAGAGTTAAATGAATTTGGGTCTTCCGGCAAAACCAGTTTACAGCGAGAACATTTGCCTTGTTTTAATTTATAACGATAGAACGGACTCCTGCGCGTGTAACGCGCCTCTATGCAGTCCCGTAATGTCAGAGATTACTTTGATTGAAGTTTCGCTTTGCGAAATTAGTCGAATTTCCAGATCGTGATATTATATATGAAAAGACTTTTTATTTATTCGCAACAGTTTTGTGCGAAATTAGGTTTTCCTGCAATTTTATCTCATTATTTTTTAATTTCGCAATATTTAACATTATGTATCTTTATGGCTCCACGGAGCTCCGATTTAAAATTGTGTTATAAAACGGAATTCGTAAATAGAAATAAATTGAGAGAATATATGATTTTATCATCTGTTTTCTCTTTTGCAACTCGATTAATTGAGATTGCGACGAGAGAGCCGTGAATCATTAATTATATTAACACTATAAATCTCTCGATAAATCTCGATTTTGTTCGCATTTAAAAATTTAAAATGCATTTCAAAGAATCCGTCCACCAAAGAATCGGGCTGCCACGTAGATCTATAGGAGTAATTTAATACTCCCCGAGAGCGCACGCTGATATCTCCAATTATCGTTTACGGACGTCAATGCATTCGGCCCGAAGGCGTAAAGGTGATGGCAGCGGCGTGAACCATGTCGCTGCGTCTCTCCGCTGCATATTGTGTGCAATATGCTTTACGGACATCCGGTCCCCGGTGCAGCGGCGCAGTATCGGGCATCCGGCTCGCCGTGGCGAGACGACGTTAAGGGTTCCCATTGAAGCGTGCCCCGGCTTGATTAATGTTAAAACGGTGTACGGCAGGGAGCCTTAAATCCGACCGTCGAACGCGACCGGTTTTTTTACGGCGCTTGCTTTTAGCGATTCCCTTTCGTCCTTTTAAGCAATAAAAAAAATTTATTTTTTATACACACGTTGGAGCATGTGACCGATGATACCGAGTGCAGAAAATGTATCCATAAAAGATAATGACATTTTACATCGCTGCTTTTAGGGCAAATACGTTTTTTTCTAGACGGGCTGGCTCCCGCAGAAAAAAGCGTATGCTACGTCTGGAAGTGGCGTGAAAGCGTTGTATGCAGAGAGGCTTACGGTATAAAATTATTAAGTGGGCTATCGCCTCTATTTCTTTGCCGTTACAAGAGAATATTTCCCTAAAAGGAATATTTCGTTATGTAATCTCGAAATTGTCTATTAAGAAAATATTGGCAGATATTATATACATTTTTTTTCGCATAATGCCCCTGCGACGAGAGTAATTTTGTGCGCATGCAGAAGTTCAGGAAATTTCAATTTTTTAATATTCCTGGACCGCAAAAAATCGGAGAATGTCGATAATGCGCTAACAAATTTTTTTCCCCGTGCAAATGCAAATTAGAAAAATTAAAACGGGCATTGCCTTTACGATAATTCGCAACTCCGGTGGTAGGGCGTGTCCAATTTTCTGTAACGGCATCAAGTAATCGAGTTTCAGATAACTGAAATTACTTTTTAAACGAGAAACATTGCCTCGCATGTTTTCGCCGATAACGACGAAAAAACGTCAAAGAAAAATATCATAAAATTTTACATTCGCGCGACGACGGGACCTTACGTTTCATCTCCGATAGTTGTGACGATCGTTAAAAGCCATGAAAACGACATTAGCTCACATCACTAGAACGTGTGAGTTCGCTCGTTCGCACATAAACGGAAAAAGTATCGCTGCGAGATTTACTGCATATTTCTATCTCATAACAAAATATATATAACAATGCATATCAATGAAACGCGATATTCTATCACTGACGCAGATTTCAAAGGTACATCTATGGATTTCACACATAGATTGTCAATTGAAAATATGGATATATAGTAACATTACATGTGTGTGTACATATATATATATATATATATATATATATATATATATATATATATATATATATATATATATACTGTTGCTTCGTGAAGGGTTGAAAATGAAAAACGTGAAATATTAAATATAAATTAATACTGAGAAACCTCTAAAATCTTGGCGTTCTCAAAAAGTATATTATTTCCTGTTTTAAAATAGCAAATGCAATCTAGGATTGTTTTATCAAATCAATTTTATAGAATTATTAAAAATAGATATTGTTACTACACACACACACACATATAATAATATATATATATTTAAATATATTTAAATATATATATATATATTTAAAACAGGAAATAATATTCTCAGTATTAATTTATATTTAATATTCCATTTGTTTTTCGTTTTCAACCCTTCACGAGGTAAGACATTCCACATATGATTGTATAAAGTGAAATATGATAGTATAAAGAGATGTAATTACAGGTGCGTCGATAACCGGATACATATTTCTTGGGAATTTTCCGACACAATACTCTATTTGACACTCTGTTTACTGTTGCATTGTACACGCGGTCGCATTTACTCCTCGCGACGGGAATCCGTAAATGGTGGTTGCCGGGTTCCGGAAATGGAAGATTGTTTCTTCGTTGATCGGATATACGTCGATCAAGTCGTCGTTAATAGGTCGTATGCAAGAGAAGGAATTAGAGTCCGTGCAGGTGCGTCTGTAATGTGCGAGTGCGCGACACGATGGAGACAAGGAAGTAGACGGAAATGCCGGTGTCAGCAAATGTCTGGCAGGTTCCGGAAGGGTTTATAGCCGCGAATCGTTCGTTCTATGACGGAAATTTCACGTTGTGATTTCACGTGGAGACATGCGGTATTGTACTAATTCTGAATTTACTTTCGCTCGCGTTAAACATTTTACACTCTCAATGACTCGTGATGTCAGGACTTCGAAGCGATAATAATTTATATTCACACAAGCTGCCATCTTTGTCAAGATTATTATGAGTAATGCATGTCGAAAGAGTCACTGTTTCTATATCTATAATACTATCAGATATCTTTCTCGAGTGTCGATAATTAATAACGAAAGTAAAATATTCATGTAATCCCTCAGTGCAGAGGATGATTCTTTGTCGAATATTTCATGTCTTTTCATTCGTAATTCTTTGAAGAAAATCCATCATGATAGATTAACTGCATGACCTCTTTTATTTCTGTCTAACAATTTGCGATTAACATAACGCGTGTTTTCTCATGCTTGTGAGTTAAAAAATTATATTTTTTTAAATGATTAAAGAAACAAAATAATTTTTTTGAGCTTACATAACTTTGTATCAATATGAAGTTTTGGAACAGAGATTGCACCATTTTTTATTCATTTAATTAAAAGTTTTTTAAGAAGTTGATATTGTAACTTTTTCTATCATTTACTTGTGATTATTGAATTTATCATATTTTTATTTAAAAACCAAGTTTATTCGAAACTATTAAACTATATAATTGAAACATAGTCTGCTTATATCTTAAAAAGTTAAGTCAAAATTTTTTAGCTCGAAATTCTGAGAGAATCTCAGGAAGTTTTATTATTTAATTAGCATACAGATTTCTATTGGGAAAAAAACTGTTTCGAAAAAAAAATATACTGATAACTCAATTCCAGAGATATCACGAAAGATATTATATTTGTTAACGAAATATTTGCATCCATATCGTTTGTCTCGTCGATGTAGCTATCAATACACTACGGTATGTAAAAAACGACCGAAAATAATCCTCTATTTGTGTTACGCTATGTTCTCGATTTACAGACTGTTGCGTACGAGATTTCGAAGCTATGATATCTCTGCATTTTTTTTGCGGGAATCAATTCCCAATTATCTCACACAATGACATGGGGGAAAAAGGAATTGTGGATTCTCGGGGAAAAAGAGGGCTCGGTGGCTGACAAGAGGGTGGTTGGAAAAAACCGGAAGTGCTCGGGAAGAGGAAACGGGATTCGGGGAGATTTAATACCAGATAAGATTGAGAGGTGCGGACAGGTCGTAGTGGTAAACAGCGGTCCTAAAAGGGGGCGGAATTTGTATTTTGTCACCCCTGAGCGCGTATGCATACCTAAGGGCCGTGGTATGCAACAACCGTGCTCGAGGGGCGTGTAAATTTTAACGGCTCGTCGGCAAGATGGTAAACGCGTTCTATCTGGCGCGTGTCGCGTCCGCGCGTTGTCCACCATGCTCTCAAGGCTGCAAAATTGTTCCTCCAGGTAATTATTCTGCGTTGAAACCGTTTTCGCGAGCTTGTGCTCGCTCGTTTTTCGCCACGAAATGAGAACCCGCGAAAATGTATGCACGCCGCTCGTCCGTTTGACTTGGGGCAGTTTGTATGCACGACAAACGTATACTTTGCATAAATAATATTCCCGGGACAACGAAACTACACGGGTAGAAACGACCGCGCGATATTGTGATTTGTCTCATAGTAATACATAGACATGAAGCGTCAAAAACGTGTGAGTTTGCAGAGAATTCGTATGCCATCGAAGAACACGGTTTGCAAAATTTCTAACAATAAGTAAAACTAATAAAAGATATATTATTAATGATATGATTGCAATTAAGACTTTTATTTACTACTGCTATCTCAGATAGCAAATACACAATAAAAATTCTTGCAAATTACGTTAAAATGGAAATTTGTTTCCACAAACAACAATAATAAAAGAAGATAAATCAATATGTAGGAAATACAATTTCATAAATGAACACAATGAACGGTTATGTTGAAAGATCTAAAATTTTAGCTTACAGAAAAGTAATTTTGTTGAATTATCAAAATAATTGTATAGAACGCTCAAATTACTAGAATATCAATTACTAATTACTAGAATATCAAAATTTTTTTGCATTGTTCATTATTTTTAAGGTTTCAACAAAATTATTTTGATGGTCTAACAAAATTATTTTCAGATCTGCATCCAGTAAAATTTTAGATCTCTCAGCAAAATTATTCTTCCCGTGAAGAAGGCCATTTATCGATTATTTTTTAAAATAAAACAATCAGGGCTGTCGAGGCACATAGCAATCCCGGAGACACCAATATATAATTATATGCAAAATATGTCCATACATGTTCATCCTTCTTTCTATTGTAAAATTACTGCATAACACAGCCAGGATTGGGCATTAATTATTAATTAATTAATTAAATCAATTAAATCATAATGAAAATTAACAATTAAAATTTCAATCAAATTCATGATTTAAATCACTGATTTTTAATCAATTGATTTTAATCATTCCAGCCTTGAAAACAATACTTACAATTAATAGAACCAACGGTAATTTTTTCGAGATTGGCTCTCTTAATCGAAATATTTACCAACGTGTCTACTGCGTGTCATGCCAATTTCGAAATATTTAATATAGTAATAAGTAATGATGAAATATGCAGGCAATAATAAAATAAAATAGTCCTTAGAGCATCTCTTTTTCTTGCATCTAAGTCTGAAAATAGAACCGAACTGAGAATTTTGTGCAGAGGAGAAAAAAATGCAAGAAAGTTAATGCAACTGTCTCATTCACGTCTCGTCATCTTCCACTCGATTTCAACTGGACGATTTCATCTGGGTTACGATGACCGTAAAGTTTAAAGCTGAGTAACACACCTTGAAGCGAACGTTAGGCATTGTTCGGTCGCGCGTCCGCGGATATTGAATAACGCTCATTGCACTTTTGTGGCCGCGAGAAAAAGGGAGACTCGGCGGGACAGCGATTGCTCATTTCGCGTTTACGATCGGAGGGATGAGATCTTCGCGGGCGGAGGAGACGATTTCATCCCTCCGAGCTTTTCACCGGCGCGGACTCCCCCCTCGGGCTCTCGGTCCATCTTCCCGGCCGGCGACACAATGAGCTTTTGTTTCCATTGAAAACGACACCGCCATGTCTCGCTCAAGATATTAATCGGGGCGAAACTCCGGTGCGGATCAAGCGGTATTATGGCGGTCGTGTGTGCGCGCGTACGTGAGACCGCGGCCCGATTGAATCGTAAATTACCCCGCGGGGCGAATTATTCATGGCGCGCGGTTTCGTTTCGGTAGGTCGCGTAATAATCCAACCGCGCGTTTTGTAACGCGTCAATTTTTAATGCCGTCTCGGCTTCTCGCGCAAGATTTGTCACCGTCGCGCAAAATACACCCACGGTACGATATCATTAATCATGAACAGCTCCCGATAGAATTATTCACTGGCCTCTCCACGCAGTTGGCAAAAGCCGAGCCCGCGGATGCAAAAGCCGAACCCGCGGATGCAAAATGGATTGGCTTTAACGAGTGGTTGTAATCTCTATTTCTACACACAATATCTCTCGATCGTGTTAGAGAGGAAAGCGTCGATAAGAGGATATAGAGAGGAAAATGACGATGTCGATTTGCTCGTAACTTATTGATATTTACAATATGACGAATTTTCCCGAAACTAACCACCACGTTTGTTTTATTCGCAGGAGGGTTCTCGCGGTGATCGGAAAGAGGGGGGCAAGAGGGGACGCAAGCCTGGAAGGAAGGCGGCGGACAAGGCGGACATGAAAGCTAAGCTCGGTAAGTAGCTACGTGAAGGGTACTTGTTGACATCCTAGACAACCTGCTTCAACATTCCCCGACTTCACCGTCGTTTATGTTTGTAGCGACACGATTTTATCGGGGATAAATTGTTTATTCTCGTTGCGATTAGAACTAAGATTGTTTCTTTCAATTTTTAAGATGCAAGTTAGCACACGTATTTAATCATGAATATTATTCGTGACATTTTCGATTAGTTTTGGTTTAAGATTGAAAGTCTGAAAGTGTACAGCGTGCAATTCGGACTGAAAAAGTTTGAATTTGTACATAGAAATTCTAACTTGTATAAATATTATTAATATTAGAGCAATCAAGATCCCTGACCGTCATTGGTCTTTTTTGATCTTCTTCTTCGTTTACAATTGTAATTCACTTACACGGTTTTGTTGAATTTATTATTGTAAAATTGTTTCGTTACGATTCATCCTATGACGAAATTGTGCTACAATGCGATTGATTGTTTTTTCAATTGGATTAGTGAAATAATTTAGAATCAGTAATTAAGTAATTATCATTAAATTCCATTAAATAATACGTAAATATGAATTGCATCGACGGTCTGCCATCATTACTCGATCACTTTTTCCGTAATCAAATGAAATGAAGTTGTTATAGAATCGTTTTAGAAGTGTAACATATGTCAATTTATTCAATTGAAATTGTAAAAATATAATTATTTCGTAAATGATTGATAATTTAACAATTATTTGTGATTGATTGTTTTTATGATTTATTAATTCATGACAATTTAATTTTGATTAATATTTTATAGTTTTATAAGTAAATTATAGGTCATTGATTACTTAAAATACTACTGCAATCAATTATTGATTCGATTACATTTTGCCCATCTCTGTTGTCCAATACTTTAATTAGCTGTACAGACAATGTAATAAATTATATGATGAACTTGATGATGTCGATTTTATGATAATTGATTGCAATCGGAAATTAATATTTTATAAGAAATGTGTCATTATATATATATATATATATATATATATATATATATATATATACAGATTTTCAATAAAATTATTCATTCGTGTGAAAAAATACTTTTTGGCAAATCAAAGAGGCAAAATACGCGTTAAAAGTAAGGACAGTGATCAAAAGAATAATAAAGCGAATAGATTTCGGCAACTGATCTGATGATTTATTCGGCGTTTCAACTCATCAACGGTCTTTTTAATTCAAAGTGAAAACTCGCGTAAAATATAATAGAAAGATAGCGCGTTTTATGAAATGAACATATAGAAAGAAGGTTTTATTGAAGTATTTAAAAATTTACTTGGATACAGATCTGAAAATAATTTTATTAATTTTGTTGTCATCCAAATAATTATGTAGTACGCTTAAATATTTTTGATAATGCCGCAAAATGTTTTAACGTTTTAGCAAAATCGTTATTTTCGTGCGTGCTCTGGCTTTTACGCGTGTAAACTTGTTGGCTTATCAACGTTCATCGCGAAAAGAACGCTTTTGCTGAAAGATCTAAAATTTTAGCTGGATACACATCTGAAAAGTAATTTTGTTGAACTATCAAAATAATTATGTAAAACGCTCAAATCAGTTGCTAGAATATCAAAATTTTTCACTTATTATTTTTTATTATTTTTAAGGTTCTAACAAAATTATTTTGATGATTTAACAAAATTACTTTTAGATCTGTATCTACACTCAGAAAAATACATACTGCGTTTATGTAAAGATTATTATTTAAGTAAAGAAGTGTTTCAAGACCGACAAAAATGCGGCGCGCACTTCACATGAGCAGAAGACGTAAAAATTCACGAATTATAATTAGACACTAAGATTCGCCGCAATTTGTATTGCCAGATCAATATTTGGCCTCTATGATATTTGTATGTAAAGATTATTTGTTTCAAGTATTTCAAAAATTTATATATCTATAAATCTATCACAAGTTCATAAGCATCAAATTTATTCAAAATATATTCTGAATCCTTACAAGCTAATACTTCAACAATATTAAGTTAAAAAAACTCAATTTGTTTATTATCAAATATTTTTTTGATGTAATTTTATAATATTTTTTATCAAAAAATAAATTCTTATTTTAAATATATGATAATGAGTTTTTCTAAAATTTATAATGAGTATATTTTAAGGCTATTATCAAGAAAATATTCTTCCTTAAAGATAACCGTTACTTAAAAGAAAAAAAATAAACTGAGTAATCGCTTTTCTTAACAGATAGAATGATTTTTTCCTGTGTGCAGCAAAATTTTAGATCCCTCAGCAGAATCTTTCCGTGTTGATTAAAACGTTCGATAGTCGCGTCTTTCCCGCGAAGAGGGAATAGTCGTATTCACTGATTACGCGATTTTCATCTCGCATTTATTCGTTCACATTCGTTCGTTCATTAAAGGTTGCACGAAATGGCGCGTATCGTCGAGTAGGAACGTTTATCTCTTTCGCGAATGAATATTTATACCTGGGTCCCGCAGCGGTTTCTCGATACCCCAGCGAACGGGGGGGATTACCGGCCACGCTCTTACCGTACGGTTATCGTTTGGCTATTTTGCAATTCCGCCATTCCGCCGCCGCGGAGCTCCTCGGCGTAACAAAAGCGGGAAGAGAAAGGCGGAAGATAGAAGGAGAGGTYGGGCGGAAAACTAACCCGCCGCGCTGATGCCGCGCCGTGGCTGCTGCATGGACCAGCACCGAGTAATTTCGCGAGGTTATTTCTGGAACGCGCGCGTGGTCCTCTCATTCGGGAATGGGGAAACTTTGTAATCGCCTGGCGCGCGCTATTTCGTTCTCTCCCTTTCTTCCGCCTTCGCCACCGACGGTTCTTTCTGACCGCGATGCGGTCTCCTTTCCGGAACGCACGCCGTTCAATCCATGCAGTACCTTTCACCTGATGCTCCCTTATTGTTGGTTGTAGACAATTCGCAGTCGATGTTATCCATAGCGAAAATTTTGCGGCTGATTATCATTTAAGTTTTAATACACGGATTGAAGATTAAATCACGTTTGAAATTTACAGAACAGCAACATTGCGTGTTGCAACATTTTATTACTTTTGATTGTTTAAAAACTGAAACTTCCAATTTTATCCAATATGACAAATATTAACCGTATTATTAATTCCTTATGAAACAGACTGATTTTTATGTGAATTTACTTTTTCGTCGAAAAGCAATTAATCTTTTATTCTGGAAAATTGAATTTTCGACCGTTGTTTATTCATTGTTTTTGTTGAATTTTCCGTACAACGGTCGATTTAACAATTGCAATCCACTAAAACAATCTTTATTTTCTTTAGCTTGTTTCCTATCTGTCGTTAAAAAGCTATCCTGTGGATTCGCGACGGAAATTGCGCGTGAGTCTTTTCCGGCGTTGTTCTTGGCCGCGCGAACGAACTCTCCATTTTACTCCGTACGGTTAACGGAATCGACTTTATTTAAATCCGAGTCTCGCCTCGATTCAGTCCAGATGTCGGCCGTCACAATGAGATCCTAAATGGAGCCACAAATTGACTGTGCGAGAACGCTTAATTTCCGCGGCGCGCCGGTATCGATTTCCCAGACGCGACGTCGATCGCGCGTCAGCTCCAATCGACATCGACGAATCTCTTTCCGATAAAATTTACGACGCTGGACCGCTCGACGCTCTACAGACTGCGAAAATTCGCCGACGGCTTGGTCATTCTTAAAGGTCCGCAATGAGACGAGTGACGTTTATTGCCGCATAAAAGATGGGTCTGGCGAGCACCATGAAACGATATAGCACATTCGCGAATCTCGATTATAAGAGTCGTTTATTACACTCAGTCGTTTATTATACATATGCAATGGTTTCCGCGAAAGAAATTCGCTATTTGTGAAATTATTTAACAATCTGATGGCTTGGAAACTTCGAAATTTATAACATAGTTCTTTAATTTGCAATCTTCGAATCTACGAATCAAAGCTACAAATCTTAATGTTGAGAATTGAGAAATTCGAAAGAAGAGAATTGAGAGATGCTGAGAAATGAGAATTTCATGTTTGAATGCGAGGATTTTGCTCGTATCTATAATGTCAGATCGCGTTTTAAATCTTAAAAAACGTAGAAATAAGAAATCAACAAATAAGATAAAGGGAAAGATATTTATAATGAAGTTTCGGATCTGTTGTGATTCGAGAAAATCTGATTAGAAATCAACTGTGTACTTAATTAAGGTGATTATTTAAATATAATCTGACACTATTAATAACATACAGTTTTTATAAGTTTATATTCCGCAATGTTACATGTGCAACGTAAAAATAATTATCGATCTTGTATCATTTTTCATTATTTTATTTTAATTGTTGTAAAATGATATAAAATCAAGTCAGCAATAGATGAATAGGCTATGATGGATTAAGATAAAATTAGCGTATTATATATATATATATATATATATATGTACATATATATATGCGCGCGCGCGTGAATAAATATTGCTTTAATAATCATTTAATAATAATCATTACTTTTTTATTAAATAAATTAAGTAGATTGTGCTGTGAAGGTAATATTATACTATATATTTATATTGTAATATTATACAATATATTTCACGTATTCTTCTTTTATTATATATTTATATATTTTGACATATTGAAAGAAGTAGCTTTCTGACATCAATATATCATAATAAATAATGTTTAATCCTGGAAGGGAATAAAAGAGAGATCGAACGGACTTTAAATTCCATTAAAAATATGTTTGGGAAGAGAATAGGGAGAAAAATAAAATAACACACATCTACATCAATTTTTTACTATTATATTCTATGGAGATCATTTATTTATATTTATTATATCGTAAAATGTGTAAAAATAACAAATATCTTCCAATCATATAATTACAATATACGAACGATACGAATATACATGAAAAAAATTTAGATAAGTATTTTGTTTTCTAAAAATATCAATATTTTATTTGTTATATTTTTATTATCAGTTTTATTTTATTTCCTTCTTATTTTTTATTTATCTACAAACAATAAATTTAAAATCTGATTCAATATTTACTTCGACACTAAAAGCGTCGCCTAAATTAACAATATTATATTATATTTTCGTGATGTTTCTAGTTGTATTGTATTTCCTGAAAATTTTGTTTCTATATAAAATGCTTAGCAAATATTTATGAATTTGTTGTATAAATATCAAACAATTAATACATCCAATCAGTATTTATCACTATAATCATGTAATAAAAAATTTTAATGTAGTAATAAATAACATATCAAAATCTTTTTACGAGCTCGTGTTTGTGCGTCCTTCTATGCATAATTAATTGAATAATCGTTAATATTCTAGAATTAAATGTTTATTAATTTTAATCTGTTCTAGTCTATCCAAATCTTGAAGCAATGGATCTATGCTTATATTTGTTTGAATTATTGTATTATTATATATTTGTCTGAATTATTATTTTATAATATTATTATGAATAGTATTCTTATCTACGTACAGAAATTTATATCTTATGATACAATTTTCATAGGTTCATTATTTTACATTAAAAAATTTAATTATTATTTGTCGGAAGCGGCGGCGTTATTGTAATTACAATATGCAAAAGTTGACCTGTAAAATATGAATATAAAATTTAAATTATAACAACGTTCAAAATAATTGCTATTTTTTGTTATTTATGCTATTGAAAATTATTAAACTTGCGCGCATTGAATTTTTTGTCTTTCAAATAGACATTTTGAAATAATTATACATTTCTTCGAAATTTTTCTCTTTTCAAGTACTCTCTAAATTGGAATCAGTGTATTATTTACTGATTTGCAGTGCTATACTTATAACTGTGATTATTAGTGAGTATTTAATGTTCCTCGATTTTAATTAAGAAGGAGGTATTTTCATTGATTAGAATCAATGTATTATCACTGAAAGACAATGCATATATCACTGATATAGTTATAAGTACAGCATTGAAATCAGTCAAATTTTTGATTTTGATTTAGAGAATACAAGTATATGTTTATGACTGAGAGTTTTTTCCTAATTTTTATTTTAATCATCGAAGTAAAGGGTTCAAGTTTTACAAATACTATAGATACTATAGATACTACACAAATATATTATAAATAATAAATAATTAATAAATTACTTCTTGCTCTCGTTCTACCCAGGAGTGCTTCTCAGGTTTCCTCCTCTCAGATCCTTTTCGTTGTATTTGCACAACACAACACTCGCGAGAACACGATTAATTACGGTCACGCGACATTAATTGCACGCGATTTATTACATGAAAGATGAAAGAATAACGCGAAAGGATCGCAAAAACTATCTTCTCTACGCTGCATCCCGCGATCGAGATTTAATATCGCATGCATCATTCGTTTCGAACACGTAAATCTCACGCACAATGTGTTGTTAAGAAATTAGTTAATACTTCACGTCCTTCCGTAACTCGAAGATCAGTAAATCTTTCGGCGATTCGTGTATTCTCTTTCAATTAGGATGAACATTAGTCAAGTTACATTCGTATCGTCTCGAGTCTCGCTTTGAATGAGCAAATCGGAATACTCGTTTCGTTTCGTAACCATCATCTCGATACATCTACGAGTCGTTAAGACTCTTGTCTATTCACTGCATCTTGAATTAATGATGTCAGAAGCAAATACATTATGAAAATTCTTATAACGTACATTAAAATAAAAAACAATAATATAAGAAAAAGGTCAGGGAACGAGCAGAAATTAGATGGAATATAATTTAATATAGATTTTTATTGTTAATGATACAATAATAAACCAGGACGTTTCGATATAACTTTGTCTTCAGCTAAATTAAACTCAATATAATAAATAATTTAAAGAAAGAATAAAAATATCAACATGTAGTTATAGACGGTTAGACTGACATCACAGGTTAAACGCATTAAAACTAAATTATATTAAATATAAAATTATAATTGAAATAATGATGTGTTTCTCTATAGTCACAATGAGTTCAGTAAAATGTAACATGATTCATATGATATAACATGATCAGAATTTAAAAGAGATGAAATGAATTAAATTGATTCTTCGTTTGAAGGCGAGAAAAAGTGGAGTCAGTATGATAAGAGTATTTGTCAAGATGTCCAAAAAATGTGATTGTAAATTGTTAAAATGTATTAAAAATGTAAAAAGATCTTTAGTTCTGAACGCAGTGGTATAATATCCGGTAAACTCGAACAAAGGTCTTCTTTTCGTAAATAACAGAACGTTTATCCAAATAATTTTATACTTAATATAATTTTAATGTGTTTAACCTGTGATGTCGGTCTAACAATCAATAACTACGTGTTGATATTCTTATTCTTTTCCAAAATTATTTATTATATTGATTTTAATTTAGAAAATGACAAAGTTATATATCGAAACATCTTAGTTTATTATTGTATCGTTAACAATAAAAATTTATATTAAATTACATTTCATCTAATTTCTGCTCGTTCTTTGACCTTTTTTTTATATTATTGCTGTTTATTCAATAAGCGAGCTATATTACATTTATATTGTTAAAAATACAAATATTTTCCAATAAAATAATATTTGTACTCGATAGAACAGACTTGTAAAATATGCTGAAAACTCTTTTTATTTCGTTAATAATTAATAAATAATCATCTGGAAATGAATTATGTATAATCTGAAATGAAATAAGTTATATTCACAGCTTAAACTGTCAAATTAATAATATACAGAAATAAATGCTTAATTTCTCCCCAAAAACAAAAAGATATTTTGCGAGTCTATTCTATTGATTGCAAATATTGTTTTATTGCAAAATGTTTCTATTTGAATATAATTTACAAAAATGTTTATTATTGTGTGTTTTTTCGTTTTTGACGTCACAACTCTACAAGATAGTATGATGAATGAATAGAGCCTTAAACGCAAGAGTTAGTACAATCGCGCGATCCGATAATCGCTTGTACTCGTAGGAAACGACCGCATTTGGGTTACTTGTCGCGTTTGTATCTCGAGAGATAATGCGTCGTCATGCGGTCCATGCCGCTGCGTATCTGATCCCGCGCGAGGTAGCGGCGTGACCTTTCACAAACAAACAGCACTGGCTGTACGATGTGCAAAAATAAACCGATTCGTGGTCGCTACGAAATATTTTATAACGCGTTATAAATGAAATAAATAAAATAAATAAAATAAACGCGCGTCGAATATTCTGCCCCTGTATCTCGAATGAATTTCGATCATCGAGCTATGTAGCGTATTCAATGTGTATTTTACATTTTATTACTATTTTCGATACTTTATCGAAGATACGACGAGTATTATTAAATTGATTTTTCCGTATCCGTTTATTAAACCGTATCGTGCCGCTCAATGACTGGTTTTCCGCTGGATTCTTCGGTAGAAACGCGACTGTAAAGAAATAAAATACGGGTCTTGGAACGCAGGAATCTCGGAGAGACTTTCGGAATTTAGGAATCGCAATGTTCAAGAGAATCTTAGAATATAAAGCGCACAGAAATCGACGGTCTGATAAAATTCCAGAACCAAGGGTTTCGAGGATTCGAGGATTTGAATATTAGAGATTTCAAATTGCAACGACGTCGATATTTTAAATCGGTTTCGCATTTCATCGAGCCTCAACCCCCGTCCCCGACGCGCGACACGTTTATTTTCCTCCTACGTTCGAACAAAATCATAGCTTACCGTAACACACACCGTCCGTCTTCGTAAAAGTTTCCGCTTTTCGATCGCATATGTGCCGCGACATTACCATGCGTCTTGCGCATTCGGCGACATTATTAAATCGTGAATTCTTGTAGAGCACGTGATATATATCTGCCATTCGACTTGTCGTTACGTCACAACCTGACGCCGAAAACCAAAGAAATTTATGCTCGGCGCGAATTCGGGGTCGGAACTTTAGTCTCGGGGAAAGGGCCGCGCTTTGCATGCATCGATTTCTTGTATTAATATAGATCCGCGTTTTTCTCACCCTCATTTTGTTATTCTGTTACAGAACGAAGTCGGCAGAGTGCGAGGGAGTGCCGTGCTCGCAAGAAGCTGAGGTATCAGTACCTGGAGGAGCTCGTGGCCGACAGAGAAAAGGCGGTGCTTGCTCTGCGGAAGGAGCTCGAGATGGTGAGTCATATTCTTAACACTTCCATAAACGAACGAATGAGGGAGAATGGAGAGTTCCTAGAAAAGAATTCAGGATTTTCTTCTTTCTCCCCAGGAAATAAACGTTTATTGCGACGAATAAGTTGCGTGCCGAATGATAAAAGACAAATGCACGCGAATTGCAGCTTATACTAATAAATGTTGTCAGACAGAAGGCTTTTAATTAGCGAAAAATGCTGTTTCTTATAAAACTTGAATGCAATTCTTCTTTAATTTAGTTAGAAAATATCGAGGCAAACACATTAACATTTTTCATTTTCACATTTCGATATTTCTGCTTTAATAACTAACTTTCTTAAATATAAATGACTTTCTTAAATATAAAACTTTCTTAAATATAAAACTTTCTTAAATATAACTGATTTTATCGAAGTAAAATGCACTTAAAGTTACACGATGGATAATGTTCTGATACTTATTCCGATGTTTAATTCGCAGAAAGTTCATAAGTTTTAATAGCTTGTAGTTCGAAAATTATTATCATATAATTTTCATTAATGATCTTTACAAGGAACGATATTGCAACATTTTCTGAAGCAATATATTGCACTTATCTAAAAATCTATCTAAAATCTATCTAAAAGTTTATTTACGTTAATTTTTTATTGTATTCTGTCTAATATTAACTAAATAAAAAAGAAAAGATATAAGCGGTATTTATAATGAGATTTTAAGAGATTTTAATAACTTTAAGTCTTAAGCTACAAAAAATTACAGTCCAGTTACAGTCATGTGAGGAAAATCGATAAATGATTGGTCAATTTCTTAAGGTTTAAAGCTTAAGTATTACGCCTTAAAATCTTATTCTAAACGCTATACATAAGGAGGATCTCTATCTATTTTTGAAAAGAAAATGTGTGCCTTAAAATTGCCTGAATTGTATCTCGAATATAAAGCAAATTCTTCGGAAGCTGGAGAACCTCGTAACTTCTTCTTTTCCATCGCCTTTCTCATCGTCTTCCTTATCGTCTTCCTTAAACCTTTCCCCGAAGTGCAAACTAAGTTACTCGCAAAAGTGTAAAGTTCTGGCGGAATACAAAGGTTCGCTCTTTAGCGATACTAAAAGTATTATTCGCATCTTCATTGCTTTGTTTTGTCTTTTCGCAGAAAAGCACTCGTGTTTGTTAGAATTTGAGAACTTCACGCGGTTCGGCAGAGAATATTTACTCTTGTGGATCTCTACAGTAGGAGATATTTCGCACAAATAATTTCCGTGATTTTATATACAAATTAGCAGTCTCTTTGCTCGATTACGCTTTATAGCAATGAATCTAAATTTCATTCAACGACAAAACGATAGAGAACAACAATTATAAAAAAGGGGACTTGCTTAAAAGCCTTGAAGTATTTATTAAAAAATTATTGATTATCGATTGGTCGCATTCGTTTTTCTTGCCTTCGTCGTACGGAATTCTCGTTAATGATATGCTCTGAGAATATTTGACATCGATATATCGAGGTTTGTGTATCGAATAAGTTGCTGAGCATTGCGAGTAAAAGGAGCAGTTGAAAAATTCCGACAAGTCCGGCGTATCCTGCATATCCACGAGTTTCCAAATCCATCCCGATCCCGCCGAAGATCTCCAGCGTACCACGGTTTAGTACGAACAAGACCGGACCGAGAGAGAGAGAGAGAGAGAGACGGAACTCACGTACTTTACACACCACCGTTTATTTTTCTACAGTATCGTCAGTGGACTCAGGAATTGGACGCCGGACGAGTCCCCGAAGGACTTCAGGCGGTGCTGGGGGATCTCGGCTCGCTGAAGCGGGAGCAACAAGACAGCAACTAAGCGGCCAAGGAGGCGAGGAATAAGGAAGTCACGTGGATCGAGCCGTT
This sequence comes from Cephalotes varians, assembly GCA_037157785.1. Taxonomy (NCBI): domain Eukaryota; kingdom Metazoa; phylum Arthropoda; class Insecta; order Hymenoptera; family Formicidae; genus Cephalotes; species Cephalotes varians. Next base: position 1,033,340 of record JANQDE010000007.1, on the reverse strand, counting down.
CCATTTATCTTGCTCCTCCGATCGAAAACCTCCCCTCCCCCCTCGTAGTCGAGCTTTCTTTCCGTCTTCTCTTATCTCCCTTTCTCTTTTACTGTTCTTCGAGGCAATAGGGAATAATTGGCTGGCGATTTTGAAATTTTCTCTTTATACGTCGGAGTACTTTTACACCGTGATTGATCCATTGAACGAACTGCGAAAAGTGGATCTTCCGGCCTTTTCGAGAATACGTTTCTTACGCGAATAGCGAAATTCCTCCCTCCTGATTATCTCGCGGACGGCGGGATCGTTATCCCCGATTATCTCGTTACCTCACCGTGTTACCTTTTTTTGTATGTACATTTTGTTATCGCGACTCTCGTTACGTTGACACATTTTTTATTCTCGTTGATTAAGGACCTCGGTCGGTTGTCTACGGCCTCACGCTTGGAACGTACCTCCCTACGATCGTTACGATGAGAGAGTAATTATAGATATATTACTGTTGCGCCTCGAAGGGCAAAACGATCGTTATACATCAAAGTCTATTCAGTATTGTCTGTTGTGAAGGGCGTCGTTGCGGGATCTCCTCGTTGACCGATTCGTTTGAACTTTATCGACACGCGGTATCTTTGCCGCAGAGAAATAATCGTTTTTGTACAGATTAATGCCATTACAAAAGTTGATTTATACATGTGTACGGAAGTGTCTGATAGACGAATAAAACCAATATTTTTCGATGAAAAATAATTGATGTTCACCGCCCCTCACTTTCCTGACTTTCCCACGTGAGAGAATTAAATATCTCGTAACTCCGAAGTCTTTCGAATTACCTTAATCTCCGAATTGCCTCGAAAACATTTGCGCCCAAAAAACACCGGTCCGAATATCTGCCGGCGTTATTTCGGAATCGCATTTTGGGCACTGTGATGTCGCGCAACAGGAATTTGCATATTTTGACGTGGAATATATCGGGCCATGAAATCTCCGCTCCCGTTTACATAGATTGCGATACGTTCGCCGACGATATCATCTCCTGCGTTCGTTCGACGGTCCGTTGAAAAGAAGAAAAAAAATTGATGAATCCGATATCGCGATTACATTCGGAAATTTAAAACGAATTTTGTTACGTAATTTCGCTCGGAGCTTTTAATCAAATCGAGCAGTAACGAGCTTAATGTCGTCGTGTAGTAATAATTGTGACGATAACGATGTTATAAACGTTTGGCAACGATTGAACTGAATAATCCATGTATTGATTTAACGATATTTATTTTGCGATCCCTGGACGAATTGCTGGCTTTTTGCTCTACTTGGTAGCTTGGGAGAGTAAGTTTGTCAGATTGGTTTGTTTAGATATTTAGCTCTGTCATATTTCGCTGGAAATGTTTCGACGAAATGATTTTTGCATATGCTGTTTTTCGAGAGCTGCCGTTGAATACGAACGAAATGGCAGGTAAACGTGAAAATGCGAGAATTAAATTCGCAGCCCGGATAAAATTTTTAGCCAAATATAATATCACGTCGCCTATAAATCACCGTCTCACCACAATGCACCACGCGGAATCAGACTTTACTTTCCTATTAAGGAAAGAAATATCGATTTTCCTACGTTTCTCACGCGCGAAACGTAGGAAGATCTTGCTGGTATAAGGCGGAAGTGTGGAAAAAAGGAAGGAGAAAACTCATCATTTTTCTAGCCATGGTCGCAATAAATCAGCGTGTTAGGCGGAGTGTAAAATTGAAATATTACCCCGTAAATATCAAATTGTACTAAAGTACCGAGCAAAGAACCGACTGTTTCGCATTGTTATTAAGCTTGCTGCATAGGTAGGTACATAATGTACTTGCTGGCACGGTCTTACTTGTGACAGTGTCCGGAGATGATTTATTTTACACGTTGCCCAAGTACGAAATATCACCTTCTGGATAAGAGATATTATATGAGTTGATTATGCCAGATAAATTATATCGCGTAATATCTAGCGTTGCCAGTAGTACTTGTTAAATTAAAATTTCAGTAAAAAAGATGTGCAATTTAAAGATTTTTAAATTCTATTGTGCTAGCAATAAGACCAAATCAAATCTATTAGAATATTAGTACTTATTTTATATTAAGTTGTATCATTGAAGATATTATATTATTTCAATATTGTATTATTTCAAAAAAAATCATGGTAGTGCTAACTTAATATTGAATTAGACCAAAATAAAATTATTTAAAAAAAAAAAAGAAAAAATTTAATTTGTACTAATTCGTATTACTGAAATTTCAAAATAAATAATTAGTCGCATTTTTTATTATTTAGCATTATGAAAACCATCTTTACCTTCAACAATTCTGTTTTAAATTGCTCGTATGAAGAGAGAAGAATTGCTCTTATATATTTTTAGCAATGTCAATTGCTTCAAAAATAGTAATATTGTCGAAAGTGAAGATAATTTTTCCTGATGCTTAATAATAAAAATTATTAATTATTTATTTTTAAATTATTTTTAGTTGTAAAAATTTGTAAAATTCAGTTTTGTTCATTTTTTATTATTTTGAAGTGGTTTTGCTAACTTAATGTATTAAATATGCTGCGCCAGTTTTCTTGGAAATAGCACATATTATAAAATTGTTTTTGATAGTACAAATTAGATGGTACAAATTCAATCTTATTGATTTCTTGTTCTTCTTTTTTTTTCTTTGACTTTTAAGTGGTGTAATTCTGCCAATTTAATATTAAGCTTAGCAGCATGACTTTTTTCGAAAAGGCACAAAATTATTTTTAATACGGCACATAATTATTTTTAATAAATTTAATATTATTTAATAAAAGTACAATTTAGTAGAAAATAAGTACTAAATATTCCAATAAATTCGATTTGATTTGCTAACTTAGTCCTGCTGCTAATAGAGAGATAATTTTTAAATTATTTTTTCGCGATTAAATTGTGACCTTAAAATAACTAGACACATTTCTTTTCGTCCATTTACATTTTATCTATATTTCGCGTTACAGTTATAAAGTTAAAAAGATATAAAGATCTTTTTCACGATGCATAATTACATTTCCCGCGTTGTTCTCGACGGATCTCGGCGCGAAGCTCATTCAGGCCCTCGTAGATGTTCTGCGAGGAGCATTAGCGGCACTTGCATAAATCGTAAAAAGCTAGAGTTGTGTCCATGTACATATGTGCCCATCTCTCGCGCAGTTAACGATACGCAATCCCGTGCGTCATAAACCACGGACATTCAATTTCGTTGCCGCGGAAAACACATGTTCTTGCTGGATAGACGTGTCCGAGCGCAGAGTTCATAAAGTGTGGCATTGCGACATGAAAAAATAGTGGCCACGTTTGGGGACGCGGAAATAAGGAGAAAAAATATGGCTATCCGGCGGAGCGCGAGGAAATACTTGTGGCTATCGCTCTCTCTCGACCTCGGGATTTTCACGTCTCCTCTCGAAATTTATTCCGATAGCTCGAAAATGTTTTCGGTTAGTTCCTGCCTTTTGCTTGTTGGCGAGTGCCAACATAATAATGAGTTGCGAGATGGTTCGTTGCATTTTGTATTTCAGTGTTCTACAATTCGCGACTTCAATTTTCATTCTCTAATTAATTTAGAGAATTGATTTAGAATTTCTGCCGGTGAAAATATCGGATCATCACAGCTTTTAAAGCGCGATTGGGACGAAGAATTTTTGGGAAACTAAGCTTTAGGTAGATTTGCTATCTATCTAAAGCCTATTTCTTCAAAAATCCTTTCATTAATTTTTTAATAAAGTTTATACATGAAAAGAATTTAATATTTTTAGTATTATATATTTATAACTAGATATTATATATTTATAATATTATATATTAATATTTATATAATATATAATATTTAATATTTCTAGTTATAAATATATAATATTTATATATTATATATTTATAACTAAATCTCAATTAAACTCCTGGTACACGAAAACAACGGTTTTGAAACGGTTGAAAGATTTAAAATTTTAGGATACAGATCAGAAAAGTAATTTTGTTGAACTATCAAAATAATTATGTAGAATGCTCAAACTAGTTGCTAGAATATTAAAATTTTTTTACAGCATTGCTTATTATTTTTAACGCTCCAACAAAATTATTTTCTGATCTATGTCCAGCAAAATTTTGAATCTCTTAGCAAAATCGTTGTTTCGTGTACCAGGATTTTAATTGAAATCTAGTTATAAATATATAATATTAAAAATATTTACGATACATATATTTCTTCGACATTTTCAAAAAAGGACTGACTTCAAATTCGCAATAAATCTTATGTTTGCGAAACGATGATATTGTCAATTCATCAATCCATCGATAGGTTTGTCTTATTAAGGAGATCACGATGGACGTATAGTCGATAAAGCGAAAAAGAGAAGAATAAGTAAACGAAAGTTATTTTCCAATGTGAGCGACACGCAAAGCCCGAGAACGTGAGCTGAGAAACGAGAAGAAACTCCATCTTCGTTTCTCTTATCCTCCCTTTATTCCATATTTTTTTCTTTATTTGCTCAAAGAAATGTGCCTTCGAAGAGATGATACGCACGGATACCATCGCGTCGCTGCGGTTATTTTAAACAGCATTACGCAGATCATGACATCCAATCTATGTTATTTGTTCTTATAATATTCCATTTTTTCCCGAAAATAAACAGTGTGGTGTGCAGGATTCGAATCATTTCGAAATATCGAATTTTCGAGTTAAAAAAATGAAATTACTTTCGCACTTAAGAGAAGTTACAAAAATTTCAAAGATAATCCGTTTCCGCAATAGTTCGAAAAGTATCAAAGCGATTGTTGCAGATTGCATTTAAGTAATAACGCATATACTGTTGCAAAACATTTAAATTTAACACACTTTACGTGTTCCAAATGATCCACTCAAAGTTTTGTGTTAATTTAACACAAAATGAGTATTAGAAAGTAACACAACATAAAAATTAACACAAAAAATGTTACTTTGTAAACAAATTGTGGATTAAAGTGAGCATATTTCTTTAGTATTAAAATTAAAATTAATACGTTAAATTATTTAAAATTAATATGTTAAATTATTTAAAATTAATATATTAAATTATTCGTACATTTATCTTTTATTCATTTAGCTTTTAAAATTTACATTATCTTTTATTTATTTAGCTTTTAAAACCACATTATTTTTGTTATTTGTTGATTTATGTGTAAATTGTATTGTAACACTAAGAAATGTTAAATATTAAACACAATAACATAATCACATTATATTAAATTAACACTTTGATATGTTAAAAATTTAACACAAAAATTTTAACATGGACCGCTTTTGACACAAGTGTAAAATGTTTTTTTACTGTGTAGCTTTATATGCGATTAGCGTTCTTAAGTATTGCACAGAGTACTTGCTTCATTATAAAAAATTTGAGATAGGTATTTCGCGAATGGATCGAAATGTGTTTCATCCATGCATCCATCTTCGTACACCGTGAAAAATTGTCGCTTCCCACATATATATCAAACTGTCAATTGTGTCGCGGAAGATATATCTCTAGACTGAATTTATTTTTTTTTTCAGATATTGTCGAAGATAAAGGTTTTTTTTTAGTGGTAAATAAACGGAATTGCATGCGTTCCGCGCTGTTCAAAGAACGCAAATATCGTGTATAAAAGTCTACAAAGGAAGTACGCGCGTGATTATTTATGGAATATACGGCATAAATTATGTATGAAATTATGTAGGCTTACGGAGAAATCTCTCTCTCTTCGGTTTCTCTCTTATGTATGAAGCTTTATGAGGGTGAGCTCTTCTTTCCTCGAGTTATCGAGGAAGTAAAGCAGCGACGTATACGAATATGCGATCACGAGTCATGTCTCATCTTTTGAATAGCAAAGTTTGCGATGAATCATTAAACAAGGCTCTATACAGCATATTTTATAAAACTCGAACCTCGTGAGCTTATTTCCTCGCAAATTTCGCGAGTCAAAACTTTCAATATATAGAAATTTAATTTAAAACATTTATTTAATTTGATTACTTATTGGAAATTCGTCACGTTGGAAAATTAAGTTACCTGAAGCTATCCATAAAATTCGTTTAATATAATTTTTGATATTATTAATATAATATAATTTTTGAAACTAGTATTTCTTTCTGTACTTAATCCAGATATATTACCAAGTTTTATGATTTAATCCAGATGTATTATCTCTGTAAAAGTCTCTAACTAGCACGAACCGAATCGAATTATACATCAATCCATCTTTCATTTCTAATTCTTGAGGGATGGAACGTATTCTTTAGAATGAGTACTTATTACGACAGGCGAGAATGAGATAAAGTCGGGGGTACTGGTCGCGTTACGATATAATATCTACGAGGTCCATTTCGCACGAGTTGGTCTCTACATCTTATTATTCCGCAATAACGGCGGTTACGTACATCGCGGGACGAAGATTCTCGGCAGGACCGAGCAATCGGGGTTTACGATTGACCGAATCGTAAATCTGCTTCCACCGCGACGAGATACGATTCCTTGATCGTATAAGCCGAATTCCGAGCCACTGTTGGCCAAATTCCGTACAAACGCGACATTAATTCCACCGCCGCGCCTCGACAGAGGCGAACAGATTCGTCGGTATCTCACGATGCCACCTCGAGGCACTGCAGAGATTCAAGACCCCATATTTGTATCGCTCCAAGTCCGAAATTTCCGAGAGATGTACTTGATCCACCTAAGGAAGAGGGGCTGATCTTAGTTCACCCTAGGCGCTTGCAGTACGCTTAATTGTTTCAAACTGAGCGCATTGGTTAACCAGCGAAACTATTGTATGACGAATCATAATAATTCCATTATAAGTCTGCACTTTTAGCAAAGTAGAATTGTACATGTAAGTAAAAATGCGAAAAGCATATAAGTGATTTCAGATTTTTTAAGTAAAGATATTTTGAGGGATACTTTCGTATGAAACAAAATTATAGTGATTTCAATAACTGTCATTTACCTGAATGATTTCGGAGATAATTTTGTTTCTTTGAATTACTTATATTTAAATATAATAATTATTCATTATTATCTTACAGAAAATTTATATATTACTTGAATAACAAAAATTCACATTTATCTGAATTATATATCATGCATAATTACTCGGATTTTTTAATAATGGTCTTTTAACTATTTTTTATTGTCAGTCAAAAACGAAATAATACTTATTAAACTATTTATTATATTGTGCATAGAACAAATCTTTAATGCGAGTGCAAGCTTCTTTCTGTTAAGAGTAATGACTCGAGCGTGCAAGTAAAATAATGCATCGCGTGCTTTCTTTTCCCTTCTTTCCTCTCTGTATTGCTAACTCACCGTACACAGGGAATGCAACTAGAGAATTTTCTTAACTTCAAGACCTCTTTTTACTTCGCGCCTCGCGCTCACTTTGCGGAGCACTCAGAAATATCGTTCGTGAACTTTTTGCAAATCCAACAAATTCCGTCCGTGAAACGCAAGCGGGCCGAGTGAGTAACGCCGTCAGACGTTTTAAAACGGCCGCGAGGTATAACTCGACGGTTTCATATTATACGTTCTCGGCCCCGTATTAAGGGATGAAATTTATAGGTCGAGTTTCTACAGTAAACTTAGCCGATATCTCGCCGGGAGGCGAAACAAAGAGTGGGCTCTCTCGCAGGTTGGCACCCGCCACCTCCGGAGACCCCTTCGGTGGTGGCCTCCTCGTTTCCGCCACCTTCCGCAACGCTCCTTCACTCGCAGCTAGTTTTCTTCTCCTTATTTTTCCCTCTATCCCCGCTCGTGTCTTTTCCCTGTTCCCGCGGCGGGATGTCAGCCAAACGACGGCAAGAAAAAGCTGAAAGCTGTTGCCAAGGTGATGGGAACGGCTGCGAGATGAACGAAGAAGCGGGTGGCGAGGGGTTGAGATAGGGTGGAAGAGGGTGGATCGTAACGGCGCGAAGTAGACACTGGAAAACGGGGAAAAAAGTAGTTGCTTCCCGGGTCGTGGCCGTGGGGGTGCGCGAAGAAACCGTGGTCGTCCATTCAGCTCCTCAGTCCGACGTTGGAAAGAAGCTTAAATGGTTTTTCCATGGCCGAATCCGGATCTAAACGTGTCGAAACTTTTTAACGACCCTCGTTAGGTTTGCGGGAAATTAATTATTCTTGAAAAGCCGTACGCTCATCTGTGGACATATGACGTTCCCGCTCTCTTTTTTCCATTTTCTTACCATTCTCGTTTGATGATTGCGCATTCACACGTGAATTTGATCGATGATCAACTTTTTTCGTTTCCTACGGAAGAATATAAATTAGTCCCCTTCGTAAGATTATAGTGCAAGAAAATTAAATTTATTTAAGAATCACAGAATCATAAGTAACAAATTATTGTGATAATATTAATATTGTTGATTTTACATCTTTGTGAAATATATGAGATTTAGGAATACAGTTTTTTAATAAGAAACAACACACTTTTTTAATAAGAATCAAAATAATTATATAGGACGTTCAAACTGGTTGCAAGAATGATTAAAACTTTTTGCAGCTTTGTCATCAAAGTTTAAGCGTTCTACATAATTATATGCTTAAAATGATATTCGATAAAAACCAGTTAAAAGCTGCAAAAAGTTTTAACTATTCTTGCAATCAGTTTGAACGTTCTACATAATTATTTTGATGGTCCAAACCAAATTATTTTCAGATCTGTATCTAGTTAAATTTTTAGATACTTCAGCAAAACCTTTCTTTTCGTGTAATTTCGTTTGATTCGCATGATTAATCTCATCTGTCTATCTCTATCTGATTTATTTTCGTATTCTTACTACTCTTGGAAACTTTCCCAAAATAACCGTAACCCGTAGAAAAATCGATCTGTAATGCAGACTGCAAATTTTTAATGCTACTTACCGAAATATGGGGAAAGGACCGAAATAAATGACGACTCGGTCGCTTTTGCAACGACGGCGTCCGACTTAGCCGTGGATTTATTTTTAGATACCAGTAACTTTCGAAACCTTATAGGATATTAGCTGCGAGACTCATCGCACGTTTCATCGATCCCGTTCAGTTTGCATGAGAATGATCGTTACATCCGCCGAACGGAATTCTGCGCAAGTGATCGACTCTCAATTGTATCGTGTTGCCTTTACATAACAATAGAAATAAACGAAATCCAAAATTTTACACAAATTTTTACTCGTAAAGCGTAATATCGCCCGGTAAAAAATACAATTAAATTTCTATTCTTTATTCCGGATAAAAACGTAACTTGCAAATACGTTTCCGACACATTTTTGTCTCTATTTTTTTAAACGATTCGCGATTGAAATAGAATTTGCCACGCAATGGAGAATTAACGACCATATCGTCGTGGCACAAGGGAAATCGATGCGTTCATTCGAGGCTCCGATGTAATCACCGAGCTCTCCGCTATGATGAAATTTTGGTGCAAAACAGTTTATGCGAGAGCGGTGCCGCACGAGATAAAAATATCTTGCGACTCATCGGAATCGTGTGCGACGGTGCGATATAATTACGGTATAGAATTTAAAAAATTCATCGTTCAATTCGCGACACGCGCCGGCGTATATCTACGTACGTACGACGTCAACTTCGATCGTGCAAAATCGTAGCAAAGGTTTTACATTTTATCGAGCAACCGTATATCGACTTGGTCGACGTCGCTAGAGAGTCGCGATTAGCCCCGTTCGTAGCTCCCCCGATGATCACGATTGGTCAAGCCCACCATCTGGAATCGTGGTCGGCGAGATTAAGAGGTCAGGTTTGAAACAATACAAAAAAAAAAATATCGCGACAGTTACAATCGAGGCACGAGAAATTTTTAGCTACCCCATCGACGTGACTCCGCGCTTCGCACGTCTAGATTAAAAACGATCGAGGACACTCGGTGACCTGGTTCTCCGATCCAACATGGCCGGCTTGACGTGCCGGAATAATATGTTTTTCGACTTCAGGTACCATATGTACAATTACCATTCACACACGCACAAGACAATGCACGCACACAAGACAATGCACGCGTCTCTCTCTCTCTCTCTCTCTCTCTCTCGTTCACGGCTTTACATTTTCAATCGTCCGCTCGCACGCGTATAATCGACGGTTTCGTCGTAAGTAATCGGTCATGATGTATACATAGCATAATTATTGACTAGGACAGTTTTTGGTTCCGGCTTCGACGAGGAAATCGCTGAGTACAAATTTTTAACATCGAGTATGCCCGTGGCTAAATTGTTAAACGTTTATACAAACGCGTTGGTCTTCGTATCGCAGTGATAAGGTGCGTGTTTCCGCCTCGTTGTCGCGCTAATTTCAGATATTTCGCCCTTCGCTTGTAGTCATTTCTCAGCCGCATTAACAGCTTGACTAACAGCCAATTGGCCCTTTTATCAACGAAGCACGCGAGGCACGCTTTCTCATTTGGCTATCGCATGACGAGACGTATCAGTACCGCAACACTGTAATTGGATACCGTAGTGGTTTTCAATCGCGTTACGAAATCGTACTCCTCTACTTGTTAAAATTTATCCAAAGTTTAAATTCCGATCGTACAGAGCATTGTTCTTCAAAGTAAATAGATAATAAGTTAAATAATTCAAACGAGCGAGTTACGATGTACTAATTTGAGTTATTATATAAAGCTTGCACGTTGGTGTTATCGAGCGTACTTAGCGTAATTTTGCATGTATTTCATCATACGGTATACATTTGATTTTGCTTTTAGGGTAAGTAATTAAATTGTACAATGGCTCGCGCCAATAGCTCGTACGAGTAATCAATAGTGCTACAATAGCACTATTCGTGCTAGTTTCAAATTAATAGGCCATCGCTTCATTAATACACGATGCACTGTTATTATTGCTTATTATCGATCAGGCTCAACGCGGTTAATAAATATGAGAATCTTTTCACATTTGAAACAAGTCGATTAAAATTAAATTTTTCAAATTAAATCCTAATCTCTATACATTGAAAAAAGAGAGATAACAATAATCAAGCTCAAATGATAGTTACTAATGCTTGGTGAAGTAGTTTCAATCAAATGTTTGATTAATATAACCAAAAAATTAGTATTAAGTTGATAAACTCAAACTAAACGTTAATTTTACTTTATTTAATAATTATTATCAAACGATTGGTTACTACCATTATTTGGTAATATTTACTAAATATTGCCAATACACTAAACAAAATATGTTTGGTAATTATTACGAGGTTTCTTTTTTCAGTGTAGAGATATAAAAACAATTAAAAATAATTAATTAATTCTATTACAATTTTTCTTCGAGCTGGCGTCGAGCTGGCGTTGTTAAAATATTTATTAATGAGAATTACTGATAAATATTGCTCCGACAATAATAATAATAATATAAGAAAAGATCAGATATATCATGATATGCAACGTATATTATACATACATATTACGTACAAATACGCGATAATTTGCAGATAATTTTACACGCATGAAGAAGCAGATCGAGCGATAGAAGCTAAAAGACGGAAGTAAAAAAACTTGCAAGTTATATCTTACTTTATCTTTAGGAATAATTTAGTGACACGCCCGGGCAATCTAACTGCAATTTTTATTCACGGCGTCGCGCAGTGCCCTCAAGTCGCGGTACTGATGTTTGACCGTCCCGATATCCTTTGCGAACATTCGCATCTCGCGGCTTCGGGGTCCCTGGCGGAAATCGAGTTTATCTACCTACTTACGTACAAAGATGAGAATCGTGGGTAACGAGAAGAATCGAGCAAGGCAAGGCAGAGAGAGAGAGAGAAAGAGAGAGAAAGAGGAAGAGAAACGTGCATATCTGTACGTGCAGCGGATACCGTGTTGTCCCTAGGAGATGCGAGAGGTCGCGAACTTGGGAGCAAAGTTGTAAAGGGTGAGTTTTTACTCCCGCTGGGGCAGTGAACTTTTACCTTCCGCTCTCGCTCCTCTCTATCCCTCTATTTCTCTCTCTCTCTCTCTCCTCTCTCTGCACTCATCTCTCTTTCCGTTTCGATCACTCGACTCGTTTGCGAGCTACGTTTCGCGGCGTTCGCCAAGAGGATCCCGGCAGCTTAAGGAACCATCGGACGCTTTATGTTGTAACGGCAGTAATCGCGACCGATTATATCCTCCTGTGGGATCTCCTCCTCCAGCGGCTCCATACCTTCCGCGGCCAGGCTGTCGCGAATCTGCACACACACAGAGAATGCTACGATGTAGTAAATGTGATTTATTGACTGCTAAATCGTGGCTTACGGTGATTTATACGTTTAGCCCTTTGATACGCGTTACCATAGTCACCGACCTGTATCGAAGCGTCTGGCGCACATGGAGAACAATACTACCAATCACAATCGATCACTCATTGTTAATCCGCGTATCTATACATCCATGAATCGCAAGACAAGCGATCGACGTTAGCAATACTCCTGAATTCGAAAGCGCAAAGGCTCTCGAAATGGTTGAACGCACGTAAGAAGATCAGATTGCAGTGAGCAGATCGATACGCTTACAAGCGTGCTCGTCGCGCGTTTAAAAGCGGAAGACGGGCCCTCCTCATTTTTCTTCGATGCATTCCGGTGGCTCCGTTGAAAAAAAAACCGATGAATTTTGACGCCGCTTCTGAAACCCGCGCGATGAGGAAAGGGCGAAGATGGAAGACCTCGCGAATGTTTTCAGGAAATATCGCGCCCGGCCGTTGTAGAGGATGAAATAAAAAGGACCCGCGCGCCTCCCGGGAGCGTCCAAAGGCAAAGACGAACGCGCGCGAGGGAGAAAAGGTCGGCGCGGTGCGCGTATTTCACACGGGCATGCACGACGCCCATCAATTTTCGGTGAAGCCCATTAACCTCTCGCGGGCTCTGCCCGAAAGCGAAGCTTTCGATGGCTGACGAACGCGTCAGCGACACGTCGCCCTTTTCCGCGTTGATGACGAAAAATCGCCGCGATGTACACGGCGCGTATCGAAAGTCGCTATCCCGAAAAGAGATTAACGCATTTGTCGTCCTCTGTATCGACAGCAATTTACGTGCGTCAACGACAAAATGAGATCGACGATAAGAGACTTTGCGAGATCGAAAAAGAAACTTTATGCTTTGAACGATTTTTCGTTATTTGTATGTTTACTGTGCTTTTTACTCTTTTCTCGACTAATTATGGAGAATTTCGTTACTCTGATGGAATTTAATAAGCTTGAGTAGACGTACCTTTATTAATTAAACAGATACGAAGATTGAAGGTGCGCTATATCTGTAATATCCGAAGAGAAATGAAAGAAATGAATGTTTCATAAAGGACAGATATAAAAAAATGTCATTAAATTTGAGAGCCTTCCTGCACTTTTTCCGCGGCGCTTCGACAAGTAAAATTTTTTTTTATAGTACGGAAAGAAAAAACCTTCCTGATTCGTATGGAAATAATTGATCGATACAGCGCCGGAAAGTAAAAAGCTTTTATTGACTTGGAAATGCCGGCCACGTTTTTTTTTTCTCAAGCTTTGTAAAATTTATTTCGCTTTCATAAAGTAAGAAAACGACGTTTTGCGTTCGGAGGTCGATCCCCGGGGCGGAATACATATTAGGACGGCGTGGCGTAAATTTCACTCTCGCCCGAAATCCACCCCGCAGTTTTTCAATTAAACGAGCGTCACAGGAAGACGGCGCCCCATCACAAGTATTTACACCGTGTAAACGCAACTGCAATTTTTCGGTCATTAGCTCTGCGCTGCGAGAAACCAATATTTCGCGAAGAGGATAGAAAAGCGTATACGATTATTCGAAAATTAATCGAAAAAGAGAAATTTTCCTAAAATAATGTCTGTAGATTAAAAAAAAATCATCGCATAATTTTGAATTTTTTTTTCTTATCGATAGAAATAAAAAATACAGTACTTAAGAAAACAAAGATAATTTTTTATAGACGACATTTCAAGCGAAAATTGTTATTATCCGGCTCATTGTTTTTATTTCTCTTTCTCTCTCTCTCATGTATTTTAATATAACATGTATGTATATAATATAATATATATAATTATGAGAAATAATTTCTATTTGAAGCATACATCGATAATCGCACTCTCTAAATAGGAATCAGTATATTATTCACTGATTTGCAGTGCTATACTTATAACTGTGATTATTAATGAATATTCACTGTTTCTCAGCGATTTTGATTAAGAGGGGAGTACTTTCTAATCAGAATCGGTGTATTATCACTGAAAGACAGTGCATATTTCACTGATTGATATAGTTATAAGAGTATAGCACTGAAATCAGTGAAATTTCACTGATTTCGATTTAGAGAGCATATATCGAAATATTGTTGCCACTTTTCCGCGATGCCGATTGGTTATCTCTCTGCGCTTACTTCGTGAGCGACATTGCGTATTTTGACAGTTGCATGTTGAGGGATTAGTAGTGTAATAGTAACAGTGTAATATAAATTGCATTTATTCAAATATTTAAGCAAGCATAATTAAAAGAAGCTAAATAGCGCGCGCGAAACGTGCATCTGTAATATCTAGTAGAGAGAAAAAGTAGACATATCACGTGTTATGTTAGACGTTTATACACGTCATTTTTGCTCGACACTTCATAATGTAAATCCTGTGTACATAAAGTTTCATTTTGCCGCCCCGCTGAATTTCCAATTAAACGAATACAGAGAGCGATGGCGGCGCGCATCTCCGGTCACGAGACAAGGCAGAAAAGGAAATGAAAGGGCGATATAGGAGACAGTCTAATCAAATCCGGCTTTATTGTCGCTTTCATGCCTCGGGCATATAATGTTACGTTACTTGAGGTATAAATGTCAGCAGTACGGACGTCTCACAGGTGTAATAGCCTTCTCTTCGCCATATGTTCTGCTTTAAAACTGATTTTCTTTATTCGAAATATGAGGCGCGCTCGAAGGAACTAGTGACTGAGAGATTAAAAGTTAATAGACGTTGAAGGATTTTTCTCATAAACGCGCAGACTGTCTCATTTAAATTTTCTTCAATTGGAGAGAGAACTGCACAAAGCTGAAAGCTGTAAATTTCTATTATAAAAATTAAATATCGAAATAGAAATTATTCTCGAACTTTGACATTTGAATTTAATATTTGTATGAAAAGTTAATATATATATATGATACTTATGTGTATATGAGGGTGGGGGTGTGGGTGTATGTATACTATGATTTATATGCCTTCAGAAAATATCTTCATGAACAAGAGTTCATCACGTTGCATGTGAGATTAAAATAGTAATAAATAGATCGGAAGAACTTCATATCAATGTCTCGTGGTTAGAATTGAATTGAGAATAATAAAAATCTCTCCAAGTCTCTCAATTTCTCTTTTAAAAATTAAAAATTAAATGCCATAAAAATTATACCTTTAAATCATTGCAACTAAACGTATTTCCTCGAAACTGATATGTCACTTTAACATAAAAATTTATGATCCGCGATATATCAAATCATAATATATTAAATTATGCAATATAATTCATACACAAATATATAAATATATTTATATATTTATATATTTATAGCAATAACTGAATGTATTAATAATAAATGGCCAAAAACGATTATATGTATTTATAATTATATATATTTATATAATTATATATTGATCGCGCATTACAGTTTTATATTTCTTGTAAGTTGATACTTTGATGCATGATAGTACATCATTTTACACCGATACATATTTTACGTGCCTCGATATTTACGAGACGTAAAATTGTTTCGACGAAATTTGGAAAAATTCTGCTGAACGTTTCTAGCAGGGTTTTGTAATAACGAACATCGATACGCAGCAAACCAATAATGGTACGGTATGCGCGATGCTAATTGCATTATCGCGTGTGGCATGTTGATGACTGTTCGTCAGTGGTTCCGCTAATGGAAAAGTGATTTGATAATAGGAGAGAAAAATCGTAAGAAAAGAGACCGAAATTCAATTCCGCTTTCCGCAAATCGAAAACGAACCCTCGCAACTCTTAAGAAAATATTACTTTTAAATTAAACTAATTATAAGAAAAAACATTTCAAATATAGTATTAATATAATTAAAACATTTCATGTTATTTTATGATATTATTTCTATCATTATACTGTTTCTACTTCTGCTTTTATGTGCATCAACGGCAAAAATAAAGTCTTCGCTGCACGCAAATGTACATGTTTATAAAACAAAGGAAAAAAGCCTACACACGGTGTAATTCTCTTTCGCAACATTTTTGAAATAAATCTCTTTCCAAAGGAAAATATTGCGGGCTGCAGTTATTACAATTTATCTTAAAGTACAAAGGGAAGATAATAAATAAAATAGGAACCTTCGCCCGACATTTTGAAGTGCCACGGCGATTTACATAATGCGAACGCGCACGACACTGATTGCATTACGCCCGAGGAATTTGCACGACTGTTTCCGGACGACTCCTTACGGCGAGCGTTTGTCGGGGGAGTCGCGGTCTTACGAAACAGTATCAAAGTTCCTAACGGATCCCGTCCCCGTCGCGCGCGGGGAACAATAGCGGAATTGAATTTCAAGGTAACGTAATCGCCACACCGTTTTGTTCGCCGCGCCGTACTGTAGGCACGACCATTATTTCAGCAATTACGACGTTTCTCGCCTGTCGTGTAACCCGGTCCACCGCCAACGACGGCGGAGCGGCGGAAAATGGCGATGAGATGGGTTGGAATTGCTCAAAGGATTTGCTCCTCGCCCGACCTCGTCGCGATGAGAAAAGCCAAGTCCAAATGTGCGTGCGTGTGTACGTGTGCACGCGCGTCTCAGGTAAGAACGACGACTTCTCCGCGAACTTGCACATCGGGAATTAATGGCAAGTTGCCGTCCCCCGGCCGGAAGAAACTCGATTCATAAGCGCGGAAATTCCACGCGACTGGCGCCACGAATTATCCCCGGAAAGTCACATTTTCAAATTTCGATCAAAGAACGTTCTCCGCGGCCGGATCTGGAAAATTGCACCCGCCGAGTTAGATCGGAATAATTTAGCACGGCGCGGAAGGAGGCGCGCTTATAATACGCGTCCATTAGGCTTTCATTGTGCCGCGCGGATTAACGTCCCGCAGCTTTTTCGCGTGTCCCTCAAAAGCCGCGAGCGCGACGACACTTTTTCGCGACACGACGATAAATCATTTCGAGGAATTCAGGGGATAATTTTAATTCCCCGGCTAGCGATCGCGCACGTCTTTGTTTCTTACGGAAACCGACGCTCGAGAATCGCGCGAATGCAAAACGTAATTTACGCTCCTACGCGTAATTCACCGCGGCGCGTTTATTACGCTATCCAAATATATGCGCATACAGGTATGTATAAAACACATTCTTCTCTAAAATATAATAAACGACTCCTGCTTCGGACGAATAATCCGCGGTTCCGTTGACCACACCGCACCGCAATTAAATTATCACAGTAATTTCAACAACGGCCATCCTGAGCGTCCTCAAACATCCGGAACATCCGGCGCACATAATTTCTCACATCATTCCTGTCGGGGCGTGTACCACCGGGTAATATCCGGACTGAAACATTTTCAGGCGCGTCGGAATTCTCATAGGACGATCTGCATTCGACTGCGCACTCCGCGAAACTGGGCGTTTAACATTGAAATATACGAGACATTCATCGAGTGGCCAAAGTGCAGAAGCCGAATTAAATTGGGGGGAAGTTTAATTCAAATTCAGTTAAGCTTCAATTGGAGAGTAATGAGATGAATTTTTAACGATACGTTTCCATTAATAAATATCGACGCGATATTGTAATCAGATAAACGAACGAACGGAGAAGATTTTCATCGTTTTTAATCCTTCGGGCACTGCAACTTTAATCCCTCGGCAACGTTTGCGTCGATATTCTCTTTCTCTCTCTCGTCATTATTTTGACAGAAAAACCAGACAGCGAAAAGTTATTACTTCTCTTTTTTGTTAAGGAGAACAATCGCGATTCTCGTAACTTCATACGTAAACACAAGCGTGCTTCGAGCGTCGAGTTTTAATTAACGTTGACGAGCGAAAGAGAGTTCCAGGGGCAACGACTCTCCCTCGTAGCTCATCTTTCGCGAAATGTACTTATATCACGAAACGTCAGTGTTGAGCGATGCCGAGCGATACTTCAGAGCCGTTTAATACACACGTCATATGTAGTCGTGGCTGTACGTCATAAGCGTGAACAAGATGGAGAGAGAAAGAGAGAAAGGGAACCGTCGGACGGGTTAGTGGATGGTGCCAGCTGGTTCCACGACTGGCACCACTCCAAGGGAACAAAAATCACGGTTCGCCCGACCGGCTTCTCTTTCTCGTTCGACGATGCACCGCGCAGGTCGGATGCATGATTTGTGTGCTTTATTAAATCCGATATTGGTCGACTCGGCTAACCCGAACCAGGCCATCGGTTATTTCGTAGCAGAAACGAGCGCTCTCCTCCGTTCTCTCCATTCTCACTTTCTTTCTCTCTCTTTGCTCTCCTCCTTTCATCGACTTTTCCACTTTCGACACGCGTCCGCTCTTTTCATCAAGCGATGCGAGAAGTTGAACGTGAGAAGAGATGATCCTCTTCTCCTTTCGCCTCTTCAACTAAAGAATAATTTACCTGTTCCACCGTCTTGAACACCCGTATAAGATTCAGACCAGCCAACTTCTGGATGTCTTTCTCCGACCATCCATGCGCCAGCAATTCCGCGAAGAGTTCCGGGTACTTGCTGACGTCCTCCAGACCGGTCGGTGTCCTGAGGCAAAGAATTTATGATGAGACTTTATTGGGACTCGCGGATGAGGCCGCGCGAGGTGATCGATTAGAATTGAAATGTCATGGAGATCGAGCTGCACTTTCTTTCCAGGCGTGAAAATTTGGAAAGGTCAGGATTCGTTAAAGATATTCAAAGAAGTAATTATAAAACAAATGTGTAATTATAATACTTATCGAGATTTACGCTGCTTCAGTTGAAAGAAATATCATTTTCAACATTTTTATTGAATCTATGAATTTCAACAGACTTCTGATATTTCTAATAAGATGGTTGAAAATGATTCTACATTTTTTCAATCCGTAAATCATTATTAGTTTGTTAAAATATTCCTTTTCTTAAAAATTCACTTCTTTTCAGAAAGAAAGAAGTTTTCTTTATAGAACGAAATTTTGTCGCAGTGATGAAGTGACAGCTGACAACTTGTCAACAAGATGACTGAATCGCATTCGATGGAGTCGCAAAAACAATTGTTGAAAATTATTTCGTCTTCCTTCATCGCCGAAAATATCGTTTTGAAACACCGCGATAAATTTTCGCCGCGCACGCCATAAAAGTCGATATGGAAATAATGTCCGTCCCGCGCCAGCTTGCGAACGTACGATGCGCACCAAGGTCACAATTTACATGAATATTTCCGCTCGATAAGGTAGGGCTTTAATGAAGCAGAAAGCAGGGAGTTTAAATTAGAAAACTGCTTGAAACTTTTATGGGTCCGTCCTCCTCGGAATCGCGAATTCGCGTATCCCCGTATTACCGCGGTAATTTT
The DNA here is from genome assembly GCA_037157785.1 of Cephalotes varians. Taxonomy (NCBI): domain Eukaryota; kingdom Metazoa; phylum Arthropoda; class Insecta; order Hymenoptera; family Formicidae; genus Cephalotes; species Cephalotes varians. The sequence continues at coordinate 1,013,830 of JANQDE010000007.1, read as the reverse complement.
ACGGCGCGTACGGTTCTATTGCACCGCGGCGTGATGAATTATATTTTCGTCCGCTTGAATTATTCAGTGTGTGTGTAAACGCGTCCTTGACGCGATCACATTATAAAAAGCTCTCGTCTATTATACATGCAAAGGGCGCGAATTAAAAGAGTTAATTGACATGTGTCTATGCGAGATTAATGATGCAGCTTTTATTTTTACGTTATTTCCAGAGATGGAAATCTCTTTTTGTCGAGACAAGTCAAGAGGGGTCATCCTCCCAGTGAGTTCTTTGAGCGTAAAAGACGCTGGAAATAATTACGCTTAACTAAACCCCTCGTTTATTATTGATTGAATATCACTTATTCAAATTCTTCCTATTATCCGGGACGCGTTTCCCTCCCTCCGCGAACAAATATTTAGTTTGAATTATTGTGCGAAACGCGGCTGCGGTCTCACCGCGTTTCCCAATACAAGAATTATCTCTGCTTTCAACCGCTTGCTTTACGCTCTCGCTCTTCTCTCCGACCGTTCGCTTGAAACAATTATTTGCAGACTATCGCAGCTGTAAGAATTAAACGTACGTTTCGCGGGAGGGGCAGAAGTGAATTCGCGCGGAAGAAGGTCAAAGTACAATAATGAGCTGGTCGGGAAGCAGTCACGGATAAATTACACGAGTTACTTCGGGCGGTTTATCCTTCATTACTTTAATTACCAGTACGCCGGGTGACTGCGGCGAACTTACCGCTGAGAGAGGCATGCCCCGGGAAAACGGCCCCTTTCTACCTTGTGCGATCCTCACTTATGAGCCGAGGGTGAAAAGCTACGCGCTACGAGATCAAAATTCGCTCGACTCGGTTTAACTCTAATGCAGGGAGTAACATGCTCCGCGGAAAAATATTCTTTAAAATTACAGGAAAAGAAGTTACAGATTTCTACTTTAACAAAGGAAAGCTGTCATTCAAAGATATTCGCTTTCCCACACGGAAAGAACGGTTTTGCTGAAAGGTCTAAAATTTTAGCTGAATCAGAAAAGTAATTTTGTTGAACTGCCAAAATAATTATGTTGAATGTTCAAACTAGCTACTAGAATACCAAAATGTTTTGTAGTATTAATTTTAATAATTAATAAATATTATAACCGGCTGTGTTCGGCGCGTAGTTTGAATATGTATTGGATTATTGTTTAAAAAATTTAAGATACTCTCTAAATCGAAATCAGTGAAATTTCACTGATTTCAGTGCTATACTTATAACTATATCAATCAGTGAAATATACACTGTCTTTCAGTGATAATACACTAATTCTGATTAGTAAAAGTACTCCCCTCTTAATCAAAATCGCTGAGAAACAGTGAATACTCACTAATAATTACAGTTATAAGCACTGCAAATCAGTGAATGATACACTGATTCCTATTTAGAGAGTAGATTATTGAGCACCAACATCTAGCTTTGAGCCATAGTGACAGTGATTTGATTTAGTTGATTTATTCATATAGCGGTCGAAAATTTATTATTTGTTATTAATTTTAATGTTCCAACAAAATTATTTTCAGCTCTATCCAGCAAAATTTCCCTCAGCAAAATTATTCTTTCCGTGTATCTTTACAGTTTTGTACGGGGCACCTTGTATGTCTGACAAACATTAAAGATTGTCGAGATGACTTTGCAAATTGTCTGAATTGCAGGAAGTCGCCAATTTAAATTTCAGTTTAGCAAAGAGGAGATGACGTCTCCCCGAGTTCGAGAATATCGTTCATCCATGTTTCTGTAGGTTACCACGACAGTCACGTTCGGGAAGCACTGTGTATCGTTCTTCGTTTTTGCAACCGTCTACATTTTCGTTAATTTATCTTCGGAATCGTTACGCGAACGAACGCAATCGATATCTCTTTCGTGAACATTGAATCGTGTTATTGATGGCGAGCGGTCCGGTAAAAGGGGTAACTGAATTTCGACGTTCTCATTACGGGCGTCATAACGAGAGCTCGTAGAAGACTAGGTGACAACAGCGCCGGGGTGGGAGGTAAAGAGGGTACGACCTGTCGAAAGCTGGTCGGCTGACAATGTCGGGCCAACAAGAGCGGTTAGAGACTTATTCATGGCGCGTCGTGTCCTGGCTGAAACTGGCAGTTATGCAACTGTATATTGTACGCATCGGCCGACCGCATCCAGAGAGCCGTTATTCCAATTTCGAAAATTTCCAAATCGAGTATGTCATCATGCGACTGTAAACGCGAGATGATCGCGCGCGAGAACAATACGTTTATGGTCTCCGATAATTATATTTGATTTTGGTCTGGGATATTGATGGAAATAATATATTATAAGCAGATTGTCATTTCGATGATATTTATTTAAAATTAGCAATTAGGTTTATTGGAGCACAACTTTCTTCGAGATAAAATAATTTTCAAAAATAATTATTTTTCAATAAAAAATCATTTTCAAAAGATCTATATGGACATTTAATTTACGTATATAGTCAAAATTTATGACTCATTTGAAATTGTATTTTTTTTACTTAGTAATTCCTTTACTAAGATCCCCGGGGCATCGTGAAGCGCAGATAAGACTGTTTTATTTAAAAGTTATTAGAGGTGCAAAACTTTGTTCAGCATATAATTTTTTTTTGCCCATGAACGGAAAAACAAATGGAAACCGCATCCCTAAAAGGTATAACATTCAATGTAATCGGATCGCGCTATATTTTTACAATATTGTTTACTAAGGAATTTTTTTATCAGCCCATACAAAATTTTGATCAAAATGAAAAGCAATATTGATCAAGAAAGCAAGATTATGTGTGCGGCGATGCGACAATTACTCGACGGAGAGAACGGTTTTGTATGGAAAGAACGATTTTGCTAAAGGATCTAAAATTTTGCTGGATACAGATCTGAAAAATAATTTTGTTGGACCATCAAAATAATTTTGTTAGAACATTAAAAATAATAAGCAATGCTGCAAAAAATTTTGATATTCTAGTAATTAGTTTTATATAATTATTTTCATAGTTCAATAAAATTACTTTTTTGACCTGTATTCAGCTAAAATTTTAGATCTTTTAGCAAAACCGTTCTTTCTGTGCTAAAGTGTCTAAAAATTTAATTAGATACAGATTCAAAATTAATTTTGTTAGACCAGTAAAATAATTATTGTATAGATTTAAGTATGATGCTGCTGTAAAAAGTTTTGATATTCTAGTAACTAGTTGGATCATTTTACGTAATTGATAATTATTTTGATGGTCCAACAAAATTATTTTCAGATCTGTATCTAACTAAATTTTTAGATACTTCAGTAAAATCATTCTTTTCGTGTACTTACAGTACAGAGACATCGAAATAGACGGTGTACGGTGGAAATTGTTACGTAACGACAGTGACAAATAAATAGTCGTGCCGCGAGCAACTGTATACTGATGAAAATATTGACTTGTCGTCGTGAATGCAGCCCGTTGAAACGTGACCGTCCGAGGACTTAGGGTGCCGCTATAGAGAGCGGTTGGCTGACCACGATCACGGTCAACGTTGTTCAAATTCGTGAAATTTCCAATCCTGTCCGCCGTCTCTTTGTCGATCGAGACCGAGAGAATACGCGCGAATACTTCTCGCCGTGGCGAGATATACCTGGCGGCGAATTTATGCGAGCTAAATCTATAGTAAAAATGTATGCCCGCGCGCGGCGTAGAGCGTGTAAAAAGTCCCGTTATCGAACAACGACAACGCGGTTAGCGAACATCGATTCGCCTTTCTCGAGCGACGAGGCTCGCTTTTTACTTTTTGCCCGTCTTGCTCGTACCTCGTCTATTTGCCCGTCCGAATCGAATTCAAAAATGCCGTTTCCGCGGGAAAATACGTTTCGCTCAACCCTAGTGACAGTGATTTATGGATGGGGATGAAAAGCACGAAGCCCGGTGGATCGTTCCGCGAGAAGAACGACACGCGGATCTCGATTCCCTCGGGAAAGCCCGAGGCAGGAAATGTCCATCGACGATCGTTTCGTCCTTTTTCGCGATCGTGAGTTGGATGTTAAGCGACGATAAGCCTTTGGATGTAACATTTACCTTTTCTATCTTTACCTTTTGCTATCAAATATATATAGAACGCTACACAATTTTATCTGTAATTCCCCTGTGAATTCCCCGAAATTAATTATTCCTTAGCGGCAAATGCTTTCTATGCATTTTCAATTTTTTGTATCGGTTAAGCATCGCATTAGAATTTTATCGAAATAAAGACTTTTGATTGAAATCAAACGGAGAATCAAATTTATTATCTATTTGCATTTAATTTGTGAAAAAGCAGCATTTATTTTCGCTTTAAAAAAAGTTTATTTACTTGAAGAAATTTTATTTGAAAGAAATCTTCTCTCAAGTCGTCATGTTTACAAAAACTATCTTTTTGCAATTTTTCTTACACTCGCAAATTGTATACATAATGCTTCTCGTATAGACTCCCTTTCCCCTTAAAACTTTAGATTTCATGTATCATTTTTGTTCTAACAATATGCGCAATGCGATAACTCGCCGCTCATCCATAAGCGACTATTCCTGAATACGATGCGGTAACCGAAGTCGCTGAAGGCGATATGAATTTTAATCTAGCGTAAAAGCTTATTGGCCGGCAGGACTATCAGCAGTCCCACATCCTGCCAGTTTTAACCTCCTCGCCCTCGTGCTTCCTTCATGTCCCGTCGTCTATTTCCGCGCGTGACCCACTCTCTCTCTCTCTCTTACCACCTTTAGAAATAATTAAACACATTCTCCGTCGCTTTTTCCGACCTATCTCAAATATTCCCCGTCGCTTCTCGCTTCCACGAGCTACCGGTTTGTGTAGCCGATGAAACGGATACCTTCCACGATTATAACCGGCTAAAATTTTAATAGCTCACTCAGACGAAAACGATGGCTGTCTTTCCCTCTTGGCCGCGGCAGTGCTCGTATTTTTTTCCAGATATTAAATAGAAGACATATAACACTGTACACTTTGGCTGGAAACCCATAAAATTTGTAATACAATATTCTTCACTGGATTCGAGTGTACAAATATGAGTTTTACCATGTCCATATTGCAACACGGCTATAAATAACTCCGTTGCAGCAAATAACGAAATAATACGTAATATAATAGTTGACAAATTCTCGTGCTCTGTTGCCCGAAAATTGAATCGACTACGACAATTTTGATACGCGAATTCTAAAAACGATGTCAGTTTTTGTTTTTAAATTAAATTGCGTATCAATGAAATTTCGCATCAAAATATAATTATTTGATCTGCAGCGAAACGATAGTTAGCTAGATACAAATATATTATATAAATATATATGTTATCTTATTATAATACAATAAAACAATATATAATATAATCTAATTGGAAAAATATTTTTATAACTAAATATTTTTCAAATTATATTATATATTGTTTTATCGTATTATAATAAGATTATATATATATATATATATATATATATATATATATATNTATATATATAATTTATATTATTTTATGATAATATGATAAAACAATATATAATATAATTTAATTTGAAGAATGTTTTTATAAATCGTTTCGCTATCGGTCGAATAAAAATTATATTTTGATGCGAAATTTACATCGATACGCAATTTAATTTAATTTCAGAAAAATCAGAAATCAGAAAAACTGACATCGTTTTTAGAATTCGCGTATCAAAATTGTCGTAGTCGATTCAATTTTCGAACAACAGGGGGCAACGAGAGTTTGTCAACTATTATATTATATATTATTTCGTTATTTGCTGCAACGGAGTTATTTATAGCCGTGCAATGTGGACATGGTAAAACTCACAAACTGAAACGGCTGACGAAGCGGAAATGCAACGGGCGTAGCAATAAACGCATTGATCGACGAAGAATAAATAGCGTCGTGCTTTCGGCTTTCATGTGTTTCGGACCAATTTCCTACGTGGAGGCAATGAGCCACTAGCCGATACGCTACGCGCGAATCGAGGCTTTCCCTGCGGAACGGCTCCCCCGATTAGCTCGTTGAAATTTTAACCACGCGCTGTCAACCAGTGAGTTAATTTAACGTGCAATTAAGAACGCGGCGTTTCCGTCGTGGATTCAGCATGAGTGTTCCTAATGCAGTTGCCGACGCGGTTTCTGCATGAAATTCGAGGGCTGCGTAATTTCCTTTCCGCGGGACAAATTGCTGATTAATTTGGCAAATAGCTGATGTGCAAATTTGTCAGTGGCAAACGTGGCTCCTCCTCGAATTGTGTATTGTTATTGTTAATCACTGCGTCTATATAGTTCACAATTAGGAGATCCCTTTCGAAAGAATATATATATTTTTTCTGTATTCGTGGATGTTCTCGAAGATTTTTAGAATCAATTTTAAAGATTTTTCGGTTTCAAAAAATGCAAATCTTCGAATTTTTTATATTATTACGGCGGCATAAGAAAATATTTATAACTAAAAATTATGGAGATTTATGCAAAATTCTGTTACGGCATATCGGCAAATGGATTTTCCGGAAAAATGTTTTATAGCGATTCATTCTACGTTTCTGATATATCGGCTATTGCGATTAATACGTTGAAATTTCAACCACGAATAGCTGGAAACGCTTCACCGTACGATTCGCCGTACGTGATTCCTCCGACACGGAAATAACATAGTTTTATCTCCGAAATTAAATATACTTGCGAGAGAACGGTTTTTGTCAGCGATGAAAGCACGTTATCGAATTTATTTGCGGCGAATTCGAATAAAAGTCCCCCTCAGCGGATGAAATGCGTCTCGCGCCTTCCTAAAAAAAATTGATCGATCGTTCACTTTTCACGTGTTCGCGAAAGAAGACGTTAGATGTTGACATTGACAGTTTTTAGTTCCATTGTACGCTCATTGCGAAAGGCTTGAAAAACAGAAGATAGTGCATGAATAACTGACTGAGCTTTTCTCCTTCTTCTCGAGTTTCTGCGACGTCCTTGTTGTTTTGCGGCGTATTCTCTAACCGAGCATAAATATGTTAGAAGTCTGGTAGCTGTTTCAGGGTTTTTTTCTAACACGAGTGGCGTAACTTTAAACCTTGAATGTTCTTGGCAGATATTAAAATCCTCCTTTCTTTCGCGAGAAGCTGGAAACTGGGCACGGAGGAAACGAGCATTGTTTTCATTCCAGAACGACATCTCTTTCGAGCGTCATTCGTATAACACCACTAAAGTGCATCCTTGTCATTTCGTGTCGTTCCTCTTGAAACCGTCGCATTCAGAGATCTCAGACTTTGTGAAGAAGCTGCGAAATGTTTAAGAATGGACTGGAGAATCGTCTTTACGCAGCTAATGCAAATACAATAAATAAATAAAATGCAGCGTCGCATTGCGCTTGACACGATGTCTTTATCAATTTTAATTTGCGATGATTGGGTGCGAAACCACTTTAATAAAGTTTAGATCTTTCCGATCTTATCATAAATAGAAACTGAATTTAAATGAAATAATATGAATTGTTTCGCGTTTAATCCTCGCTTGACACTCCTATTTTTTGTATACTTATCACACCAGGGTTCCATGAACCCCATCCAGTTTTCATCTTATAACTCTTAGAAAAATTGTCATATTTTCAAATATTTTTTTTTATCAAGGAAATTTTCTGAGGAATACGATAGTGATCTTGAAATTTATCCAAGACTTTAAAATTTAACAAAAAATTGATATTAAAAGAAAAAAGTGTCGAAAATCAACTGTAACTTGAAAATTCCGCTGGAATATACGGGATCCCAATGTATCAAACGAGGATTAAAGTTGATAAAATTTAAATGACAGCACAATCAAATATCAATTAAAGATTTAAAAAATTGGAAATATTAAAATTTTTGTGCTCTTCTTTCCGGATAATAAAACTTAATAAAGAGTAAAGTTAGTAAATTAAAATTTAATAAATTTTAATCATTCTTGTTTTGACTGAATATGTTTAATTACAATCATGAATGTTTCATCTCCACGCTATTTTTTAAAAATATTCTCGCATTTGCAAAAATTCATCAATAATATTGGAAATTCAGATATTTATATATGAAAATTTTGATTTAAAATTCGAGACGATATCGTACTCCTGTTTTCATTTTGAAGCTGAGGGAATTGAATATTTTTATGAAAAAAACTAGAAATAATGTATAAAATAAAAATCCATGTACAATATGATTTCCAATACATCAATAATTAATGATTTATATGTATATTTATCAATCTTTGTTCACTCGTTTGTTTCGCTTTGTGATTTTTCTCTGACTGAGTTTGACTAAATTTATTTACCCGTAAAGAATAAACAAAAGCTCGCGTCCGATAGTTGAATTTATAATCAAAACGCATAAAGAAGAGAGAGAGATTTCTCAGTCTCATACATATTATCTGTACCTATGGAAAATTAGCTCAGATTTAACTATTTTGTTTTCGAACGTACTTGAACTTTTTTGAAGAAAGCGAAAATATAGTTATTAATAATAATCAATTAATCTTAGAAGGGCTAATAAGATTAATTGATTATTGTTAATATTTCAAGAGCTCATCACATTAATAAATATCTTACACTTATTGATATTGATAGTTATTAATTATTCGCAGTACCGACGTATAATATCTGTCTACATGTTTATTTTCCCTGATTCTCTGCATTTTTACACGATATTGTCACGGAAAAAAAAATACCGAAAAACTTTATCGCGACAGTTCGATCAGCGCGGCATATCTTTTACATCCTTTTACTTCTTTATCGTTTTTGGTCCGCAAATCACGCTTCAATGCATCCATACTGTTTTTCAACTCTGCGCCATGTACACCAGACGCGACCACCTGTGTTTTTCATGCGAATCCCGGAAACTCAACAACTTTTTATTACCTTCAATTTTTACTTGCCGTTAAAGTTGTTTCTCTCTGTCGTTTCTCTCTTGTTTTGTCTCTTTCACTCTCTCTCTCTCTCTCTCTCTCTCTCTCTCTCTCTCTCTCTCTCTCTCTCCTTTTCTTTCTCATTTTTTATGAATTTTTTCACTAAGCTTAATGCTAGGAGCCATAATTTTAGCAACGCGCCACAAAGGGTCGGCGTTTTTAACAAAAGAGATTTTTCGATGTATCTATACCCGATTCCCACGTTCACTTAGCAGATTCTTTATATCGAGTTATCGCAGCAAAGAGAAACTCCACGCATCGTTTCCACGCTGAACAAACTGCGTGAAAAGCAAAGGAAGATAATGGAACGAAATAATATCAGTCGTCTTTTAACAGCTGAATACCACCCGGTATTTCGCGATAGAATGAATTTTATGTATAGGATTTTTTAAAAATCCGTCGATGCGATAGATTCCCTTGTGGAGAATTGATGGGAGAACTTCAGACGATATACGTACATGAAGTCGCTTCGACTAAACATTTCCCCTCGCGTATTATTTTCCTTTCGTTCCCACTCTCATAAGCGAGATGTATCAAACCGATCGTTTGATGGTCGTCCGGAATCGAATCGGTAATCTCGTCTCGTAAATTTTGGGAAGGGAACTTCGACTGCCTCCGAGTGGCGCAAGTGATCGGTAGCTCTCTGTACGTATTGATTTACATCCCGTCCTACATACAGTGGTACACCCGAAAACTTCTCCACGCTCGCATGTACCAGTTCGCAATCAGTTCGGCGGAACTGGTACGCGCTTACGAATTTGCATTGTTTTCGCTCGGCAGGCAAGTCGTATATAATGCGAACGAAGCGACCGTTGCTTGAAGTTAAAATAGGTTTTACGTTTTTCAAAACGATGGGTTACGGGTCGATAATCGATTGTGACCATCCTATCTTTAGCTAATTATGACCGGAATGTTTTCTCTCACACATCTGTGCCGCGTTTATTACACACTTGACACACAATTACACTCACGCTATTTCGAATATGTCGCACTTACAAATTGATCCCGTCGTATCCAGCCCCGATGCCGACGTGATCCACCCCGGCTATCTTCCGCACGTGATTGATGTGCGCTGTAACATATCACGAAAATTGCATGTATTACGTAATCGCAGCAATGCCCGTTGCGCTTAGCGCACCGCGACATATACGGAACGCATAGCTCATTTGCCACGTAACGAGGAGAATTACATTCGCCATCCTAACCGCGGACTGCCTGTGAACTCCGCGTTGCGAGTGCAGGGCGGACGATTTTTCAACTGCTGACTAATAACGCCGAGTTACTACTCCCAAGAGCAGTAAAGAAAATTACCTACACTCTCTTTTATTATGTACACTTTTATTTTTCCTTCATTTCCCGTTGTTGTCCAGCAACGTATATTTATTTTTTTTTTTTTTTGCACACGGTTGACGTACAACGTCGTCGTACGTCCGCTGCAGTCGCGTCTGCATCGCGACAGTCCAGTTGGTCACAATTGCTAACACAATACTGCACGATGTGCATAATTAATTTCTGCTTTTAATAGAAGAGAATATTGCGTTTGCAAATTGAATAATTTAGAAGCAGTCCGTTAATGCCGCGCGGACTCATTTCCTTATGTGAAGTCGAAAGGCAAATCAATTTGTAATTAGTGCGGTCGAATCACAAAAACACAAAAGAAAAAGGTTCGCAGAAGCGTGTTAATCTTCGAGTTGAGATATCCGGTCGACCAGAATCCAGAATGGATTCTGTTTATTGCTGGAAATCGTATTTGTAAATTGCAATTCTCTCGTGAGGCAAATTTCGAAGTGTCTCCTCTCTCGCCAAAGGATAAAATCGAATGATAATTTGAACAGGTACAATGAGATCATGAATGTGCGCATAAACAATGAAAATTTGCATATCCGTTAGACGGATGTTATTGTTAACTCGGAAATGGTCGCGGAGGCGCGCGCGCGGATAATTTACACCTCGGTAACGCAATATATCACGGATATAATTTACACTTTGCAGCGACGCAAAATCCAAAAGACAATTTTATATACTCATCAGAATTACGAACGTATTTCACTCCTCGGCTAATACAATAAATTGAATCGCTTATCGCGTCGTGAGTTATCACAGGGACAATATTTACGTTTAATGTATTTTAACATTTTAAATGACAGGTATTTTAAGTGAAGTAAGAGGATTATTTCATATTGAACGAATTAATTAAAAAATTATTTTCATATTTATTTTGTGTACTCTGAATTTAAATAACCGGACGCGGCTGATCGATATCGAAGTAATTAATTTGATATTACTGTTTGTAAATTTAATTTAAGTAATATCGCGTCAATCACTTTTATGTAAAAATATATGATCGATTTTTTTCTGTCTTTACTCTTTATTTTACAGAATATGATATCTACGCAATAGCAAACCGGTTTTTGTAATTGTTAATCATCGGTTAAATCTGATTTATATGATATTTTTTTATTAGCTAATTTTCTATATAGTATACTAGAAAACTAGCAGCTAAAAGAAAATATAATTCTATAAATTATATTTTTTAGTTAATTTAAAAAAATATATATATATAATATATATATATATATAATATATATATATATATATATAATTTAAATAAAGAATTATATTTTTGCTAGTTTTTTATTTCGCTAATTTTATAGTTTGTTTTCTAGTTTTTTAGAAAACTAGCACGCTAGTTGCTCATAAAAATATATCGTGTAAATGTAGACTTTACTAATTATCGTTAGGATGACTTTACTGAAATATCGAAAAATTTAAAAACAATAATAAGAAAAAGGATTAATAATAGTCAATGCAGATATCAGTATATAATCATATGTACACAATTATATCTACAATTTTATTTAACTATGGACAGTATTGAATGGTTCTGTTTCAAGTCAGCAATAATTATTAATAAAAAATGGGAAAAAAATTTAACTAAATACAGATATAAAAACAATTTTCTTAGACCATCAAAATAATCATGTAGGAAGCAATTAATTGCAAAAAATTTTATTTTAACAACCAATTTTACATAATTATTTCGATAGTTCAGTAAAAAATTATTTTCAGATTTGTATCTAACCAAATTTTTTTATATATTTTAACGAAACAGTTCTTTAGCTACACTGTTGGAAAATTTGTGTTAAATTTAACACACTTTACGTCCCATTTTATGTCCCAAATGGTCCATTTAAATTTTTATGTTAATTTGACACAAGATGAATATACTACAAAGTAACACAAACATTATGTAGAAATACAATTAACTAATATAAAAAATGTAACATTTTGACAATTTGGAAACAATTTATGGAAGCATATTTCTTTCAGTAAAATTAACATTTATAATATGTTAAATTAACATATTCATCCTTAATTTATTTATTTTAGAATTTATATTTCCAAATTACATTAACGTTATGCTATTTGTTCACTTACTCATAAATATTATTTTTACACTAAGAAATGTTAAATATCAATTTAACATCATAACATAATCACATTATCAAATTAACATTCTATATTAAAAATTGAACACAAAAATTTTAACGAGGACCGTTTTTATCATAAATACAAAATGTTTTCTACTGTGTACATATCTTCTACGCGATGTCCAAAGATCAACATCCAAAAATCAACAAGAAAAGTACCTGTCTAATGAATGTTAATGCTTTACAAGGCTCAGTGTACATAATGGATAACGGCATGTCAGTCACGCAGACACGACATGCATAATCGATCGGATAAATGACATAATTCATAGCCTGTAGAATAACGGCGCGCCTCATTGCACCGCAATTTTGTTCGGGTTCGAGTTGCCGTGCGATGCGGAACATATCAGAAACGTCACAAATTTCGATTTTCGCGTTTGCGCCACGTTGCTCCCGCGTTATATCTCCATTATATCGTAAATTATATGTCGGCCGGCTCGATGCGGTCTTTCAAAATTGATCACGATTCAACAGGCCATGTCGTTACCAAGCACGGCTAGAAAATTACGTTACGGTGAGTAAGGAGATGAGCGGACAGCCTCGTTGATCGGAAATTCTGATTTTAACGACATTTTACGTATATATTTACGAAATTATGATATATAATTTCAGAAAAATCTCTCCCGCATTTATCGAAATTAGAAAATTATTCGTATCACGCGGCATTGATTGCGAGCCCAATAAAAATGATAAAAGGATAAAAGCTATTTGCGCAGAGATCTTTGTAAAGCGCTTCCGTTAAAGGATGTGAGCGATTTTGTCGCATGACTGCCGCATGTTGCCATAAACGGAGGAGAGTTGCATTTGCATTGCATCGTGACGGTTGTGCCATTAGCAGGCTGCTGCGAGATCTTTCGATTTGCATGTACGACGTACACAGCGCGGTTGACGTTTGTTTGGGCGGAATAATGTGCGAATGTCTCCCGAGATGCAATGCATTTTAATGCCTCGTGTGTGGAACACGCGCAGAATATACAAAGTTCTGCAAAGTGAAAATGAAGAAACAGCGTTGCGTAAAACGGCGTTAAAACGAGACGTGTTTCCAGCGCGACGAAAACCGGCGTATATTCTAGAACGGCGAAAGAAATCGATATTGCCGTAATTAAAAATTTCGTGATTGCCAATGGGTCAAAAATGAAAATGTGACGTATCTGCGAAGCCTGTTGAATCTGATTTAGAGGCGCGTTTAAACAGCACGTTGCCACGGATGGAAAATAACTTCCGCAACATCTGTGACATACGTGTACATCGCCGGAGACGGATATAGTGCTTTTCGGTCGCGGTTTCATCGACAGCGAGATCGAATCGAGAAAATTGCGTTTGCACCGTAAACAAAGAAGGAATTATTCAACAAACGTAATGCGGGGAATTGCGAGCTGCGATAGCGCGACTCGCGCTGTTGTTATTAACCGGAGGGTGGCGATTGTTGCGCGCGTGACGGTGGTTACTATGGGATCAGCTTTGCTGGAAAGGGCGAGGGAAAAGGGCGAGTGTGACGAGAGCGCTCGGATCAATCATCAGCGTAATACTGGTGCCAATGGCTACGGGGAGAGAGAAACGCGTTACAATCCCGAAATTATCATTGCGCGTCCGCTGTCTAACGCACTTCCCGTTTCGCACAAATAATTTTCTTCCCCACCCTCTCCCTCGGCGTACATAATTTTCTCCGCTCAGCGACCGTCGATGTAAAGCAATTAGAGATTCCGCTGTCTGCGGAAGGAAGCGATTATTCAGGTACCCGGTTACACCCGATTACGCTATGTCCGATGAGCGGCCATCCGGATCTACAATTTTCATTATCATTTGTTCTTTCTTTTGTTGCACATTCACTGAGCGTTATGAACCGTCTACAATAGATGTAATAAACCGTAAATTGTAAGAAACTGACCAATCTTAGTCGATTATTCTCTTCACATTCGTTAGTGATTGGTCAATTTCTTATGATTTACTGCTACATACCTACATTGTTAAATATCAAAGGAGAAAATTTAAACCAATTCCTTGAATTAAATAACATTTTGTTATTTTTAACTTTCATGTGTGTCAAAATGAATTATTTTAATACAAAACACGGTAAAAACAACCACGTCTAAACATTTCTATGATTGAATTGCTTCACAGAGAGAACGATTTTGCTGAGGGATCTAAAATTTTGCTGGATACAGATTTGAAAATAATTTTGTTAAGACTTTAAAAAATAATGAGCAAAAGTTTTGATCTTTTAACAATTAGTTTGAGCGTTCTACATAATTATTTTGACAATTTAATAAAATGACTTACTTTTCTGATCCATATCCAGTTAAAATTTTAACAAAACCGTTCTTTCCATATTAGTTTCCAAGTAAACAAAGTCTATTAACATATGCACTTAGTAAATAATAAACTAATTTGAGTCAAATTTAACAAATTTCTCGAGTTAAATTTAACCCTATTATGTTAGTAAAATTAACGACATACTGAGTAGGAGCAGCGAAATGATTAAAAATGGCTTAAATTGGCTATAATTTGACAATACGAATTTAACAATATATTGTAGACGACCTAAGCTAGTGGCACATAGAAAAACGTAAACACTAAATAATAAGCAAATTAACATTTTTGATTTACTATTTACGTTATCGCCTTACATTTTCCACATGAGCCAATTCGCTTAAGTTACCGTTTAAATTTTATTGCATATATTTTTCTATATGCCACTAGCCTCATCCGTGATACGTACGGAAAGAATATTTTGCCGAAAAATCTAAAATTTTAGCCAGCTACAGATCAGAAAAATAATTTTTTGAACTATCAAAATAATTATGTAGAAACTCAAACTAGTTGCTCAATATCAAAATTTTTTGCAGCATTGCTGATTGTTTTTAAGATTTTTTCTACAAAATTATTTTGATGGTTCAAAATTATTTTCAAATCTGTATCCAACAAAATTTTAGATCCCTCAACAAAATCATTCTTTCCGTGCACGTGCTTGCAATTCGACTGATTTTTCATTGTCGCGCGCGACTCGTACGAAATTTACAATCGTCGTATCGAACCGAGATGTGCTGTGTAACGCAAGGCTATATTATAATAACACAACTTATTTTTGTAGAAAACACGGGAAAACCGCGTAATGGCGACATGGAAATTATCGCGATCCTAGGAAAACAACTACTAAATTTTCTGGAATTTCGAGTCGAGATCAGTTTTGTACGCGAGATTCCGGAGATTAGCGGACGAAAAATGGACGAAATTAAAGAATTTATTATCTCGCGTTTATTATCTACGCGGAATTACGGATAATTTTTATGCGTAATTCTTGTACCGCGAAATTCTACGGAGAGAAAAATGAACGACGTCGATTCGCCCTTTACAGATCAGAATTCATGTCTACAAAAACTGATACCGTTTGGCAATACCACAAAACGGAATTGGCTGCTCTCACGTCACGGACGTTTTGCTTTTTTGATCACGTTTGCCGTGCAGAAACACTCGATTTGCGCAGAATGCACACGGAAACCGCGGTTTGGCCGCGGAAAGTGTGAACTTTAGATTACGTTCTCGCCCTACGATGGCTTCGGTTTCGCGATCGATCTCGCTCGCTGCGGAAAGGTATACAGTTAACTTTGTAAAGCGCAGCACACTATACTAATGCTAAAAAAAAAAGTTATATCACCATTTTATTATGTATTTTTATTTTACTTTATCCAGGCTTTCTAAATTAACAATTCAGATCAATTCGCATTTCAAACGAGAAATGTTATATTTCGTTTCAATTTAATTTCACACGGACTCTCTCGAAGCTAGATTAAAATCCCATTCCCATGATTCGTACATATCTAATTATATCACGCACACATACACACAGCCGTTTGTTACCGGCGCGCGGTCTGAAATGTTAATGTCTTCGGAACTTCGAGCCGCTCTGTAATAATGCAAATATGATGGCAACCCGCGGGAATTGGCACCTAACGCGAAAGCTCATTTGTGCGCTTCAGAGAAACGCTTTCCTTTGCGTGACGTTGAAAGCCGCGGTTCAGTCGCGGAAGACACATCAGTCGAAAAAAGAACGGATTAATTGAATGCGATTGTTGTTTTTTCTTTCAATTAGTTCTTCCTAGAGCGGAGAAGATGACGATCGTTGTGCTTAAAGTGACAAAAAATGAAAACGTGCCGAAATGCTGTTACATGTGAAAAATCGTGCTGTTACACGAGTATGTGAAAAAGATGAAAAGAGCCATTTTAATCAATGCCGTGTTTGTTCCCCATTCCGGAATGAATATGAAAAAATGAATGCGGGAAATGGCTGATTTTATCAGATATCGGATAGCATTGCGCGTGCATTGTTTTGTTTCAAAAATTCGAGATAATGGCGCATTTTTCGATAAACAAATATCGAGCCCGTATAATGCCTGTAGTTGAGTGGATTTTATTTGATTTTATTTGATATGTTGCAAAGGACAAAGAAGCGAATGGTGTAACATTCTTTTTTACGAGTTTCGCGATCGCGAATGTTAATAATCAAAAAGAAACAATACTATCACGCAGTGATTGCTCACCTGCCACATCCTCAAGCGTCGATTTTTCGCCACAGCTGATAAAATGGGGGTAGAAGGATACCATAACTATACCACCGGTCTGCGCCTGCAAACAAAGTATTTGCATTCCTCTTTAATTTAATCGTTAAATTGAATAAAATATAATAGAATTATTTATTTATTTGAACGGGAGGGATAAGCATTTACAACATATTTAACACAAAAATATAGCTACGGAAAGAAACGGAAAGAAACGGTTTTGCTGAAGTATCTAAAAATTTAGCTAGATACTGATCTGAAAAATAATTTTGTTTGGACCATCAAAATAATTATGAAGGACGTTAAAACTGATTGCTAAAACGTTAAAACTTTTTGCAACATTTGTCATCAACGTTTTAAGCGTTCTACAATTATTTTGATGGTCCAATAAAATTATTTTCAAATCCGTATTTAACTAAATTTTTAGATATTTCGGCACGATCGTTCTTTTCATGTATCTATTAATATAGTTTATAAACTCTAGAGTTTATAATATAACTTTATATAATTACGAAGCGATTAATTCGGAGCTAAGTCATTAGCGTTACACGGAAAGAATGATTTTGCTGAGAGATCTAAAATTTTAGTTGAACACAGCTCAGAAAAGCAATTTTGTTGAATTATCAAAATAGTGTAGAACGCTTAAAGTTGCTAATTGCTAAAATATCAAAATTTTTTGCTCATTATTTTTAAGTTTCCAACAAAATTATTTTCAGATCTGTATCCAGTAAAATTTTAGATCCCTCAGCAAATTCATTCTTTCCTTGTATCAAAATAATTATGTAGAACGCTCAAAGTTGCTAGTTGTTAATTGCTAAAAGATCAAAATTTTTTTGCAGCATTGCTCATTATTTTTAAGTTTCCAACAAAATTATTTTGATGGCCCAACAAAATTATTTTCAGATCTGTATCCAACAAAATTTTAAATCCCTCAGCAAACTCGTTCTTTTCTTGTATCAAAATAATTATGTAAAACACTCAAAGTTGCTAGTTGCTACAATATCAAAATTTTTTGCAGCATTGCTCATTATTTCTAAGTTTCCAACAAAATTATTTTGATGGCCCAACAAAATTATTTTCAGATCTATATCCAGCAAAATTTTAGATTTCTCAGCAAAATCGTTTTTTCCGTGTATATATCCGCACATAGTATATATCTTTGAATTAATGCGTTACGCGTGAATTAATAGTCGCTATCTCCTGCGGTTTCGTTGTCGACGAGCTTACCAAAAGCCGCAGCGCGTGGTCAGGCACATTTCGCGAGGAGTTGCAAAGAGCGTGAGCGCTGCTGTGACTGAAAATCACCGGCGCCCTCGACGTCGTCATGGCGGCCAGCATCGTAGGCACCGAGACATGAGAGAGATCCACCATCATCCCAAGTCGATTCATCTCCAGCACGACACTCTGGAAAGTTTCACGGCGCAACGTTAAATAGTTTCGATACTCGCGGATGCGCCCGCTCTCACGGTAATGGCATCGAGGCACCGCGGATTAAAATATACTTTAAAGGATTTCGGACTTCGTGTTAACGTTGAGAGGCATGCCTTCCAGTGCATCTCTCTAATATTCTTGCGATAAACTGACGTTAATCCGGATTACACGGACTCGCAGAGATTCACGAGATCTAATGTACATATAGCTCGAGATATAATGTACATATTATCACACAATTCCTCTTATAAATTTTTCTTTTCGCAAATTTACGGCCGTAATAAATTTTTCGGGCGAGCCATTCGCAGGAAAGAGTATCTCTTGTTCTTTGTTATTGCTTTCTTAAGATTAAAGTAGAACGACCGGAGAGTTTGTTACGTATCTGTCGGGTTGCTTTTCGAATTAAATTTCGCGTTAGTAGTGGAACAGGAGGACTAGTTTATAGTACGTGCACGTTGGGTCAGTGACACTTATTGCACGAGCTCGGATTGAGCTTCAGAACGAATTCTTTTTGGAGCTGCTATTTTCTCGAGAAGAATGCCAATGCGATGGGGCAGTGGCCCGTAGAATAAATCGAAAAGTCGGATTTCCTGGTACTACAGTCGCCAATCAATATGCTTAAGAGACAGCAACCCGCATCTAAGATTTATGCAGCCATATCTCGCAAACTCGAATTACTCGCGGAACACGACGATATTTCAAAACTAACAAAACAGCTTTAAAGAAAGCAGTCAACAAAATGGATGAAATGAAATTTTTAATGAGCCCTCACATTAGAAAAATTAAAGTCTTATAACCTGTGCTACGATTCATGCGACGATTTTTATATTAAAATCAGACATAATTATAATAAAATCACTATAAATGAAATATTAACGATAGATAAGAGAGATAAAAAACAATCTCTTAAGTACATGTGCGTTTCACTGACAATGATATTTAACAGTCTCTCTCATGAAATTAACTGCAAAAATGGATACTCGCTAAATTCTTTGGCACGGAAGAGTCATCCTTGTTAGGAGCCAAGTTGTCGCACGAATTCCGATTTCTTTCCCGCGCGGTGAACGTTATCTCCGTTAAACGAGAATACTTTGTTAAACTGGCAACGTGATAAACTGAACGTCTTAGGATTCCTTCTCGGCTTTCTTATTCCCCACGGCTTATTCTTGTTTTTTTTTTTTTCTCTCGTGACGGATTCTTAGCGTGACTTCCGTCTCGTTTTCATTGTGGATACTACGGGCACGAGGAAAGCTGTACGAGAGGAATTCTCGAGATGCTGACGGAATAAATGGGAAAAACTTTTACGTGTGTATAAATCTTGTAACGGATTGAGTGACGCGTTAAGGTCGTTCTACATTAGGTCGTCACAAGTTTGTCGCAAGCATCTTGCGACAGCCAATCAAAAGTGTCAATACTAACATTGGCTACGCTTGCGATCGACTTGCGACTAATCTAGAGCGACCTTTAAATAGAGGATGGCACGAAACATGTAGATGTAAAAAAGTTCACTAATCAATTCTTGCAGGATGAACATTTTTGCTCTTTTTTAAATATTTCTTTTGGGATAATATTTCTTGAGATTTTCTTACAACGAGGAAGAAACTAGAATGCGTCTATGTCTTCAACAAGACTAGAATAAATTTTCAAGAGTCGGAGGAAGCTCGAGAAAAATATTGTTGCATAAAATCGCGGAAAGAGGATAGTGCAATTGGGATTGGTTACGTGCGAGTGACACGCGATAGGATAGTTCTGTTGGTTTAGAAGCCTTGATGAAAAGGAGAAAGAGATCAGAGAGAGAGAGATGCGTAAGCCCGGCTCAAGCGATTCCTTTCCATTATTCAAGCAATTTATTTTCTGAAGAAGCATTCCGCGTATTCGCGACCTATTCCGACTTTTCGCTGCAGTTACCTTTGCCTGGAAACGGAAATTTTAATAAAAATCACGGATTAATGAGACGAGAAACAATTGATTATTTGTAGTTCTGTTTCTATTTGTACCGTGGTCAAGTAAATGCATTATTTTATCACATCGTTTTTACAGTAAAATATCATTTTATTCTCGCGAACAAATATAAGGTTCGTTTCGCCGCATGCTGATTCGCAGGGACGAGATTTTCAACTACAGGATCACGGAAAGAACGATTTTGCTGAGGGATCTAAAAATTTTGTTGAATACAGATCTGAAAATAATTTTGTTGGAACTTTAAAAATAATAAGCAATGCTGCAAAAAATTTTGATATTATAGCAACTGATTTCACATAATTATTTTGATAGTTGAACAAAATTACTTTTCTGATCTGTATTCAGCTAAAATTTTAGATTTTTCAGCAAAACCGTTCTTTCCGTGATGTGACATATCATTAATCAATTTGTCTTTCTTCCTTGCATGGGCGTTGCGTTTTTTTATTATTTCCTGTCTCATTTCCTCGCATTGTAAAACGTAGAATTATATTGCTATAATGAACCCGAGTATACATTCTTGATAACATGTGTACTACTATTAAAAGATACGATCAATTTTCATCAAGAAATTACTTTTAATATACATATTTACAAGGCATTTAGGCGTCGGGATAATCACGTCGGCATAATACGCACGTAAATATTTAATTAATAAAGATTAGTAGGGGTTCTTGTTTAGGATACATTATTAACCTAATCTCACTACCCCAACGAACTCACTACCCCAATGAACTCACTACCCCAAGCACATTCATAGTGAATTTATTTCTTTCGGAGGATGACGGTATACATTTTTTTGCTGGAAGAATTCACCCTCGAGGATCTCCGGGATATGTTAAGATGCGCAATGGTGATGGCTGGTACGACCTATCGGCCGACAGAATGACGAATAAGCTTCATTCTCCCATGTTCTTTTGAAAGGTATCCACTCGTATCAAGATACGTTCTCCCATTCATTGCTCCCTTAGGTATTTTCCGGAGCGAAAACCGAGGAAGGGGCATTTATTCATTCTCTTTTGTACGTCTAATCTTTTTCCTTGACTTTCAACTCGGAGACGAAACTAATTTCGCGATCGTACTCATCATTCAAGACAAATCAAAATCAGTTTCCTCAAGTTATGTTGTTATTCTAAAGGAATGAAAAAAGAATATTTGACATGGCATGTATCTCACCAATTGCTGCCATTCCAATTTCATTTGAACTTTGTTTTGTGAATCTGGTGTATAATAGAGACATTTTTCAGTTTTTTAATAATGAATACAGAAAGAGATTATTTTCCGATTGAAAAATACACATTCCTTCACAAAGGAGATTTATATGAATAAATAATACATTTCTCTAAAATTAAAGTAAATAAAAGTGAATCCGCAGTTTTATATAATCTTCTAAACGGAATAACTTTAAAACTTTTTATCGCTCAATAAAAAAGCTTTTATAGAATTTTTATTGAAATTATCGTCAATATTTCTTATTACCGCGTACTGCTACAATTGATGATATAACATAAAACTTTAGTTTTTCTCATATAAAATATAAAATTTTAGTAATAAAATATTTCAAATAAATCTCTTTTATTGAAACTTTTAAAATAAAAGATCCAATTGAACTTTTTTAAATAGAAACTATGCAGAACATGTTCCAATATATTTGGTACTTTTGCGTATAAATCTTTCACGTATAGTAATAGATTTTTACAAATTTTTTGGAAAATATAAAATTTCAAATAATAAAAAATTTCACAGCATTTGTTTAACAACTGTTATTTGATTCGTATCATTTAATAATTTTTCTGATAATAAATAAAATGATAATGAAACACACATAATAAGTTTTCTATAAAAATTCTGTAAAATAATGTTGACTTATTTATCAAAGGAATTCATTGAGGAATTCATTTATTTCATTGAGAAAATTTATTAAGATCATAATCAGAATATCATTAAGAAATGGCGCATTGTCATTTTTACCAGACTTTGATTAATCTACATTCTTCGCGAATACAAAATGCCGTTGCGGCATTCAAAATTGAAATCTCCGAAATTATATTGGTTTCAATCCCTGCGATCCTATCGTTGCTCTGGAAACGCATTTTCCGCTCGATCGAAACTGGTTAAATCCCAGACAAGATTCGGTCTCTTCGGTCCTTCCGTGGAGACAAAGGATCAATGAATGACGTTTCGCTTTGGTTGCATAGGAAATTGCGCGATTCGGAATGCCGAAAGTTTTTCCGATAAGTGGTCGAGCGAATCGGAGCCGAGAGCAAGCGTAACGGAAAATATGCGGGTCTCCTCCGTTCGCCTCGCGGTTATGTGCGGCGAGAACGCGAATGTCTCGCTTTGATTGATTCGAGTTGGCGACGGCGGCGGCTGGTCATTCCGTGTTCTTTCTCAGGGGCGAAACTTACCCTCTGCGACATCCGCGCTTTGTCGTCGCCCGCGACCGCCGTTATCGTCCAACTTCAGTTTGCGAAACTGTCGGCGCCCTGGCGACTATTTAGACGCGAACTCCTAGAACAAGCACGCAGCTGGCCTCAAAAGGGCGACCGGTCAACCCATAACGCTTTCGGAAACTTATCGGCCAGCTGTACTGCCATATTGCTACTTCGTCGACATCCGTGTCGCTTTTCCGGCTGCGACGAATTAATTCAGAAACTGCCGCGAGAGAGTCGTCGCAGCTTTTCTTCAGATTCAATTCACGGAATTTTAATTCGCGATGTTCCGCATAAGTCGACATACACGGTCCGCTATATTGATCGCAAGTTTTGTGCAGTTTCCATTTCACGGAATAATCGACATTTACACTGTCTTTATTATGTAAAAGTGAATATACGTAGTTATAAAAGCGCGAGTAAAAATAAATAATAATATTTTTATTATCAGGTTATAGGGAAAGTTCCCGCGCATACCGATAGATGGGTGGATAATTGGATCGCGTCAAAAGATAACGAATTCTTTCAACGTGGTACTCGTATGCTTGAAAGTTGGTAGAAAACGATGGCAATTACTTTGATTAACATTGTATCATTTATTTTATTTTAACACTAGAACTAACAAAGTCAAAATGACTGGTTTTAAAACTTCGTTTAAGATATATTTAAATTTATGAATTTTTATTTCAGAAATTTTCCATGACTTTTATTATATCTGAAAAACTAAATTATCAATTTGTTTTCCCTTCTCCTCCTTTTTCAAAGTTATATATGCACTATACCTATATTATTTTGACTCAATTGTCGGTAGTTCCAGTGTTAATAAAAAGAAAAATTGTCAAATGTGCGGAAACTTTCCCTACAATCTAATACTTTTCTTAAGTTTTTGTTTCATATAAATCATTTCACTTCTGATTTAAAGGAAACTAATAACGTTATTTTCAATACTCCCGAATATTTCAATACGCCGTTGCAACTGCGTTGGAAGTACCGACGTTCACCTTATTGCTACGTTAAAACGGCTCAAGTCTTATCTGTATCCCGAGCGCAAGAATGAAAATTGACTTTTGGTAGCTATTCGCTAAAGTTTGTCGAGGGTTAAGAACCGAACGCGCGCGCTCGTGGATAAGGGACAAAGGGGGTTAAAAGGGAGAAAGTTAATAAAGGGCCGGTGTTCGAAAGTTGAGGCGACGCCTACGAGATAGTCCGCGGATCCCGGGAATTAAGATCGAAGCGGACCGAGAGGAAACGTTAATGCAGTTTTAAAGAGCCCCGACATAGCCCCTCCCCCCCTCTCCCCCCGCGTACACGCTATAACGGGCGAACTTTATGAAATTAAGGGAATGGAAGTTGCAATATTGATAACGTCGCGAAGTCGACCGTGGTAAGTAGTTAATGCCCGCCCGGCGCGGGGAACAGGGGGCCCATGATGCGAGACAAGTACCCCCGAGACGGGACGACTAATGCCCTTACGTCGAAGCCGCTGAGAAATGATCCCGCGAAAGAAATATCGACTATTCCTCACACGTATAACCTATTTCTCTCGACTCTTATTCTTTTTTCGCGAAATATTAACCTATTGTCCTCGGAAGTCTGGGATAGCGGCATAATAAATCACCCATCTGCAGGTTCGCTCACTTCTTCTTCTTCTTCTCTCTCTCTCTTTTTCAATGCCCCTTCTTTTTTCTCCTTTTTTCTTCTGCTTTTTTTTTTACTGAAGTTTCTATCCTGTTTATTACAATCCCATTCGATTCCATCGAGAGTTCGCAAAGTGATTAATCATCGAAGAAGTAAAGTTGAGTTTTAACAGCACGTATATCGAAGTGGAATCTCACGTGATATTCGCTCAATGAAGTGCGTAAATAACATAAGGAGACGTCGCGTATTACTTAACGTTATTGCGCACACTATTTATCGGAAAAAAAACGTTTAAAGACATTCAGAGCGAGAAACGCACAAAAAAAGAGAGTTGCGCGTCCTACTTTTGACGCGGGCCTGCGATCCCGCCTTGGCTTCTTTTTTGTGATTTTAGTCCGCGCTTACCGGTAGGTAAGGGCTTTGCCGAAGCAATTAAGCGGGAGCATCGGGGTGTGACTGAGTGCGCTTTTAGCGGCGATCCGTAGATATCGGCCACTTTTGGCGTGCGCACGCACGCGAGATGCGAATCGGATTCGACGGATCGCTCTCGAAACGTGGCCGCGTGTAAGTGCACGTCAGGATCCGCACACGTCGCGTCGATACAAAGGATCACGTAGAAGGTTGGAAAACGTAGCTTCGGGATATAATGTAACGGGAAAAGCGGTACCTCCGCGATAGCCGTACGAGCGAAGCTATCTGCCGCTGACGTACGTGGCATATCATGGAAGCGCGATAACTCGTCCTCTATTTTCTTTCGATATCGCTTGTGTGGATGGTCGATTAAATCGCTTCACTTTTGATACGATACAGGCAGCCCGAAAACCAAAAGGCACCCGTAAATGCCAGTCACTCTCTGAGACGCTACGAAGACACGGCGATTTTGAGTTTATCCGATTATATGGAAAAAAAAAGTGAGATTCAAATGGACGTATAAAAAAATTGGTGGAGAGATGGCAAATTAATCCGATCTTAAAACGGATTACTCAGTTTCGCTTTCAATTTTTTCCAGCGCGGAATGAAAAAGACCCGAGTCTCCCTTGACTCTCTATCGCAATTTTACAAGAAATCTTTCATTCAGGATTTCTAATTCGCAGCCATCGAAGAAGAAATAGAAGAATTTTTCAGAAGCATAGGGCATATTTTAAACCGTTTTTGCGACGGATTCATTTACGTGCAAATAAAATACGACAAGTGCGACTGTGCGATCGTATGTAATGAAGTCGGGAAAGGCTTTACAATTCGTTTCGATTTGATCAGACTCAGATTTTTCATGCTTGGCCAGTTAATTTTGCATACTATGAGCGCGTAAAGTAAGAAAACGCAATTCAACACGTTCGGCGGTATTCGCCTCGTTTCTCGCTTAGCTGAGCATTTGCGTAGTTTTCAATTTTCGTCATTTCATCGTCATAAAATGCAAGACGCGAAAATGTCCTGAGATCAACAGAAACGCCAGAAACGCGCGCACGGTTTCGCGTTTAACATTTTATTTAGTTAAGGCTTCATTTCTCCACGTCCTTTTGACGTACATTTGAGACGTTTCCTTCATCGCTCGCAGTCGTAAATAATCATTCATTCGAGAGTGTCATTTATTTGACAGTGTAGTGTAAAATAGAAACGTGTAAAGGAATCCGCGCGAGAACCATTCGAGAAGGTCGTAAAGGTACGCGAGGATGTTAATCGAATTCCAGAAAATAATGAAATAAATTCCTGCAAATGAAATATTGTCTTTACCGGCTCGCTGTACTTATTCAAGGAAATCCATTTTATGCGACGTTGAATCTGCCGCTTACTCGTAACGAGACGAGTGTTTCTCCTCAGAGAGATCATTCCGGATAATAATTTGAGAAAAGGATTTTGCAGATTGCAACGCTCTATTAAACGTCCGAAGGTACTTGCGTATATTCTCAACGCCGCAGTCCCACCCTTTTCTCGTACCAAGACGCAAGACCCTTCTATTTTCTTTTCTTTAACGTTTCGACACTTGCTTACGTATTTCCTCGTGCTATTGCAACGTGAGTTGTGGTAGTCGCGTTTTTCTCTTGCGAAAGTTTTTCCACTAGAACGATCGCCAGTCCTGGTCGAGAGGAATGGACTGGAAAAGTGCGGGATGAAACGTTCCACGTATCGGATCCTGTTACCTTTTTCGTAAGAAGGCGGTTTTCCATACACGGCTGCTTCACTGCTCACCAGACGAGCACGATTTTTATAGCGATACGCCTCTTAATATATTTTACACATGTATGCGAAGATGAAGAAGAAACGAATAGACTTATTGCGTTGTAGTTATGAAGAATACCTTTGAATCGAGTATAAAGGGAGAAAGGGAAGTTATTACACAATGAAGGAATTTCATTTTAAGATAATTAAGACATTGCACAAAGGATAAATGCATAAAAGAGAGAAGGAGCGAGGGATGGTAATAAGGACGTGTTATGTAATAAGGGCTTCCGTCCATAATGCGAGAGTTAAGTAGCGATTTGAAAGTAATATTGAAAAAGTTTAATGTGTACATCAAAGGGATGCTCCTTAAAAGGAAGAGTATGTTCTTTTATAGCTTCGAAGTAAGGGAGATTCGACGGCTTCCTTTTTTAGATTCCAGCTCTAAAGTATCACTGGGAATTTTCAGCGAGTGCTTGAAAACCTGTTTATTGCTCAGGTGTAGGTGAGAAATGATGCGGATACCGGTCCAAGGCATAAAAGAAAAGCGAGGGATCATATATAAAGCTCCTACCGCGGGTCTCGCAATATGTGGCGGCAACGGGGCGGAAAAGGAGTATATTCTTTCTGGATTGTTACACGAGGGCGAAAGATACATATGTCGAAATTTATTCGACAAATATTACGTGTAAGAACGAACGTACCAAAATGTATTCATTGCGTGCGTCTTACATTTATTTCGAGCAAATATAAAAATTTGCCGATCAAATGGATAAAACGAAGTGGAAGATATACAGCGGATCGATAATCGATTTGAGTAAATTGCATTATATAATCATACGTATGAGGAAGGACGATTAAGATTGTTTATGATCCCGAAAAATATTCTTTGCATGTTTTCTTCTCTGGGGAACGTACAAAGAAAGTTTCCTGTAAATATGCTGTACCGCTCATGCGCTTTATGTTGTTGCGAAATGACTATTCTTCGCGTCATAAAAAAAAGTTACATTTGAATTATTCCGGTAGATTTCCAAATGGGAACATTTTACTTCATCCATCCATCTTGATCGCGAGCTTTTTTACGGTCGAGCGGATCCTCCGTGCTTCCTGTAATCCGTGACTCGAAGCGGGAAACGCTCGATTCCTTTTCTACTGGCGCGTAGAACGTCGGCTTATTTACTCGAAATCGTGTCGATACGATAGATAAGACAGACGCGACGTAAATGGATCGTGCGGGAGAGAGAGAGAGAGAGAGAGAGAGAGAGAGAGAGAGAGAGAGGGCTGGCAAAATCTGTCGTAGTCTCGCAGATAATGCGCGTCACTTCTCATGGTTTTAGTAGCGTGTCGGCTGGTTCACAGTACGTGAAGATTTATAATAGTCTCGACTTTCGGTTCAACGAAGGCACAGTTAGCCAGCGTGCAGCTAGGTCGATCCTCTTTTTCATCGTCAAGAAGCGGAAAGAGTGCCGGGGAAGAAACTCAGAAAGAGGTCGACGAATTCTTAAGTACCTAAATATTCCAAGAGCTTTAAATATTCGCGAATGTTTCAAATTACACCTATCGGATATAATTTAATATATACACGGAAAGAACAGTTTTGCTGAAAGATTCTAAAATTTTAGCTGGATAGAGATCAGAAAAATAATTTTGTTGAATTATCAAAATAATTATGTAAAACGCTCAAAGTTGCTAGAACACCAAAATTTTTTGTAGTATTGCTCATTATTTTTAACGTTGATCGCCCACCGAAAATCGGGTGTGTTTCCTGCGGGACTCAAATTCAATTTCACCGCGGCGGACTAACAGTATGTGCTTACAATTAATCTATTATTTGCTTTTATACTGTAATTGGGATTGTTTTGAAAAGCAGTTGTGGGTGACTGGGCCCCCACAAAAACACAACCGTCACCCACATTTGGGTGTCGATCAACATGTTTAGGTTCCAACAAAATTATTTTGATGGTCCAACAGAATTATTTTCAGATCTGTATCCAACAAAATTTTAGATCCTTTAGCAAAATATATGTACACGGAAAGAACAGTTTTGCTGAAAGATTAAAAATTTTAGTTATAGATCAGAAAAGAAAATAATTTTGTTGAACTATCAAAATAATTATACTTTCTAAATCAAAATCAGTGATATTTCACTGATTTCAGTGCTGTACTTGCAACTATATCAATCAGTGAAATATTGTCTTTCAGTAATAATACACTGATTTTGATCAGTGAAACTATCTCCCTTTTAATCAAAATCGCTGAAAAATAGCGAATATTCACTAATGATCACAATTATAAGCATAACACTGCAAATCAGTGAATAATACACTGATTCGATTTAGAGAGTACAGAACGCTCAATTAAAATATCAAAAATTTTTGCAGCATTGTTTATTTATTCATAAGGTTCCAATAAAATTATTTTGATAGTTCAACAAAATTATTTTCATCAAAATTATTTTTTTCAGATCTGTATCCAGCAAAATTTTAGATCCCTCACCAAAATCATTCTTTGCGTGCACTTTTATAAGATATAAGACACAAGACGTAAAATTTTTCCACGTTATTTATTCATAATAATAGATAATAACAGATTATAACCGAAAATTTGTTATTAAAAATAATGTAGATACGTTTTACACAAGTTACGAGCAAGTAGGGACATGAGAAAAGAACGATTTGAAGACAAGAACATTCGATTTTCGTCAGTAATAAATGAAAACGTTTATGTATTATAATTTCGTGGAGCAAGTGGTGAGACGATTCGGTATGCGAAGGAAACATCATTTACACCGTCGGACACGACGGCGGTAGTTTCATCGACAAATTCAGTAGATTAAATCGCGCCAGTTTGATTGTTCCGAACAGACACGTCGACTCGACACTGTCCCAGATGACGGAATATCGGGACGGTTAAGCCAACCAACCAACCGAATTGATTGCGTCGAATGTTGCTGAGTTGGAGAGGGGCCCTCGACTATCCTGAGCGCCGAATCGTATCGGTGTCGAGTTCGCCTCTTGACAGCGTCAGCGTCCAGTGCACAGGAGTTTTGAACGTTTACTTGACCAGATGTTTCAACACACTCGAATCGATATAAGGTTTAACGTTATCGATGCCCGAGATGAATTCAATCTAGGTCGTTCGCGATGAGCTGAACTTGAATCCGCTTGAAGTTTCATATATAAATATAAACTGTAGCGGATGAACTTCAATGATCTACTGAAGTTTTAATTAATTAATAATTCAATCCATCGTTCGATTATATTTGAATCTTGGTGCAAGAGGGAATTTTGATTCAGAGTTTTGAATATCAAGCTATCGAACGCTACGTTGGGATAAAATACGATGAAAACTTTCGTCAATTTTTCAAACTAATTGAAAAAATAATGTTCTCATTGTCTAGATGCTAAGGATAATAAAATGGTACAAAACTTTTTTCTGTTTATACTTGCCATCAATATAATGGAACTCGCTATCTGGCTGCTATCCCAACGTTCGTTCCGTGAGTTCCTATTAAACTTCCTCCTTTATCCTCTCTACAAGCATCGGAACGACTAGCTCCATTCTATGCGGAGCTGCAATTTCAAATATAAGATAACCGCGATCGGCGGAGTCATTATCGGAACGCAGTTTACCGGCTCGATCGGAATCCTTTATTCCGCCTGTTCCGTCTGTTCGGTTTTCCGGCCCGCGAGATGCGCGGCGCGATTATTGTGCGAATCGTCTCCGAAGGTAGCCTAACATCGTCGTTCCCTTTAATAACAACATATACGTGCCAACGCGATTACACGATTTCACTGCTGATGCTGCGAGGGCAAACACCCGGCAGAAGTGGTTGTCTGATTTAAGCTCGGTGTACGCGCGTGGATCATGTTGAAGGAGAACGTCTCTGAGGATGCTCACGGAGATCTCCTTCTCCGGAGGAAATGGACGCCGAGAGGGCTCTTTAGATCTTAATCGGCGCCGCATTAAAGCTGGCCCGATACTGCGGAAGGAGACACAAGACGGAGATGCGAATGGAGAAAGGTAAAGGGGAAGGTGGGAAGCGGGAGAATCACCCGGTTAGCCGCGTGAAGAGACTTCGTAAAAATGAAATACTACCGCGAACGCAGGGCAATCTCGGGAGCTTGGTGACAATTTTTTATCTTTACGAGCACGGCGCAGCCGTTGTTCCTATTGCATAAGTGGAAACAAGAAGAATTATGCAGTTACGTAAATTATGGCAGTGCCACGGAAATGGCTTCCGCCGGTCTCGCTACACTCGCGGTGTCACCGCTCGTAAGAAGTGTAAGAAAAAGATGAAAGAGGGAGGACGAAGAGAACAGAATGGAGAACAGCAAGAAATGAGGAAACAGGAATAAAATAAAGAACTGCCGACCAGATTGTGTGGCAAGACGCGGGACGAATTCGTGAAATGAGAAACGAGAACGTCATAAAAAAAAAATATTACGCATTAAAATTTTGGCTCCTCGCAATGAAAATCTATAGCCTTCATTTAAATTTAATATTGCGTTTTGCATACGAGAAGTCGCTTTTTATATCGAGAAATCTCCGTTCTCGCAAATGAAACGAATTGTTTTTTCGACAATATTTCTTTTGCTGAAACTATTTCGGCGTTATATCCAAAATCTATTAGAAAGACTGAGCGCGTAGAGAAAATCCGAGCTAATGCAATTATTTTTGCAGTTTGGAATTCACGAAGTATGGGAGCACGATTATTAAAAATTCGACCTGTCGATAACAGAAATTTCAACTCTGGCTTTTCGCACGCGTACATGTTGCGAATGAAAAACGGCGGAATGTCCGTGGCCCATTGAATTGCGAACGCAACAAAACGCACGTGCGTGTCGTTAAATCTGTAAAATAAAATACACCACTATACGCGTCTATACAGAAAAATATTTATCCAGGGATCAATGCAACGTCGAGGAAAAAGTCAAGATCCAATTCGCACGAATTGAGATGCGAAGATCATAAATTGATTGTCTAGGGCGCTATTCCTTTCATTTGGGGATTCCCATTTCAATTGCAATTTGTTTTCTTTCGTGCATCGCAGCAGATTCAGTAATAAGGATTCCTAAAGTACCCCTCCTCTCCCCCCAGATAAAATTTCCCAGTGTGTCAAAAACTGTTATCCTCGGGGGAAACAAGAAGGGTCTAGGAGAGCTGAAATAGGGAAGGCTCGAATGTGGCGCGGACGAGGGGGGTGAAATAGGAGAGTCTGCGAACATAAATAGCTAACCCGTCAGAAGCAGCCGAATCGCTCGAATAGCGCACGAACCTGTCCGGTCAATTGCAGTCGATACTTGGAGAAGTCAGTCGCTAAGCAGAGAATCGTGTATTGCCGCGAGCGAGGAACTTTTGTTCCCGAAATCCCTCCATATCGTTGACGTCGATATTGGATGCGGAACGTGAGTTACGACGCGCGCGCTTTACCGTTGATGCCAAAAATAATTCAGAGATATTGGATTTTTTTAAGCGTGACAAAGTATCTAGATCGCAAGTAGTCACTGTCACTTGATTATTGCTGCTTAAAATGTTTGATGAGAATGTATATATAGTTCATTTGCTTATAAGTTAGGGCAAAGGTTAATTGCAAACTCTGAATTGCAAATCTCTCGGATATAAAGGAGACATCGTGACGGCCGTTTGCATATTTTCTTCAAGAGTGCCGCGAACACAACTCAGCAAAAATCCCGTCACGGCCGTGATCTCCCGTTTTAGTCGCAAAATGAGTAAGCTAAAAAGTACGCAATTAAATAAAATTTTGTGACAGCACAAAAAACTTAATGTAATTCTTTTGCTACCAATACGTTTACAATTTCATGTATTTTCCTTAACGAACGTGGTTTTCCTCTAAATAATTTTCCTTGCTTTAATTAAAAGCCCTGTTGTTACAGCGCAGTCCTCCAGTTGGATTCTATAATATTGCGTCAACAAATATCAATACATTTTGCATCAGTCGCAGGACAATCAAAGTTTCGCGCTCCTATTTTGTTTTCCTGAAAAAAAATTGTTATCGAAGTACGTTTCTCCGTTTTATGCTATCGCCACCGCCGCTGAAACGAGTCGTGCTCGTTTTGTTTCATCGACGAATACGAGAACCACCGACAACGACGACAACGACGACGACGACGACGAGTCGCGTTGACTCGCCTACGAATATGCGAGCGATGTAAATTCCGCACGTCGACGGAAGTACTCCGTTTCAGTTGCAGTCGCATGCCCCCTGTCCTCTCTGCGCCGCGAAAGCACGCTGTGGCTTTCGACGAACGTCTGGGAAGCACGTCGTTGGTATTTTCCCGAAATGGCGGGACGAAAGTGGCTTCGGTCGTTAAAAGTAGCGAGCTTTTTCGGAACAAAGGGGAATTCGTCGGTTAACGTTTCCTTTCACTCGCATTAATAATTGCAAACTGGAGCCCGTAATCCGCGGGGGAAAAAAGTTACACGCAATTCTACTTTAACCCTTTCAATGCGGCGTTAATTTACTCGAGTGCCCGCACAATGTCACGGTAATTGTAGCATTTGTAAGAGATTCCAGAAAACTATTCAACTTTGCGATATTATACCTGCAGAAGTAATGGGATTTTCCTCATCTCTAGAATACAGCTCTCAAACTCGTAAAAAAAAAATAAGATATTTCTTCTCTGAATAATTTATTTGTACAGCGGAACGATCTCTGGGCGAACGAGAAAGTTTTTTTTTTCGCACGAAATCGATTTCCCATGGCGATACAATCGGACTAATGCAATCGAACTTTTCCGGAAGTTCGGGTAAATCCAAGATTTTGTAAAATCGTACCCGATCCAAAGATTTCCTATGAATTTTTAATCGTGCACGTCCGCGGCGTCCTCCTACCAGAATCCGGGATTTTCTACCTTACGTTCCGCACGTGGAATAAGATGCGAATCTACAGAATACCCTTAAAGTACCATGAGAACGTGACACGAAATGTTCATTGCAAAGGAGTCAACCGAAGAGTATATGTGTTGCGTAATCGCAACATCCGTCACGGTTAGCAATCCCGTTTGTTTTCGTTTCCGACAATTTGGACCAAATGCAATTTACGTTGCATAGCGTGCAGCAAATCTAAAAGGCAAATGGAAAAATATATATCCTGATGTACCTTATGCCCGCACTCGCATCGGCCGCACAACCAAGCTCATCTTCATTCCTATCTACCGCAGATTTAATAGATCTATGTTCTAGCTACGTCGCGACCGTTTCAGACGTTGTAAAACGAAAATCATCATGCGGATCTTAAAAGAGACTTTACTTATATCTTGAAACGCACGTTTGTATCGGGGGAGGGAGGTTAGACGAAGACGCGATAAATCTCTCTTTGTCCCAAAAGGATAAGAGTCGGTGCACCATTTCCACTGAATATTTGAGCAATTTCTACGTCCGCGGTTGGTTGGTTTACATTTGTACCATATCCCTACAGTCATTCGCATGCGTCTTCGATCGTCGAATAACGCTCTTGGGATCGCCTTTCTCTCTCTCTCTCTCTCTGTCTCTCTTGCTTTTGACCGTTTGCCGCGCATTGAAGAACGACGAATGATATCCGACAGTACAGATGGATAAACGCGCAATGGGAAAGACCGGCCTTACTCTATACATAAAATATGAATGAGCTAGCAAGTGCATCTCTTGTAGGAAGAACTCGAGAAAATTCCTCCGCCGTCGACGGCGTATTTTATTTTCCGTAGACGCGCCGGCATGAATGGAATTAGTAGCAGGAAGTACGTACAAGAATTAAGTACAAATGGATAAGTGCAATTCTTTAAGCAATTAGAAAAGTCAATGCTATTCTGCTTCGTAGAAATATAAAAGAGTGTGCTCAATATAAAAGAGTGAGATATAAAAAGAGTAGATAAGAAATATAAAAGATATAAAGAGAGTAGATAAGAAATATAAAAGAATTTAAATACAAAGCTCGAAAATAAAATTATATACACAGAAAAAAAATTAGTCTTAAATCAAGACTAGATATTCTGTGTAAGTATATTATAATATGTAAGCAAGAATACTGTAATCTTCTTGGGATCAATACAATTTGATTGAAAAATTCAAATGGATTAAAAACTTTCTAAGAAGATTCCAATATTCTTGCTTATGTATTATAATATTCTTGTTTATATGCATTACCGGCCAAAATTATATCACTTTTCGATTTTTTGAGCATAACTTAATTTTGAAAAAATTAATAAAAAATTCGAAAATAATGGTTTATTTTGTCAAATCTCATTACATTTCATGTACAAGGTACATCTGCCACCTGGGTCTTCTATAAAAAATTTTGAGTACATTCGATACGCTTTGAGTCAAAAGTTGTCAAAAAAATTGAAAGGTGATATAATTTTGGCCGGTCTTAATTCAAGACTAATTTTTTTTTCTATGTATGAAACGTATGCCTGATGGTTTTAAAGTTGTTCAGAAATGAGAAGGAGAGGCAAGCACAAACGTTGTGATTTGATTAAACGTCGTTCTTAACGCAGTCCTATCGATAATGGAACAAGAGCTTAGGTAGTTCGCACTCACAGCGATAAAGTTCTTAGAGCTCTGTTTGAGCGTGCAACTAACAGCTCGAAGCATCACCGTGGTGCAAATTCAATTCCTTCTTGATCGGCAAGGACTTAACCATACCACTGTCGCAAACACAATCAAAATTTCTGTTACGGTACATCTACGATGATCAAGACTACATAGAAATCGATTAATTGGAAACCAGCGCGAAAGTACGATACTTCGAGCGAATTAAATGGGGGGCTATTGAATTAATTAAGGATATAAAAATATAAAAACGATCCGAGAAACTTATAGCGCTTCCTCCGCTCGTTCTAAACGAGTGTACAATGCCAATATCGGTAAGTTTAGTTCGCTTTTCAATAATCGAAATAAATTCAATGAGCCACTTAGAGACAACATTAATGGCACAAATGGAACTGGATCAATTACTGCAATTTCGCAACTTGGAAATGGCCGAGGAAAGTTTATTGTTACCATTTCCTAGACTCATCCGAATCGATGAAGACTGTCGAGTGACATCCCTGTTGCTCAGACTATTCCCTAGCGTGAAGTTTCGCAACGATCCTTCTACGTGACACTTTCGCAAGAAAGTTAAAGTTTGACAAGTAGAAGATATATCCTTGAAAGGTGAGAGGCGGCATTGCTCTTAAGTGATTGCCTAGGAACAGTGTCATCGTTTACAAATGGACTGGATATCTATTTGAAATGAACCCTAAACTAACACGGGATATTACATCACCGCGCAATTAATCGGCAAAATCATCATTGTTTTAATCATCATTAGAGTTTCTCGAAATTTTAACTGTCATTTAACACGTTGACGCCGGCATGTATCATCGGTGTTACAAAATAAGTTGTCTAAATTAACAGCGCCGGCGTCAACGTGTTAAATTTTCGCAACATACTTTCTCCGATTCTTGTAAAGTGTTTCAATAAACTCATAGTTATTCAAAATACGCCTCTCTCAAAATATTCGCGGTCTTTACGAAGAGAAGGATACAATGCCCTTTAAAGTTCTCAACGATGAAATTTGCATATTGAAAGTTAAGTAGCTATTTTAACAGTAATGGACTGAGCTGGGCGTATCAGGGAGTTGAAGTGAATTTGGAAACGACCACTAATCCGTTGGACTAACCGTCCTTCGTCATGTAAGCGAACAATGGCGCCGTAGAACTTTGAAACACGCTCTATCCGTTTTAGTAGTTTTCAGAGGATCAGCTCGATCGGTAGATCGCTCGAAATCTAGTTTCGCGAAATTTAGTGTTTGTTTTACGAACGCTTTCAAAGCGTCGAAACAATGAAGACAGTTACATGCAATAATTGCTAATTATATGGAATATGTAATTGTGTGTAATTTCATTAACAATATAGCGTCGAACTACGGTTTCTGTCTAATTTTCCATTGATGAGCAGCGATACTCAGAGTATTATATAAAATACGACGCTAATACACTCCGCGTTAATTGTTCTTGCCTCTGAGATGCGACGAGAAAATGGGAATCATAAGGTTTGATGCTATTACGGCGTTTTCAGGTTTTGCCGTGCACAGACTCTCGAAATTACCATGGCAATAAATCCGATATCACCGTTCGCGATGGATCTCCGATTGAACCAAAAACATTTCGGTTTCACTTTGGTGAAACAATTTTTCGTTTAAATTCTCATTGAAATCCGTATATTTATGGACAACACGTCGATACAAGCAGCGCAGAACACACCAGATTTACGATTAAACTCTCAGTTGAATATGGCTGACGCGGTCAGAATCAGTCATTCTGTCGCAGCGAGCGAAGAGCGGACAGAAAGTGTGTTTTAATTCTGTTTGACACCATAATCGAACTTTAAAGCTATTAATCCGGAAAATTTCGCGCGATTTGTATCAAAAAGAAATGCAATCAA
Organism: Cephalotes varians; assembly: GCA_037157785.1. Lineage (NCBI taxonomy): Eukaryota > Metazoa > Arthropoda > Insecta > Hymenoptera > Formicidae > Cephalotes > Cephalotes varians. Next base: position 976,829 of record JANQDE010000007.1, on the reverse strand, counting down.
ATTGTATTTCAATAACGCGAACACCTGCATTATTTTTTTTTTTTTCAATTCCATTTTGGAAGCTTGTGGCTGCGTTATAAATAATAGCGAGCCGAATTGATAGCACTGATTGCAACCTTTTATTTTACATTGCGCATATGACGATATATTTTGCGAAAATAATTTTACAGAATGCGTTAGATTTATAGAGGTATGTAGAGTATGAGAGATAGATTTATGCGTGTTTCATGAAATTGTATTCGATGCCATAATCGGAACGTTTACGATCCCGCAAAAGCTCAACTTCGCGGGGAATTCGGAAGGAATGGAATATTAGAAATATTTTACCAATACGAATACATAACGGTATATTATTATCATTCGCAATATTACTCTTATTCGATATTGGTTTTCACGTCATCGCAAATATAAAAAGAGGTACAAGTAGCGTTGAAGTAACGCTTGCAAATATTTTTTTCGTACTCACCTTGCCGAAATTCGAGAGACCACCGATTTGAGGCACTTGACCGGGTTCGTCCGCCGTGCTGCAGTCTGCCCTAACGAACCAACAGGTCAGTAACTCAGTAGCTACAATCGTGAATGTTATTGCGATAGAATTCTCTCTAATCACAGGTTTCTACGCCCCCGTAATGCTAACGGTAACGACAATAGTATTATTCACAGGACAGCAGCTCGCGGCGAGCCACAATGGCTAGTTCGCAATCGTACCGCTAACTCGTTTCTATTCCGAATGATCTCGGGAATATTCCAGTACGCGACTGCATTAAGTTTACATCGTATCGGCGTTCATTAGATGCGAAATATGCCTCCGCGAAGTAAACCTAAGTTCCTCATTATCGATGCCCTCGGCTTTTCAATTTATATTTTATAAAATGGAGAAAGTTTTATGTAGATAAATTGCTAAAATATTACGTGCTGCCTATTTCGATTTTTTAATGTTTTTAAAACCGAATAAGCTAAATAATTCATAGTTTTACAAAAATGTTTTACTAATGTATTTACTAATTACTACATTCATTTAATTTACTAATTAATATATTACTAATGTATTTATTAATTGTCTTTCGGCTTTATTAGATACGAAACGTCGATGCAGATGTCCGTAATGTTCCTTTTAATTCTCAATTTTTGCGATTCTATATCGAAATAATTACGAACATCTCTCTATGGACCATTGATAGGATCGACATTGTATTTTCCTGCAGCGTGATGTATTGATAATTGGATTCTGTCACGTAACGCGCAAGTAAATTACGTCCCGTTGAATTGAATGGCTTTTATGCAAAAGAAAGCAACCAGTTTCCGTGTCAACGCCCTTTCCCTAGAAGTCATTCTCCTCGGTATATATGCCTTTTAGTCACATATCACATCATACCCCAATTCTCCCGGGGCACACAACTAATCGCGATAACAATCGTCGTAGGCGGAGGGGAGTTAAATATCTTATGTAGATGGGATTATGCGAGACGTACGACGTGCTTTAGACGTCAGCTCGAGGACTCGAGCTGTAATACCACGCTGACAATCGTGCGCATTAGCGCCGTATCCTCTAAATCCGTTGCGAATAGAGCAATGATGCGGTGGCCATAATGGTAGCGATAATCGATAACAGAGTCATAATCGGCCGTCGCGTTGCCACCCTCGACTCGAGAGTCGGCTGCGAGTTTTAGCCGCACCGCCGGATTTAATTGCGAATAACGACGACGACGACGACGAACACCATTAAATTTCGCGGCTTTCTCGTTCGTTTCGAGGAGCCAATCGAAGCTGCACACGGTGCCGTCGTCGAACGTTTCACCGCATCGAACTTAATCGCGCGGGATTCAACGATCGGGCACCTGTCGCGCGAATAAACGCGATTTCGCGGATTTATGGAGAGGCGCGATGGCCAGCAACGGGTCCGATGCATTTTTGTTTGACCACGCGTCGTAATCGCCCTGTCTGTCGTAAAATGCCGAGTGTTCAACGGACGCGTATAATATTGCTACAATGTACATTAATCCGCGCGGGATTTATCATGTTACACGCGAGATTTAATTGCAAAGCAACGGATGGGCAAAGCAGGGATGCGTGAAATATAACGGCCGTCGCGGAAATAAATCGCGTCGGCGATGCTCGGCAACGCTCCTATTGTTGACGATTTTTATCGACGCGGCTTTGCGCGTATTTTCACGTGACGGTATCCTTAGATCGAGTTAAATGTACTCGTAAAATGAGCGAGTTGATCGCCGTCTTGCGTGTCCGTCATTATACGTCGCGTAATAACAAAGTATCATTCAACGGAATAGTTTGAATTTCTCTTTTATTCTTAGTTACACTGAAAATACTGAGAATTTTAAAACACGACATTTTAAGTAATCGTACCTTAAATTACCTTTCGTAAATTACCCTTTGGACAATTTCAAACAAAACGAGTAACATGTTGCCTAATTGAGTAAAATGCGGAAATGCGTGAATTTAATCTGAATGTAATCTCTAAATAACCAGTATTAGATTGCAAGGGAATTCACGTAAACACTTCGAAATATTGCCGTAACATAAATTAACTAGAAATTTGTGTCGCGCGTCGATCTTGATAAAAATCCTTCGTCGAAATTGGTTGTCGGAAGGAGAGTTTGAAAGAAAAATATAAATCCATACCAGCCGTAAACGCGATAACGTGACAAAATTTATCTATAATAGAGCAGCGATTCTTCATCGCGACATCGTAAAATAAAGCGCAATATCATAAAATCGGAAGCCGAAACCGGGAGATCGATCAGAGCTCATCCCGCCTGTAGGACAACGGCGCTGCGGGATGCGCGATATCCTCGCGGTGCATCAGTTCGTCCGAAAAGCTTTCTGTCACGTTCGTCTTGCAGCCATCGAGAGACGTCTCGTAAAAGTTTACCGTCACTTTTCCATTGTTTGTCGCAATATTTTGATGCTCCCTCTGCTGGCACCAGCTGGGCCGCACGACTTTCGATCTTCTCTTAATCCCGTATCCCTGTCCGATATTCTCCCTATTTCGAAGCGAAACAGTTTAATGTGCAAAAAAAATTGCTCTGAATTAAACTCCACCGAGTAAGATAATATTGTTTAATTAAATGTTAAAGAAGGCCTTGTTTCTAAAATATCGGAAACATTTTTTCTTTCTTTTTACGATACACTCGATAAATTCATAATGTCAAATTAGATAATAATTATGTACGTTATGATTAGATATTGCACAGTAAAAAACTTTTGTACTTGTGTTAAAAACGGTTCTTGTTAAAATTTTTAACATATCCGAGTGTTAATTTAATATAATGCGATGATGTGTTATTGAATATTTTGTATTAAATTGATATTTGATACTTCTTAGTGTTAAAATAATATAATTTATAAGTAAGTAAACAAATAAAAAAATAAAAGTTTACTTTCTAACATATTCATCTTGTATTAAATTAACATAAAAACTTAAATAGATCGTTGGGATACATTAAATTTAACACAAATTTTCTAACAGTGTAGAGAATGTATAAACTAATTTTGTAAAATAACCTTCTGATGAGAAGTATGAATGCATAAGATTGAGGCTGTATATTGTAAATCAAGCTTTGGCAAAAAAGCTGAAGTAAATAAATGTACTATTTATAATGTACATAGATTATACTCAATTTGAATCATTTTTAATCATTCCCACATGTTGTCACTGCCCAATATGTTGTTAATTTAACAAAAACAATGGAGTTAAATAATTTAACTCGAAAAATATTTAATTTGATTTTTCAGTTTATTATTTACTAAGTGTAATTATTTACTACGTTAATATATTTACTTTGAAAATAAGCAATTTAACCACAGAAATGGATTAATTAATAATGATCATTTTTTTAATCACGTATACATTTATTGCATATTCAAATAATACATTTTGACAAGAGAAATTAAAAATAACGAAATGTTAATTAACTTAATTAAAATTTAAATTTGCTCCTTTAATATTTAAGTGTATGTATCATTTATGTAAACAAATTTGAATATATACAAGCTTGCTTTGACTATTCATATAAAAGTAACAATAGAACATAATAATAATTGCATATTTCTATAGAATTAATGCTATCGCAGGTTTCTCATATTTTTTTGAAAAAGAAAGATTTCGGAATTTTTACAATGATCGATTTAAAGCAATATTGTCTAATCACTTAGTTGATTTTAAAATTGAATTTTGGAATATAAAGAGTTAAGTCGATCGACCTTCATAATTGATTCTTCGACATTGCAATTACCGTTTTTTTCAATGCGGCCGTGGCTTTGAAAGGTCACGGTAATATTGTAAAATACGCTGTCCGTGAATTTTGCGGATTACTGCACAAACGCACCGTGGTAACGTTATGTCGTTGATCTTTTACGCGCGCGAACTATTATAGGAACTTTAATCCGTTTACTTTACGTTAAACGTTTTACTGCTCGCGTTCAAAGCGATAGCTTTTAATGCACGAGAAATGAACGAAATTGTACGGCTTGGAATTACTACTGCCGGGTGTTTCGCTTTAGGCAACGCGGATGAAAAGTCCTGCCTGCAAAGGCAGACGATTTTCATCTGCCGTGATGACCGGCGTTATTGCGCGGCTTGCGGTCCATTTTCAGTAACTGGACGATAAAATTCTACACTATAATCGCTATTCACGTATCAACACGAATCGGATGATACATTTTTATTTCAGTTTCTGATTCCAACGGGGGCGGATCCCGTTGCGCGCAAGCTACATTTTCGATGACTTTTTTTCGCTTGCCCGATATATGGACGCTGTATTTTAGAGATGCTCGCGATCTTTTGTAAACATAACGCTTTACAACAGTAAATTCTTATTTCCGATGTGAAAAATGGAATATATATTCGAGATTCGATAGATCGGATTTAGCATTGGAAAATCGCCGTGAGGCAGCGAGCTATCTTTTGCCTTAATCAGATCACTTTTAACGCTTTTAACTTGATTTAAGCGAAATAGGTTTGAGCTTAGACTTGTGTATAACGGTGAGAGTCTCTAACAAAATTGCAGCTTGCGCGATATAAATATAACGATGATCAACGTAACGCGTTATACTTTCTCGTATTGTGCATCGCTTTAAAGCCCGACATTCTTATTTCTGCGCTGGCACACTCACCAAGGCGTGTTGCACGTGTGCGTGAGGGTGAGATACCTGGCGCCCAGCTCGTACAGCATCCTCAGGACCGCCAGGCTCGCTCCGACAGCATGGCCCCCCTCGACCCCTATCAGGCTCGCTAATCTAGCCTCTTTGTGCGCCCTCTCGATACCTGCAACCATACATTATAACTTATTCACGTATCCCTGTCGCCGTTATTCACGCGTAACAGCGTGAATCTGGAACTAAGCCTCGTCACTATTACGCACCCTTGCTCCGACAGGATGATGGATTCGTATCACGTGAACGCGGGAGATGAAACTCGGGAGTGAATGTTTCGGACGTGTGTTTCGGATAGATAAACTCCGCGTGCAATGCACTTTTAACCTAGCCCTAGCGACCTAGTTTATTACGAAGTTCATTACGAAGAAACGGTATAAACGAGAAGTTCTCTATGTTTCGGTCGTCCAGATTCGTCCATTAACTTTTCCCTCGATAGCATTATCTCACTTTTACGAGCTTTCGCACGTAACGCCAGTGACACGTGAATCTAATAACGACGGAAACGTCGTTACGAAGTTCCGGCAGTGCCTCCGATAAGTAATATCGATGGTAAATGGATCTATGAAGTTTGCAAATTCTCTTTACATGACAGCGAAAAAACAATGACGAAACAACGATGAAACAACGCTTCCGATAGACATGTGTGTGTGTGTGTACGTTCCGGAATTGTGTCCGGGACGAAAATGTGAGAAAAATCCTGCAATTAAACGCTTCGCAATATCTTTTCGCGATCCCTCCCCCCTTTTATTTCGCGCGATTCGAGTGTAAACAATGCGGGCGCGAAATTCAATTACGACGCGCACAATGCGCGACGCACATGGATTATAATTAAACGAGCTTATCCGGTGTCTCCGATCTTCAGATTAATTAAATCTTTCAAATTGCCCGTGATTATCGGGAATGTCTCATTGCGACGATCGTTAATTACAAAGTGTAAATAAAAGTTAATTAACCCGACGACGGGGTGTACGACGCCCGGAGTCCGAAATCCGAGCCGATCGAAGAAAAGCTCAGCTTGCGGAATCGGAGCTCTTAATCAGTCGGTAATCGGACGTTTTGTCAGCGTTCCGCCAATTCGATCTGCGACGTTTAATCGCTTAATCGAATTCGACGGGGCGAGATCTGATCGGCAGTATCGAGGAATCCAATTTCGCGGTCTGCGTTTTGCGGATTTGATTAAAATACCTCGCGTTGGATACGCGTTGTGGGATCCGTGTCTCGCTGTCAATACATTTGCGTAAAATTGCAGATACGATTGTGAATATGTGTATACATATATGCATTTATAATGCTTTCCTAGCGGAGTCTTAATGGTCGCCTGCGATACTTCTGCGGCGTCGGCTTACGATGGCTTACGAACGAGTAAAAGAGGAAAAAAAGTGCGCGGTGTAATTTATCATCCAATTACAAAGAATTCGCGGCAGCTAGGCGGAAGTAATACACTTGACGCCAACGGCGGATTATCGCGCTTCTAAAAATATCGTTCCGCAGCGAGGTAATATCACAAAAGCAGTAACCAGAATACATAATACGATCCGTGCTGCATCGTTACGATATATGTATACTGGCGTTATATTTTTAATATGTTCAACGTGCCTACTCGCGCATATTGAACGATCGATAATTGAAGAGCTCATGCCGATAGGGTTTTTGCATAGGATAAACGTTTTCGGAGATAAATTCAGTTTTAGGACACGCCAGTTTTAAATTCAAGCCTTTTGTAATTAAAAATTATTATTGTAACCCGAGAGTAGGCGGAAATATATTTTTGGTCGCATCCCCCCCTCCCCACACACACATATATTGTAACTAAGTAATAATTAATAAAAAAACATTTCAATAATTTAGAAGAATATACTAATTGGAAATCATTTTATTTTCAAAAGTGCTAAGAGGTTTACGGATTGTCTCTTCTTAATTCATCGTTAATATCAACATTTTGTGAACGTTGCAGTTCACTTCTTCAGGGCGAGGAGCAACCTGATATTCAATCAGTATCAGGTTGTTTCTTGCCCTGATGAGATGAACTTCAATGTTCACAAAACATTGGTATTAATAGTGGATCAAGACACGGAAATAATCCGTAAATCTCTTAGCACTTTTGAAGAGAATACTCGTGAAAGTCTTAAAAGCATAATTTTATTTTATGTCGAGATTAATATATTTGTATTTAATTATATTTTATTTAAAATTATTAATACACACACACACACACACACACATTGATACACGTAACGCAGTAATAAGAAAATATATTTTTTTAAGTTTCTAAATAAATAAAATCAAACTTTTGCAATAAAAAATATATATTTTAATTTAAATAAATAAAATAAAATCTCTTCTCTCTCTCTCTTTCTCTCTCTTTCTCGGATCTGAAAATTCGAAAATTTCAAAGAAATCTTCGAAAATTATTTTTTTTATTATAAGATGTACGCTCATTCATAGTTGTATATCTCTCTTGTACTTTTTAATACTGATTGTGAAAAATATGCGACATTCAGGTGTTAGAAATATGGAGAAAACAAAAGAGAGGGCTACTGTAAAAATTGTCAGACTACAGATTGAGATTGAGTTTGGATTGGAATTTAATCAATCGGAAGAAAGAAAATATCTTAAGTTTAGTAAATTTTGCTTTGATTGGTCAAATTTCAATATAATCTCAATCTTTAATCTGATACGGGCTTAAATCAGCGTGTTATCAGTCATTTAGACCGACTTCCAAATATATCAAAGTTCACATAGGAATAACGTATCAGCACCATTTATTTTTCCATGTTATACGAAAAAACATTAAAGAAAATATATGTAAAAATATGATATTGCCAATAAATTAAGATTTTTTTAAAAAATAAAAAACAAAAAAATGCAACAAAATAAACGGGTTAAATTTAAAAAAAAAACCTACACAAAATGTATTTGCATAAATTGAAAAAGCAAATACTATTTTTTTTAAGATTAAATTATTCCACATCCTTTTCATGCGAGCGACCCTCACAGCGCCTGGCATTGACAAATTATAATTTTGTTCGTACTTGCGAAAGTTTGTGAAACGAAAGTTCGTAAGTAGGAGAGTGCCTGTAGAATTTGCATACTTTTTGTACATATAATCCCGTTTTAAGACGACAGATCGCGGAAGCCATCTTTCAATACGAAAACTTCGGACATCCACTTAAGATCGCTTTAGCTCTTCGGCCCTCAACGAGTCCCTTTCCTCAAAAGCAAAAAGCATATGCGATGCAAACTGCATTTTCGAAATAAATCGCATGCGTCACAGCGAACGTCATTTGTCGCGGCTTTAATTTTTCCCGTTGACATGGTCGGCGATTACGTTGTATTACGCTCCCTCTAATGGGTGAACGAATAAAAAAGGAGTGACGCGAATAAAACGCGTGCTGTCGATGGCCCCCTGATTTAGTGCGCCCCGCGATTTATACTTTTGCACCCGCCCGCACGTAACGCTGATACATTTGATCCTGCGAGTGTATCGGTTCCGGGTCTTTCTGCACGTACGTACGCACGAAGCGCATGCGATCGTACGTGTCCGCGCACGTATGTACCAAGACCAGCGTTTCGACATTATCGGAGGAGCTACTGCAGGCTCCATGGTTTCAGAACATTCTTCCATTCCTCGTGGAATTTCTCATCTTCCACGTTCTAGCGGCGCCCTTTCTTCCATCTGGCAGATTGCTTCCCCAAAGTGCTATATTTTGTACTTTCTCGCGAGCTCGCTCGCCTCGCGCTCGACTCCCCCTCTTTTGCCAGTCGGGAGAGACACGCGCCATCCGTGTGTGTGTGTGTGTGTGTGTAACGTGCATGAAATTTGCATATATTTAAAGACACGGTTTGCTTTACGGTGACGTGCGATCGTTTGTGCGATCGTTTGTCTTTTTATCAACGCTCGCGTAATGCACTAGGTAAATGCGAGTATAATGCTTCGAAAAATAAATGAGAATGTTTGCGCGCAAGGTGAAGTACGTGATTGCGTACGCGTGTCAAAGGAAAATGCGGCTCCGAAAATTAAACGCGACCTTTACGTCCATCGTCGAGACACACACAGAAAAATATCATTCTATCTGCTAAGGAAAGCGAGTGCTCAGTTTACTTTTCTTCTTTTAAGTAACGGTTATTTTCAACGAAGAATATTTTCTTGATAATAATCTTAGAATACTCGTCACAAATTTTAGAAAAACTTATCATATACTCAAAATAAGAATTTATTTTCTGGTGAAGAATATCATAAAAGTGTATCGAAGAAATATTTGGTAATAAACAAATCGAATTTTTGTTTTAGTTTAATAGTCTCGATTGAAATATTAAGCTTACTAGATTCAGAATGTATTTTAAATAAATTTGATGCTTATGGAATTTGCATGTTATTGATTTGCGGATATATTTGAAATACTTGAAACGAGTAGGGTAAAGGCAGTGAGCATGGAATATTAAATTTCAAATTAATATTACTCTGATACAAATGCATATTTAGACTTCTAATAAACGCAGAATTCTTGAGCAACATGTTAGCTACATTAACATTCCATAAATGAAAATCTCCGAAATTTAAGTTCAACTTCAGTATTTACAAAAAAGTAAAAAAAATGAGAAAATGAGGGGGGTAAAAAAAAGGGATATAATACCGGTCAAATTTGAGGAACAGTAACAAATAATACAAAAAATGCAGCGTAACTTTGTCTTTTTACGTAAACTGATCGAAATACAGTTAAAAATCATATCTTTACTGTACAATATAGCACATAGAAAATAAAATTATATGGACGATACATGGACGATAAATTCAAATCCTAATTTGTTAAATTATTATGTAAAATATACATTAGTAAAATATTCTTTATTATTCATAAAAAGAACAAAACTTTATATTCTTTATTCCATAATAATTTAATTATTCCATATTACCAACACGTCTTAATATGACACACAAACTCTTCCCGTTTCAATAAAGAATTACAAATCGCAAACGGCATAATATTATTCATACAACATTATTAAAAGCGTCTATGCAAGATAAACATTAAATAACTTACATTCTTGTAACAACACTTTTGAAGATAGTGTTATCAGATTTCCGCAATCAGATTACGCAACAAAAATAAATAAATGCTTATATTAGAAAAATTCATTGTCGCATCGAATTCACTGTTTGATACAGCACGTTTGACAACAATCGGAACAACTTCCAGTGATTGCCACTAGAATGCAATGCTTTGTTTAAAAAATAAGTCTCTATTTCATATTAGTAATATTCCATATTCGCTACTTTTACCCTAATCTTTATTTAAATACAGCATACATGTATTTTTCTGCGTAAATACTGGCGAATACTCCACGTAGGCGGTACGTGCCAAAATTGCTTCCCTCTTCAGAAATGTCACTTCCCGAGGTAAATTCGACGGTCGAAAATGTCACGCGAAAACAATGCAGAACAATAATGCACAACACGCGCTGAAATTACGGCGAGCATCTCACATTCTCCGAGATACCTTGGTCTTTTTAATCAACGGCGAAAAAATTCGCGACGCGAGGAATACTGTCGGTTTCGTACAATCAGTTGTCCGTATGTATGAACGTACATATGCGTATTTTATGTTCATTTGCATATGGATGTGCACGGCGACATGCAGTCGTCGACATTCGGGGTTATCGAACGTCGCGTCGGTCGGCAGCGGTCGGACCCGACATTTTTCCATTCCAGTCGGAATTTACCATCCGGCGCATCTTCCTCGTGTTCCATCATCTTCCCATTGGATTTGCGTTACGCTTAGACAGCGCGCATTGTGACAGGAGCGGGACGGCGAAATCCAGCAGCAAATATTTGCTCACCAAATATAGGAAATTTTCTAGGAATTCGTCTGACGCGTACACATCCTCGCGGAATAAAACGCATTAAAAATAACGAAGGAAGAAAGGAGAAATAATCTCGAAAGCAATGTGCTTAAGAGAGAAACAGTAGCAACTGAAGCGGCGAAAAGCTATGGCAAAAATTTCATGTTTATTTGTTAAAAACGAAAAAGAATTCGATGTATTCCATTAAAGTTCAGGAATCTGTATGGAATTTTCTATACCAGATAATCCCCAATCTGTTTAGCAAAATGCGCTTTAATTTTCTTCGCTTTAAACTTCTTTGAATAACTCCATCAAAGGTTTTATTGAATAAATATCGTAAAACATTTAATATAATGTGATACGTCGATATCGCTTAATTTCGTGTCTGGTTCAAATATTCATTTCGTTGCCCCCGTTGGTGTCTGGTTCAAATATTCATTTCGTTTCCCCGAGGCCGTAATTTTTATTTATATAATGTTTGCAGAGAAACAGACTATTTCCCGTAATATCAAACTTGATAAAACTCTCTCTGTAATCCGTCTCGCGAATCCGTTTTTTCCTTAGAAATGCATACGACAAATAGAAGTGAATTGATAAAGCGACGCTATTTACCGGGACTATCCGTTCTTTTTCTTATTTCCACGATGTCGCAGATTCATCATGTTGTCATGGACTCTTTCTATTCCTTCTTTCATCGGTTCATCGATTTTTGTACGCTTGAAGGAAGATCTATCGAAATCTCGCGTTTTCAATAATATTCATGTTGAAATATAACGATTATTACAGCTGCATGAATAAATGTAAATTTTTTAAATCAATTAAAACAAAGTAACGCTAAAATGGATCTTAATCATAGTTTTAATTGATTTATTCATATAATGTCGAATTTAACCTATTTATTATAAATTTTTTATCTTTAGGACGGTTTCTTTTTTGATAAATAAATTGTAGGTATTACTAAGTCATTACAGGTGTGAGACAAATACGACACAAATGTTTATAAAAATCTGTAAAACCAAAATGTGTCTAAAACACGTAATTTTTAACATGTTCTACAGGCTTTTAATTTTTTAAAATTATCTCTTTTAATTTTATCGAAATTTCAGTGAACTAATATCTTTGTTTGCAAAAGGGAAACTAACGTGTAACAACATTATTATTTAATTCAATTCTCTTGAAAAACAAATATGAAATGAAAGTGACAAGTCCAGTGGCTATAACTTTGTTGTTGCGATGTGGCAATAATAAATATGGAGCAAAGTGTCGTCGTACAAATTTATAAATATTATTTTCAAAACGCGCCGTCAAAATATACTATAGTTTTACCAATACAAACGTATTGGGTCATCGTCAGACCTTTTTATGGTATCAATAAATTTGTTCTGTGCTGCGTGAGAAATTCGATCCTCTGTGCGGGAATTTCGCTTTTAAAAATAGAGGAGATGCGAGAGAAACGTTTCCACCGGATCGATCTTATTACTCTCGTTTTTTTTTTCCAATTCTTTAGTGGAACATCGCACCTAGAAAACTCGACTGTTCATCGGCGGATCGTCCTGAAATGGATTCGACGAGATGCTTCTTGCGTTGGAAAAGCGATTGCTCGTTTTCCCCGATCGCGCCTCTTCCACGCAGTGCATTCTAAAGTGCGTTCTAAATTTTTGAGAGAAAGACCCCGTAGCGAAGATGATGGAAGGATACGGGAACGTAGCGCGATATGGAAAATACGGACGATTCTCGTTTGCCTCCAAGAGTGTCAAGGGATCTCGAATATGTCGAGAACTCGAGGCGGGAAATAGATAACACGATTTGACAATGAAAATTTAATGCTATAGCTCGGCTGCAGACGCCGAGATGCGTCGGACACGTGCTGCAGACGACACATTTCCGGGGGCGACATTTTCAGCGTATGTTTTTATTTTCGCGACTATCCATCAGCACGCGAAACACACGAGACACGGAGATTACAGGAAAAGGTCGGCGCGGAGTGGATAACGGCCAAAAAATAAATTTCGTATAATGGATCTAAAAACCTGTTTGCACAGACGGGGGGGAGATCTACCGTGGACTCAGTCTCTGCAACTTTAACATCAGCCAGGTTTGTTGGGGAGGGGGGGGGGAAGTTGATTGATATAGCGAGCAATTATGCAAGATTGATCCAGCGCCGAGTAACACATTAATCTCCAGGCGAAACCCCGGATTATCAAGTAATATGGTCGGCATTAAAGGGTTAAGTGGAATATTCGTTATAATTCGAGGCGGACAAATTTTTCCGTTCGGGTGAAAAATAGCGGGTATTTTAAATTGACGACTCTCGAACGTTCTCCCGCGGACCGTCCACATATTTTTCTGAGTGGCGAAGTGCCGAGCGAGCTCAATCGAAAGTATCCCAAATATCGAACGAAACTGAGGTCAAATTGAGCTGGCCGCGGGCCAAATGTATCGCCGGACGAATTTTCATTTTCGCAAGTCGCGGTGCACTACGCACTATTAACTCATGCACGATTTTTCACGAGCTTCCTCGTAAACGCGCGGATGAAAGATACGAACCTTCCGCTGTGGTAACGAGGACCATGCTGTCCGCATGCCTGTTGACCAATCGGCGAATAAGGTCGATCTGTTCCAGGGCCAGCTGCACCGAGTCGAGATGCTGCGACGAGCAGGGCACGTACGCGGACCAGAACTGCAACAACAGAGCGGAAAGATGTGTGAGTTAAATCGCACTTCAATTTCTCGCTTTAATCCGCGTAAACAAGTTGAGCGGTGGTCCAGGTTTTTTTTTAATATTTAATGCGCAAAGATCGTATAATATACCGATATTTTATTCTAATTCGTATACAGCGAGCAAGCGTATAAACGCAAAACTGATTATTATTTAATTGTTTCGAAAAAATATGGAAATTTTATCTCGATAAACTTTATTGAATTTATTATGTTAACGGATATATCATGATACGGCACTGTAAAGTAGATTGTTCTTATGCTAAAGCCAAAATCGATAAAAATGGCGCGATTTATTGCAAAGGATTATCTTTATTCAATATTGGCTCGCGGGCTTACTCGCGTTTAAAACACGATAGCATTAATCGCACTCGTATTTCTAATTGCGAGATATTTCTGATACATATAACGCTCCGCTTTAATCCAGCATCTGATAGCGCTAGGAATAATTAAATACGTATTACGATGGTCTACAAACTCGAGAGTAATTTGTATTTTAAATGGCCTGATCGGCGGCGATCATAAATAACGGAAACTTTAAGAGTCCCTCTATTACGTATTCAAAACAAGAATATAACGGTTCGGAACAATTTGAATGTTCTGAATGTGTGCTGTCCCTTAAGGTTACGCTCCATGCACGTCATGTACTCGTGGCGCTGCAAAAAGTAACAATGCGACTTCAAAAAGGCACGCGAGGATCGCGATTTCCCTCCCCGTCACGCGAGATCGTCGTGTACGGCGATATAATTAGCTTCTCCTGCTCGTTACGACATCCGTTTGACATTACGGGATTTATGTGCATATTTTAGACGTTTATCACTCGTGATCAAACAAGACGGTGATTAGATTTCTTCCGTGCTTCGTACCACGTCCGTACACACATTTTTCTCGAGGAAAACGAGAATACGCGATTAAGCGAAGTTAATAAATTCTTATCAAGAGACTGCCTGAGCTGATGTCCCGTCAGACGACACCGTCGGAACTTGGAAATGAGAAACATTAAGTTCTTGCGCCCGGTCGGAACCGGCCGAGGTTGTCTTACTTTGGCGCGAATTTTCCGCATTATGCACAAGTGCGCGTATCGCGCGCGTCCGTCGACGGCAAGTTTTATTTAACAACGCGGGCGAAATTTATGCCCGAAGCGTGAGGTTGCCGTCGCGGTGTCGTAAATCAGCGTACGCGGAGGAGGCACTTCCGCTTTTTCTCGTCTCGTCGTCCCACCTCGATGTCTGCCGTCGACAGAAATTGCGCTCGCTCTCGCGAGTCGCCAGTAGTGACGGTCTTTAATCGCGTGCGATGCCAACGGTCATAATTACCTTCGACGTCTGTATCTCGAATACTTCGGCGACTTTCTTTCGGCTAATTACGACGAGCAAATAATTCAACGGCAGCCAAAAGTTCAGCTCGCGGTTTAATGCCGGTTTAACGCCAAACGGAAACGGTAAAAGCTTCTATAACTTTAACTTCTAATTACTTTTTTTTTGTGTATAACTGGATAATTGCTTGCGACGGATTGGAAAAAGAAAAGACTTGGACTTATCGTTAGCGAACGAGATATGGATGAGCTTTGGAACTGTTTATTAATGGACAAAGTATTGTATTAACGATTTTTTATAATTTTCTTATTTTTTTATGTGTACACGAAAAGAGCGATTTTGCTGAAGGATCTAAAATTTTGCTGGATACTCTCTAAATAGGAATCAGTGTATTATTCACTGATTTGCAATGCCATACTTATAACTGTGATTATTAGTAAGTATTCACTATTTTTCAGTGATTATGATTAAGAGGGGAGTACTTTTACTAATCAGTGTATTATCACTGAAAGACAATGCATATTTCACTGATTGATATAGTTATAAATATAGCATTGAAATCAGAATTTCACTGATTTCGATTTAGAAAGTACATTTGGAAATAATTTTGTTGGAGCCTTAAAAATAATGAACAATGCTGCAAAAAGTTTTGATATTCTAGCAATTAATTTGAGCGTTCTACATAATTATTTTGATAACTCAACAAAATTGCTTTCCTGATCTATATCCAGCTAAAATTTTAGATCTTTCAGCAAAACCGTTCTTTCCGTGTAACATGTACGTAAATACGTTCGCGCGCAAACGAGCATTGTCCCGGAGCAGTCGCGTTATCAGCAATCTCAATTTTAGACGCGAAATAACTTAACTTGAAACGTCACGGTGGAAGAAACGTGATTTTACAAGATTATACAAGAACGGAGCTACGTAATCTTGCATCGGAGAAAATGCAGGGGATATCAAGCGGGACATACTGACGTCTGTATTAGCGCACAATCACCCGTCGTCCTTCCTCCTTTGGACACTGTAAGGAAGCAGTTACCGCGGCATTTTAGGTCAGACGTTCCATAGAATCCGTCTCGTCGTTGCATGTGCGCGCGTGTGCGCGAGAGATTTCTTCATCCCTTCCGCACCTCCAGCTCAGCCACACGCACAAGAAACTAGCAGTAGTCACGGCGAGTTTTAGGTCAGACGTTCGTAAAAATACTCTCCTCTCCTCGTGTATAGAACGTGTCGCGTCTGCGATTCCACTTAAAGACGAGTCGTGAGAGTGTACCGGCTGTAAGGGTCCTTATGTACATTTTAGCAATTTTGTACGATGCGATCTGGCTATTAAGACGGTCGTTTCAACTTACCCTGTGGAGACCACTTCGCGAAGAGAATCAATTTAAAAAATTGCCTTCTTTTTCATCGCGTTACTTTAATTTTCACATCTGGCGTCGTGTAAATTTCAAACGTATTTCGTGTCACGATATCGTTTACCTCCATTCCTTAAAATATAACATAATTGCACGTCATTCCTATTCTATACAAGTTTTTCAAGCAATTATTGTAGAACTTTAATTAACATTTAAAACTCTAGAAATGCTAAAAGATCTTGGAAAGCTTTTTGCGGAATTTAATACACGGAAAGAACGGTTTGGTGAAATATCTAAAAAAGTTAGACATAGATCAAAAAATAATTTTGTCGGACCATTAAAATAATTATGTAGGATGCTCAAGCTGGTTGCTTGTCATAACTTTTTGCGGCGTTGCTCATCATGTTTGATTGTATAAAATATAACTTTAATTTAAAATCTGATATCGTTATACATTCTCATCTCCAAAAACGTAAACTATAAAATGATACATTTTATTTAACATATGCGCCAATGTTCCGAGATTCTTAAGAGTTTAAAAATTTTCAAGAATCTTTAATTTCAAATAATAGAAATAATACAAAATTTTTGTCATATGTTTAAAATAATCGCTACTTGCCTATCTTACGAAATATAACAATTAATATTATAATGTTAACTACATTAAAACATTTTAATAAATATAATTGTATATAACGAAAAGATGCTTATAAGAAATTAATATTGATTATATGTATAGATTCGAGACAAACTTCTATTTTAATAATAATAATTTAATATACGAACAATTACGCATAAACTGCTCGCTAATAATCACGCTCTCTCTAACGCTTTTTCTGGAAAAGAGATAATGGTACTAAAGAAATTTGAAGCGAAAATTGGTTATTAAAATTTTTCATGTTCAAATATCCAATCGATATGCAGGAGATGATTGCATTTTTATTGCTATTCGTTCAATTATTGAATGTGAAAATATGTAATGAGAGTCGGGACAATAATGGAAATCCAATTTGTTCGCGGTTATAAAAAAAAAGGGGGGAAATGGAAATCGTGTTTCGCCGTTGGCGTTCCATCTTTTCCACCGGCTAAAATTCCGAAACAACCACGCGAGACTTAAATTTCCTTCCGTCCGTACGAATTGCTTTCTCTCACGACGAAGTCGCCGAAAGTGTAACGCAAATTCCCACCGAGAATCCACCGTTGCGATAAATCGGAATGCCTCGACTCATCTCAAGTTGGAATGCACTTTCGCGATTTGTGCTGGAAGTGCCGAAGGTTTCTCGAGATAGACAGCCCGAGGGTTCAAACGAAAGTATTTGTTACGTACTCTTTGAATTCTGCGCTGATATACCGTGTGTCTGAAGATGTTTTGACTGTCTTTTATATTGGAAATGGCCTCTTCAAATAAATAAGATTTTTCTCAGAGAAATGCTGGAAAGGATGTCGTAAACAAGACTTAACAGACCTCGTACATTACTTAAAAACAAAATTTTAATGTTGTAAAATTGCAAAATTGATGACTGCACTCTGTCGCGCGTTTGATCGAAAAAGCGGTCGAAAGGAATGGAAAATCTCGTCCATGCCGCGACGCTGTTGCAAGACTCTATGTAAGTCGATGGCACGCGATCAACGGTGAGTAACCTTCCGCTACGGATACCGCCAGCCCGTCTGAATTAACCAGGACAGTGATAAATCGAGGCGGGCTGCTCGGTTTGGCTGCTCCATGCACTCGGTGTTTGCGTTATGTACATGTTACGTGAATGTGTATGCGCGTTCGTCCCAATGGACATAACCGAGTGGTTATCCCTTTCGTCCTGACGTTGGCAGACTGGATA
This sequence comes from Cephalotes varians, assembly GCA_037157785.1. Classification (NCBI taxonomy): domain Eukaryota; kingdom Metazoa; phylum Arthropoda; class Insecta; order Hymenoptera; family Formicidae; genus Cephalotes; species Cephalotes varians. The sequence goes on along the minus strand of JANQDE010000007.1, from coordinate 958,589 downwards.
TCTTAAGGGATCTGTCGAGGTCGGAACATAATCTGAAATGCAGGCTCTACGGTCCCCTCAAAGGGTTCCCCTCTTTAATACGTCAGATTTCAACCTAAGACTGTTTATATAATCATACGGAAAGAACGGTTCTGTTCGGAGCATCGAATAATTCAGTTAGATACAGATCTGAAAATAATCTCGTTTGGATCGTCGAAGTAATTAGCTTAAACGTTGATGACAAAGCTGCGAAAAGTTCCGACATTCTAGCAACCAGTTTGAACGTTTTACATAATTATTTTGATGATCCAACACAATTATTTTCAAATATGTATCTAGCTAAATTTTTAAACACTTTAGATACTTAAAGCCGTTCTTTCTTGCATATTTAGAAAATTATACTGCTATAAAATTTTCTTATAATTATTGCTAATAAAATACCGGTCATTAATAAAATTGAACGAAAATTATATAAAATCTGAGTGCACAAGCACAATGCGATCGCGCTTCTATTATTATTAACGATTATTATTAACGACGTTCTACGCAATATTTCATATTGCGCGCCTCCTATACGGTATAATTACAAAATTCTCCGTTAGCTGCATTCCGCTGCATTTTTAATTGCGTTATTAATTGCTTCATATTATAAAAATATGATATCTTTAGAAGAGTTCTCGTGTAATTATCCGAACTATTGTTGCGCTGGGCCATCATCCTCGTATAATTTTTCCTCGTTATTACGCCGCGCCTCGCGCAATCGCAGATTGGCATTAATTATGAAAAATTGCTTGTAACGCGCGGCGGTGTATCGCTCGCATGGTAAACACGGCGGTGCGTTTTACTAGCATCTCCACTCATTATGCATCGAATTAATATTCCATTTAATAACATTAATGATTTCATTACGTTGCAACGGTAAATGGCGCGCATTTACACGTCTTCTCGTTAGCTCGTTGAATGCTCGTTTGGCTTCTCCCCTCCTCGCTGGAAGGTAAGCGGATACCTTAAACAGCGAGGTACGTGAATGACTAAGACCTCGATCCTTTTCAAAGAGGCCCTATTCCACGCCTCCAACTTTTCGGATTCGCCAATCCCTTTATCGCGGCTCGCCGCCTCGCTCAACATAAGCGGAAGCGCTTAATAGCTGGGAATCACTGTCTTTGCTAACGAGTATTTCCAAAGGTCTCTCGAGAAATTTCCTTTCCACCCCGGTACGCGACGTAGGGATACATTGGGCGATCTTCGACATTACGCTTTCATCCGACGCGACGCGACGCGAGGGCGCGAGCTCGATTTCTGCATCCCGTTCGGTCGCGAGTTCCATTGTAACTGAAACTATCATGTCAGCGTGTAATCTCCCGCGATGTATTATTTACTTACTCCTGGCGTAACGCGCGAGTAACGGTCCCGGTTAATTCGTAATGCGTTTTAAACGAGTCCGGCACGCGAGCGTGCCTTTCCACGCCCCTCGAGTCTCGTTCGAAAAAACACGGATTTATCAGGCAAAGAAGGGAAGAAGGGTGGGAAAGAGGGGTACACACGTGCACTTCGAAAATGAATATCGGTGTTCGCGAAACCGAAAATCTTCCGTAATCCTCCTTCCGATTCAATCCGAGATTCAATGCGTTTAAGAATGCATGGCGCGTAACGCGCGTGTATACGCTTCGTTCTCGCTTCGGTCTTATCGATATCGGGCTCTTAAATGGATTCGCGCGCTATATCGCGGAGTCTATGACCGACATTTCGTATATCCCGCTATTACCGAATCATATCGCTTATTTAACAGGAACCAAGATTCTCTCATTTGAATGGACCGCGGTCTACACGTAGCGATCTATATATGCGCGGCACGTCAAATTCGAACACGAGGAATATCTTTATGTCCGCGAGCGTCCCGAAACTTTCTGCCGGACTACTTTGCGCGCTCACCTCGACTATATGTGCATCTTTATCTTCCCCTTTCTGTGTTAACTCTTGAGTGCACTTCGCGACTTCAGAGGCACATTCCGCTAGCGCGCGCACGCGCGCCTCAAGTAACGTAAATAAATTCTTCACGCAGCCTCTGTTCTCCTTTGAGAGCTACTTTAAACGCAATAAGCTTGCGGCGCACAAAAGGAGAGTAATTTTTGATAATGAGCACATTTGAGTTGAACAATATCTTCATGTAAAGGAGTTTGCGCGGAGAATTTGAAGTCCAGATAGTCTCAAGTATTCGCATTATTTGCTGCGCATTTTGATTTTTAACCAATATTTAACCCTTTCATATCTAACACCGACTATAATCGACATCCATGAAGGATCTGTGGATACGAATGCCGTTTATAGTCGGCGCTCAGGTAATGATAATTTTGTGGCATTTGTAGTGAATCTTTTGATCTGTATCGGATTAATTACGTATTAAAAATACAGTCCTTATATTTTTTTCCGTTTTTCGGCAGCATAATATTTATACAATAAGAATCATAATAAAATAAGGAAGTGTTACAATAAAAGATCTTTTTCGAATTATTGGAAAAATTCGGAAGAAATCAGTTATTAGTACACTTTATTTACACTATATATTCATACGTTTCACTCTATCTACGCAAAGTTAGGACTGCCAGCTGTAAAATCACTAACCTCGGAAAATGAGCTCTAAAACCTCGGATTTTCCGACATTAAACCCGAACTTTTTTTTTTCAACATGAATAACCACTTTCTCATCATAAATATCAAATATTTATAAACATCAAACACTTTTATATCCCAAAAGTCAAATTCACAGACATAATGAAAATTAAAATTTTTACAATGTCGATTTAAAACAAATAAATGAATTTCCGCTATATGAATGAACTAAATCAACTAAATCAAATCATTGACACTACGGTCAAAGCTAGATGTTGTTGCTCAATAATATTTCTATTTTAAATTTTAAACAACGATAATCCAGTACATATTCAAACTAAACCGCTGAACACATTCGGTTATAATAACTTTTAGACTTGGATTAAAATTAAGGTCACAAATAAATTGATCGTCAAATTAATGCTAACGATGTTAATGAGCATCTTAAAAACTGCAAAAAACTTATTGCGAGAAATATTACCTCAGCCAAGGTAYGAATCTGGAATCTCTCGCCTTGCCGGAACAAGTGTCTTTCCAATTTGACCACCGAGGCATATGGTAATATTTATCGCAATAACCAATATCTAATAAGGAGTAACGCATTGTAAGCCAAGCGTATGTAAACAACAAAAAATGAATTTTCGATCGCTATATGAATAAATTAACTAAATCAAATCATTGCCGCTACGGTCAAAGCTAGATGTTGTTGCTCAATAATATTTCTATTTTAAATTTTAAACAACGATAATCCAGTACATATTCAAACTAAACCGCTGAACACAGCCGGTTATAATAACGCACTTCTAGACTTGGATTAAAATTAAGGTCACAAATAAATTGATCGTCAAATTAATGCTAACGATATTAATGAGCATCTTAAAAACTGCAAAGAATTTATTGCGAAAAATATTTAAAATATTACTTCAGCCATGTATGAAATCTGGAATCTCTCGCCTTGCCGGGTCGAGTGTCTTTCCAATATTTAATAACCGGTTAGTTATTGCAATAAATGTTACCATATGCCTCGGTGGTCAAATTGGAAAGACACTCGTCCCGGCAAGGCGAGAGATTCCAGGTTCATACCCTGGCTGAGGTAATATTTTACGCAATAAGTTTTTTGCAATTTTTAAGATGCTCATTAACATCGTTAGCATTAATTTGACGATCAATTTATTTGTGACCTTAATTCTAATCCAAGTCTAGAACTGCGTTATTATAACCGGCTGTGTTCAGCGGTTTAGTTCGAATATGTACTAGATTATCGTTGTTTAAAATTTAAAATAGAAATATTATTGAGCAACATCTAGCTTTGATCGTAGTGGCAGTGAATTAATATTGATTTATTATCTTTACATTGAATAATTAACAATATTTAAACTTAAATTACACGAAATACAATTCGTGCCAAACTAATATTAAAATATTCAATCACTATTGTATTTTTCTTCTTGATCACGACAAGCTCGCAGCGTTTGCATAATACGAATATAATATTTATATGAGAAAAATGTATGGATTCAAAAATTCATTAAACATTTTTCAGAGCTTTGAAATCCGGACCGCTTTAAAAAACCTCCCCGGACATCTACGGATGTCTACGCCTTCAAAACTAAGACAAATCCGGGAAACCGGACAGACAGTCCTACGCAAAGTGTATATTCGCGGCGGGCTTTTCCGTACAGAGAAATATACTCGCGGTCACAAAGAAAACCGCAAAGAAAGGGTTAATTCTAATCGACACATAAATTTTTATTTCTTCAACCACTTGCATGTTTCTGAAGAAATTTCCCTTCTGGAAAATCGCCTCTAAATTTTTCTTTTGCTACGGATTCTCTTACTCCGATATTCATATCCTTTATCTATTTCCAACGAACACTTTAGGCTACCGCGGATGCGGTTGGAAGTCAATGTTCGATAGAGATTCTCCGACTTCGTGTAAAGTTTCGCGCGCTATGTTGAAGTTTATTCGATACGATACCGGGTCGCTCGGAAAGGGATTTTCGCGGGATTAATCGAAGGTATTTCGGGGCGGTGGGAGGGGGATGGAGGAGAGGAAACCGATCGTGTCGTGGTGAATTTTCGGCGGCACGTGAAGCACGGCGGGCAACCGAAGGAAATTAATTGCTCAAGTTCGCCTCGATTTTCCTCGGGTCGTTAAAGCGCCGTTTCCGCCGTTAATTGAACCGAGAGGCGATTTTTTACGGTCAGATCTTAATTGCGATTTTAGATTAATCCCCGTTATTAACGATCGCCGGATCGGCGGGAGCGTCGCGCGTGAAAAGCTTTAACTGCGCGCGATCGGGAAGATCGAATTTATATTCGTTAAATTCACGATTCACGGAAGATCGGATCTGCTGGATAAATGCCGGGTGTCCGCGTTAGTCGACAAATTTCGCCCACGAGGTTGTTCCGCACGATGAAACACGGCGGATAATTTTTATATTGATACGTTCGATATGTGGTCTTTTTTTTCCCGTCCCGTCCGTGTCGTACATCGTATGTTCCTTCTTCTCGCGACACAAATTTTATCGTACTCTTGTCACGATGTAGAAATCACGAAATTCTCACAAATCGACGCGCCGGGATGCTCCGAGATCGCAAGCGCGCCACGTAGCGCGTCATGTTTATTAAACGTAGGCGTGAAATCTTCGTAAAATCGATTAATCGCTATTAGGCGCGGCGCCGCCGCTGTTTGATTTATAGCCGAGTATACGTACCCGGCACGCTATAAATTAATAATCCCTGCTTGCCACCAACAAAACGGGCTTTAGGATACGGCGAGCATTTCGTAGCGATATTGGCGAACGACTAACTGCATGCGATTCTGCGAGTCGGCAACCGCTTGAATTTAAATCAGACTGGATTAACGCGACTTTAAATTAGTTATAATTGTCGATGACTCTGCAGGTCGAGTTCTACGTGCGAACATTTAATTGCAATTTGGCGGTACTGTGGCTTCAAGGCGACATGCGATTCCCTCATTCGCGCGGATTTAATTTTCACTCGCGACGAAGTTGGCGAAAATCGCATGTTAAGCTCGACTAATTGCCAGGTCTGTTTTCGAAAACCGAGAGAGAGATTCAGATTAATCTGTAGCAAAACTCTTTTCTCTTTATCCCCTTTTTTTTAAATTAATTATCTCTCTTGACGCAGTACGATGAGCATTTTCGCCGACGAACAATTATAATCTATTCACAAGTTTTACGCCAAATTTTTAATGTAAAATCACAGTCTTAAAAAACAACAGAAACGCTCATGAGCGTAATGCGCGTATAATTAAAGCAATGAAAACCTGATCAAGTTAACATTATTCAAGAAATCTCGTGTGATAATCAGCTTTTCAGTAATCTTCTTAAGAATTTTACGGTATTCTTGTTCATTTTCGCGAAGTATCTTCGTAGAAGTCAGGTCATTCACCGAATTATTAGATTTCGCCCTCAAAAACTGAGCCATTCGACTCTACGTAAATATCGGCAGCGATTAATCGTAGGCAACTTTTCAATAATCTTCTTAAGAGTTTTACCGTAAGTATCTTCGCAAAAATCAAGTCATTCAACAGATTAGATTCCGCTTCTAAACATTAAGCCGAATATTCGACTTAGATGGAACGAAAACGGAAAGAACAGTTTTGCTAAAGAATCTAAAAATTTAGCTAAATACAGATCTGAAAATAATTTTGCTGGACCGTCAAAATAAATAGAATGTTTAAACGTTGATATCGCAAAAAATTTTAACATTTTTAATAATCAATTTGAACGTCTTACATAAATATTTTGATGATCCAAACAAAATTATTTTCAGACTTGTATCTAATTAATTTTTTAAATTCTTCAACAAAACTTTCATTACCGTTCTTTCAGCAGCGATTCATTAATCATACACGGAAAGAATGATTTTGCTAAAGGATCTAAAATTTTGCTGGATACAAATCTGAAAATAATGTTGTTGGAACTTTAAAAGTAATGAACAATGCTACAAAAAATTTTGATATTTTAACAACTAGGTTTAAGCGTTCTATATAATTATTTTAATAGTTCAACAAAATTACTTTTCTGATCTGTATCCAGCTAAAGTTTTAGATCTTTCAGCAAAACTGTTCTGTCCGAGGATGCGCTTAATTTAATGAAAAATTTCTCGCGCAATAGATCGAACTTTGGCCGCGACAATAACTTTGACAAACTTTCGTTACTATTAACATTATTATTAACTTACCTGCGCTGCGACCATGCCCTGCCTCAATCTCTTGAGATCTGTGTGGCTCCAGGCGCTTCGTGACCAGGGATGAATATCACTTAGGTCATCAAACCTGAATTCCCTTAGTTGGTTCTTCAGGAACTTCCGTATGTTCCAGGGTAGGTCGTTGTGTCTGAAAGGAAACGAGAGATGTATTGAACGATAAATGCCCGTGACTTTTCCATCCTTTAAACTTCGTAAGCTAAACATGACATGCAGCTATAAAACAGTTGGATAAACTTGTTCCGATGGAATATATTCTTTACGCGTGTGACACGGAATATATTTCCGCGCGGAACTCCCATCAAACACTTCTTCAATAAAGTTGCTTCACACGGACGCTCTCGTGGTCCTCCGACGAAAAGACAAAGCGTCACGACGCGATTCTTAAGAGAACAGCTAAAAACTTGGACGTCGACTGACAGAATATTTCAAACTGTCTTGTCAAAAGTTTTGCAACTTGTGCAAGATGCAGTCGTTTAATTTCTTATCTCTTTTGTTCGAACTCGTTTAAACTTAATTGCTCCCAGTGTTAATCATACTTCAAACGAGAATATTCGATGTCCTGTAATTTCGTTCTACAATGTAGCCAAAGAAACTCTAGATAGCCAAAGTTTGGCCTTGTAACAGCATTATCTGATGTCCAACTTGAGGTAGGACCGGTAGCCGCGTCAAACTTATTTTCCGCCAAGTTACAGAGAGTGCTTTGGAAACAAGAGTGTATTTACATTCTTGTTGAGATGAGACATGAATTTAATTCCCTTTGATGTATGAATTACTAAATTTTCCTTTAAAATATATTTTAAATATATTTTATATTTTATTAAGAAATGGGATTTTTTTCATATTTAATATGTATATATAAATTTATCGCACAAATGTAAAAATTTATAAAAATAATATCATTCTTTATAAAAAATAATACGAGAAACATAATAATCATCAAAAATATTTTATCACATTTTTTAATGCCGTTATATCTTTTAATTTTATGTACATTATTTACAATATTCATTAACTTTCTAGCTACAATGCATAAATAATTATTTTTTAAATTACCGACAAAGTAGAATACAAACACATTATAATAATCAACGATAATATTCAAATAAATCTTATTTAAACAACTCGTAACTGCATAATCAGAACACTATTCCGATTTCCATGTTAATATTTCCACATTAATAAAATAATATCAATGAATTAACAATACGAGTTATTATTTAATTTATTTTACTTGCTTTTGTAACAAACGTCTCTCAATGCTTGTAGCGCGACGTGCGTTAAAAGGTCCGATATATTACATACATTATGTATCGCTGGTTACATACTTGATGAATCGATATTTCCCACTTTCTCGTCAACGGATAAAGGAAGCTTGGACGTCGCGGCGTAGAATATCGGAAGAGACGCGTTCATTACGCGCACTAATTGCTATAGCAATCGTTGTTCACGGCACGAGGTTGAAACACGTCCGGTTAGCTCGAGGAGATACGTACAATTGCGACAATGACTTTGGCCCGACACTGTGCTACGTAACGCGCGTTCGTTACACGCGATCTGTTTTCATTATCAATTGCGTGCTCTCGATGCGATACTCGCTCCGGCGTGTCTTAACGAAGGTCGAAGGTCGCAAGCTCCTGTGTAAACACCTTGTACCGCCGTTCGCATTTCTCGCATTTCTCGGATGTCGTACCGACAAAGACGAGCGAACGCGCGGTGCAATTGTGCGTATCTTCTCGTATCAAACGGATGGCGCACGAATCTTAATCTCGTGCTGGATACTATGGGATATAATAATCGCTAGGGTATCAAAATTCGTTGTTACGCACGTTATGCACGATAACGATATGCGGCCGTGATTAGCTATATCGCTCTTCTTAACACGCTATTACAGTTTAATTTCCTTTGTACGCCTTACATATTATTCGCTTTATATGTAATTATATTGTTGTAAGTATATTGATATCGTGGCTGTGCATTAATTTAGATGTCCTGGCTGGCGAATATGCGGCTGTATCCGAGCGATCGAGGAGGAAGAGTCGTAAATGAATATCGGGAGCGCCGAAATTCGGGAGCGTTTAAAATTGGGAGTGTCGGAAAACGAAAATATTTAAAAACGCGAATACTGAAAATGTCTAGTATCGAAAATCAAGAGTGTCGTTAATAGTTAATTTCTCTGACAATCGTAATTAATCGCATTTTTCCGGTCGGTTATTGCGAGTGTCACAGAAAATGGAGCTGTCTTTGATAGTCAACTTGGATGCTGAAGCTGGCGAGGCAGGGCAACGAACATTGGCTGGTAAATAAATTCCCTTTGTTTTTTTAAAATTGCTAAAGCCAATTATTTTTTCTACTTGTACAATACATGAATAACTTCGAAAACCAATTTGTTGGTCATAAGTTTTTTAGAAAATAAAATAAATTGGGAAATCGAATGGAAATGATTTTTTATGTTTATTCAGTCAATAACAAATTCTATTGAATTAATATTTTTTTAGAATAAAATATTAATTGGGGAAATGAAATTAAAATAAAATAATCTGCCATTGTACAAAAGATAATTATTGAACTACAATTAATGATTATATAAAAATTGTTTCAGATGCAATATATAGATGCCGATGCAACTTGGTGAGTGAATTTATTTGTTATCTGTAGAGTAATGCCCGAAATGTATTATAATAATAATACATATTATGTTATATAAAATTCATGGAACACACACACACACACAAACACACATTCACATGTATACATAGATTACATGTATGATAGATATCCAAAATTAAGTCGGATGAAAATCTACAATTAACCCAGATTCACAATCATAATTTGGAATATGTGTTATTAATCATTTAATTCGAAATATATGTTATTTATTTGTAAAAAAATTAAAATGTAAAAGCAAGTTATTTTGATGAAAATAAATGTGAAATTTTATAATTATTATTACTTTGAAGTACAGTCTTGACCAAAAATATTAGGCATTAACTATTATTTAACGTTTTAACTAAAAAAAAGATTTATGACATTTACTGTGAATTATCCTTTGTTTCAAGAACTCCTTAAACGTATGTATAATATCGATAACCAATAAGAAACAATATATTGGGTTGGCAAGAAAGTTTTTTGTTTCTTTAGCTTAAAATTGTATATACAATATTTTCGTCAAAAATTAATGAAATTTAAATTAAAAAAAAAAAAGATTTTAAAGCTTGAAATCTTTACTTTCAAAAACTTATCATATTTTTTGAATTTATGTGAATTTGGTAATTTTTACATACAGAAAATTATAAGCTGAAAAAGATGGAAAATTTTCTTTACATTTTGTTGATTTGTAACATGTCCAAATTGAATTTGAAAATTTTTTACTATCTATTGTGAAAGCTTGAAGCTTTCCTAACAAAATCGTTTTTTATAAATGTTCCTACGATTTTTTATTCTTATTAAAAAGTTATTCGCAACTTAAGTTAAACAGGGATTTTGACTTTGATTGTTCATAACTACATTAAAAATCATCGTACCGTAATTGTAAAAGCTACAGATTCTGAAAGCTGAAACTTTGCTCTATCAAATGGTGTCATACTAATTTTGTAAAATATAGAAATTTTTAAAATATAGAAATTTTAGAGCTAAAAAAATGAAGGAACTTTCTTGCCAACTCAATAGATGAGAGAATTCCAGATAAATAAAAAAAAATATAGGTATGCCTAATATAATATAATAAATCTATTTGCAGAAAATGGATCATTGATAGTATAAAATTTCGCATGATTAATAGCAAAATGATAAGAACATACATTTACTAACTTACTTTATTTTCAATAAAGCATCTTATATTGTATTCAATTTTTTAGTCTTGTCATACATATACATATAATAAAATTTCTTCTTCTAAAATATATTTTTCCCAAACAAAAATGCGCATATTAATCATAACTGGGACTTGAAATATCGCACTATGATTTTTTTGTCTATATTTATTTATAACAGCGAGTTTCTGTATATACTTTGCAGCATTCAGGCATTACTGTACTGCATTTTTATTAATGCGTATGGTTGACGCGTTCTGACAGATGCTTCCATCATTTAAACTGGAATTGCATATGCATTAAACGATAAAACAATTCTCACGTTCTCTTGCCGCAGAACGCACATTTCTCATTCGCACGTTGCGAGTGCAGATACTCAAATATCTTTCCTTGCATAATTTATCCGACCAGAAATGGACTTCAATTTAGTTTTCGTCTCAAACTATTTCAAACGTGCCCGAGTTATTTCAAATCGAAAATCGTTAAATTCCTGTGAATCGGACGAAAGAAATACACAATCGCGTTTATAAGAGTCCTCTCGTCTTTCTTCACCTTATGGAAATCATCGATAAAGCGATAGTTTAATCTAATCGCAAGAAACGTATTCGACATATCTATAAGATGCTAAATTGATAGATTCTCTCGTCAGAGACGCCAAATATTCTTTGCATTTCCGGAATTTACTCTAATCGCAAGTCAGCAGACAACGGCATAGTTTAACGTAAAGGAATTTCTGGTGCACACACCGACAGCGGGGAGTCGCGCGTTGACCGCGCGGTTGTATGCGTGCATTGTTACCCCAACAAATCTGCCTCGAATCAGCGACGGATCTGCCGTACGTTTGTAACTAACCGCACCGTACCCTCTCAAATGTACTTTGCATGCGGCGCGATAGGTGCCTAAACTTCCAGCAGAATTAGATAACCAAACGAGCATTCGCGTACCGCACCGTGCGCATCTCTCCGCACGAGTAATAGTTCGATCGCTTTCGGAATATGCGAGTGTTAGCAAAGCGCGAATGTCCGACTTGATTTAAATATCGTCCGCCATTCTATCCGACAGTGGCTGAGTGCGTGCTTAGCTTTATGATGAAGCGGATGATTTTATTATTGAAATACAAACATAGAGATATATAATATATATATTGCATATTTTCGTTATACGCACTCGTAGCGCGACTTTAAATTAACGTCGGACAGTTACCATTGTCTCTCGTGCCGAGATGAGAGTCATCCCTCTTCATCTCCGGGGGAGAAGGACGTTTGCCAAGGTGGAGAATAATTTCGTGTTGAAAGGGATAAATTTAGCAGTAGGCCGCTCGAGCTGGTGAGCCATCTGCGAATTCACGTGTGCTCTGGTCGGATAAACAGATACAATGAGACTTCCTGTGTGCATAGAGAGAGCCCGAGTCCTTTTGTCCATTGGATCGCAGGATAGTGTGACCAAACGCCGGTAAAGCCCTTTGTTTCGTGTGGGCTACCACGCACGCAGCCTCGAGACAGCTCGCGAGACTACACCGTTCGAGAAGTGCGAGAGAGAATATCCGTAAAATGCACTTCGGCAAAGCGCGCATACAATTTCGCGATTCCAAGTTCCGCGTAGAATTAATCCTTTAATCGAAATTGCGCTGCCTTTGTGCCCGGTGATTCGCTCCTGTTCGGAACGGATATCAGACTGCGGACACTCGTTGACTTGAAACACTTTTCGGCGCGGCCATTAACGACAGGAAATTTTTAGTAATTTATAAAAGTGGCCCGCGAAATTTGGCCGGCAGCCAGGGTCGTCGATGGCGATAAAATTGGTACTTACTCGTGTTCTAGCTCCGCAACGATCTGTTCTTTATGAGTAAAATTAAAAAAGGCGAAAAAACTACTTGTGTCGTAAGACTAACTTAGAGTGTTTTCCATTTAATAATGACACAAGTCGACACAAACGTCACTCTGTCCTTTTTGGTATCAAACAAGTAACAGAATGACACTTGTGTCGACTTGTGTCACTAAATGGAAGACACCTTTGACTTACTCGCCTTTGTCGCACAACTTGCGCGCACGGAAACAACGATTTTGCTGAGGGATCTAAAATTTTGCTGGATACAGCTCTGAAAATAATTTTGTTGTACCATCAAAAGAATTATGTTAGAACCTTAAAAACAACGAGCAACGCTGCAAAAAATTTTGATATTTTAGCAATTAGCTCGAGCGTTCTATGTAATTATTTAGAGTTCAACAAAATTACTTTTACTGTGATCTGTATCCAGCTAAAATTTTAGATTTTTCAACAAAGCCATTCTTTCCGTGCGTCTGTCGGGACGTGTAAAACCGATAAATTTATCTCGCGCAACGATTACAAGCTTGCATGATTGCATTACGAGTTCATGATTCGAATTATCATTGCAAATCTGGCGATTACTACCTTATGATTGCAAATTATGAAAACTCAGATTTAATTGCGTTCTGAATAGACCAGAGGAGTAACACGCGATTTATGGTGGCGCGCATTACGCTATTCAGCGAAAATGTGGTACAGTAATGATTATGACGGTATTTTCGTACTATTAAAGTACATTTCCGTTATCTTCTCATACATATTCAACGGATGGAGAACGTGCCTAAGAGGCGAGATATATCCGACATTAATTTCGGGCTTATATATAACGTCAAAACTTCTGCATTTGCGAAAATACAAAATCGCGGGACGATTTCACTCGGCGATTAAAATAAGAAATAACAGCAAATTTCTCTTTACGCAGCAAACTGTAAACATATAAATACAAATTCGGCGCTTCTGTACACTGTCGAATTAATTTAGTTATAGATCCAATTTCAGTGATGTAATGTCGATTTTATCTCGCAATTATCGTTATCGTTTTTCCGCGATGATGACTGGTTATCGATGGCGTATCTCGCGTACGCAAATACACGAGTATCGCGAGTCCCGTATTGACAGTTCGACATTTAGCGGTTAAATGTATACCGCGTAAAATGATTGATTGAAAGCAGGTAAAAGTTAAAAGAAAAAGAAAAACGCGGAAGCGAAAATGGAAGCTCGGAAAACGTGAACGGAAGATCGAGCGGTACAGCGTAATCTATAAACTGGTCCATTCAGGATTCGATTCAAATTCAATCATAAGACAACGATAATTAAACTTCCAACGATGATTAATGATAGTTTACAATTATCGCGTATCAAAGGCAAGTGCCTGGTATTTTCTAAACTAGCCGTTATCTAAACGCTCGCTCGCTTCCTCGAATAGGGGTGATTTAAACGGCACAATTAATGATTGCGAAGGCATCCCTTTTAAACTTCGTCCCCTTCGTTGATCCTCTCATACATATTCAAGCGATGCAATGCGTGTTTAAGAGCCGAGATAGCTCCGTTGTCGATTTCGCGAAACTACCGACGAATTTTCGCCGTTTGCCAAAGCGACGCGGTGGAGGGTTACCGGCGGGATCGCCGGTTAAAAGGCGGCGGGTGGTGTGAGTCGGTGGTTAATTGGCAAAGCGCGATAAGGTGGCTGGTTCGTATATGCATATGAATGGCGAGTATATTCCGTTTGCTTCTACCGCAGTTACGTTACCCGGCATGCAAATAAGTCTTCCGGTCGTGCGCACCGCGCGACGCGGTTCGAATCTATCGCAGGACGAGCAGAGTTTAGCCATGATCGTTTCCAAGAGGCTACTGGCGAACGGCTGTCCCGCTTAAAGCGTCCGTAAAAAATAATCCGGTAAAGATCAACGTCCAAGCTCGCTTCTTCAGTCGCTTCCGCGGATGTCAGTTTTTCACGTTCGAGATATGTGCGTCGACAAATCGTTGTCCCGCTCGCGCATCTCTTTTTGGAAGCATCAATCGCAGCCGAGTATACACTACACCGGGATTATTCTTCGTCCGATTTTTTCCCGCGACTTAAACGTCAGCACTGGCGTTGTTGGCTTTGCGGAATATATTTCATGGCCGCGCTATCAATAAACGTCAGCGAGTCGACGTTCCGAATGTGTTAAGCAACGGTAGCAACATTTTTCTCGCCGCAACGACCGATATTCGATATCGAGAGATAAAGATGGATTAATAGGAATGAAAAGAAAAATTGTAACAAAATACGCACATCTTTCTTAATCTTTAACGGTCACACTGCAGTAAAGTATCGTAATGGTTACAATTATTCCAATGATTTTGAACGATTGTCAAGTGCTCAAATTATTGATTGTTTCAAAAAAATTACTGAATTCTTCAAGTAGTGAATCAATTTGTTAAATTTTAATTTGAACATAGCAAAAAAATTACTGAATCAAAAGAAACGTAAAAATGACTTTTTTACTTAAAAAAATCACAACTTTTAGATTTTTAATATTTTTTCAAAAATTTATAGGGTATACTCTTCGGATATAGCACTTTAAAAAAAAATCAGTATCATAGTGCGTGCTTCAAAAAAGGTATTTTGAGGTACTTTCTAAATCGAAATCAGTGAAATTTCACTGATTTCAGTGCTATACTTACAACTATATTAATCAGTGAAATATGTACTGTCTTTCAGTGATGATACACTGATTCTGATTAGTGAAAGTACTTCCCTCTTAATTAAAATCGCTGAGAAATAGTTAATATTTACTAATAATCACAGTTATAAGTATAGCACTGCAAATCAGTGAATAATACACTGATTCCTATTTAGAGAGTATGAGGAGGATAATTTTAGAGAAAGAAAAATAAAACAAATTCTAAGGAAGAAGTCTCTGTTTTTTATTTAAAAAACTACTGTCGAAAAGTATTATGTAAAAACTTTCGTTTGCGTCACATAGACCGTTAAGGGTTAACATTTTAATTTGTTCGATCTATCTTGCGGTGTCGTTATTGCGATGCTCCTGGCCGTTCCGACTTGATTCATAAGCTCTAATCCACCATGCTAACCGCGGGGTCACCGGTAAACTTCGTTAGTACCTCTTTAAAGTTACTCCCGAGGAACTAACTTGCAACGTTTTAAGGCTTAATACTCCTCGTAACGGTGACAATTTATTTCGCGACCCCGCGCTATTTGCGTGCTACATCTCTATTACGTTATTAACTTTTTTATTAACCCTACCAGCGTACGCAAACGTTACGGTCTCATATATTCATATATTCATGAAACTCGCGAGAAACAGGTTGTATCGTGGTGCAGAAGGTTAAAAAATTTTGAGCATATTGCCTGACGTTTCGGACAATTTTATTGTACACATTAAAAGTTCGCGTTCAGAATTAGATTAATAAAATCGAAAGTAAAGAGAAACTTTTTCGAAAACGTTCCCCGCTTGTAAATCGTCATCATTTTCTTCGGATTTTTGAGAAGTTTATTTTCGTTTCACTTCACGCCTTTTCATATTCCCAGCCCTCACAATTTTCAGTCGAATCGCACAAACCGGGATATTGCGAAAATTAAGCTCTGTCAATATGACGTTTGCGCAGGATGCGAACTTTGGCTATCCTAACGAAGCGGGGTAAGCAAATTTTCCCAATTTGCCATTCGACCTGTGAACGGGAGCGGAATCAATGAAATTTCGCGACAGTTGTTCCGCGAAAGTTTGCGTCGCTTGATTTTCGTCATGCGCGCGTGTCCCGCCGGTTCGCCCGATTCTCGGACTTCACCCGAGAGTTTTCAGTCACGTTTCGGGATCCAAGATCCGGATCCGATTTCAGGAAAGAGGATTGCGTCCCCGGGAGGATCCGGGATCGCCGCGACGCCGCGGCGAACGCGTTCGAGCAACTCCGTGAAATCGAGTTACGCGTTGCTGCTACATTAACTCCACCGGAAGTTGGTGTCTGTCGGTTCCCGGCGCGTACACATATATCGTGGACCCCGGCGAGCGCGTAGCATCGAAAATTAGTCTCACCGCATTCGCCGTTGACGATCGTAGCTGCGAAGATTTGTCTTCTCGCCGGATATTTGCCGGAGCACCAATTCCTCTGTCACGCAAATTTACGAACTTGTTCGAAATTTGTTCGTGTGTTCGTTTCTCTTTGACAATCGTCTAGATACGCGAATATTACACTATTTTCCTTCATATTTATATACATGGAAGGAATGATTTTGCTGAGGGATTTAAAATTTTGCTGGATACAGATCTAAAAATAATTTTGTTGGACCATCAAAATAATTTTGTTGGAACCTTAAAAATAGTGAGCAATGCTGCAAAAAATTTTGATATTCTAGCAACTAGTTTGAGCGATCTACACATTATTTTGATAGTTCAAAATTACTTTTCTGATTTGTATCCAACTAACATTTTAGCATCTTTCATCAAAATTATTTTTCTGCGATGAAATATTATATATAATAACGCGAAAATATGAACGAATTAAAATGTTATTTCAAAAGAAGAATAATGAGTTGAAACGACTGAACAGTTTTTTAGACGAATAAAAAACACAAAGTTCGATATCAGATTCGTTAATGTAAAATTCCCGCGAACATCCTCAAACAATCTCGTTAATTTTTATTCTTTCCGTATATATTTATCTACTTCGTTCTGATTTTCCATCTGACGATGGGCACCTAATTAGAATTAGGATTCACAAAAATTAATTTCTTTCACTTTCTTCAGCCCTTGCGTTCAGCACATGCTGAACTATGAATTCGCTTCTTGCCTTCTACTCCTACTATCTATTCTCTATTTTCGCCTCTCTCTGTATATTTCCGACAGTTTATCATTTACTCTCTCAACATTTCCTATGCGCTGCAAATTACTCCGTTAATCCGTCTACCACTCGGTATTCAGGCTGAATGAGATCCCGGATTAGTACCTAGCGTGTTTTTGTCCGAATTTCGAGGTGCCCTCGGTATGAACGCCGCCATCTGTCTTCCATCCCGCGCGAAATTTGCGGCTTGGAAACATCTCTCGGAAGAAACTCAATTAATTATCATGTCGGCTGATTTTGATTAATGCGCGCTTTCTTTTCATTCGGCGTTGCGCGCGAAGGGCGTCCCGGCGATATATATTATTTCCCCTCCCGCTAATTTTTTGTCAGTTATTTGACTGAATCAGATGCGCCATTGTATCGCTTTGTAATCGACGTGGCGAGGAATTGAATACGCTGCTTCGAGAATGACTTTTACGGCCGGCCGGCTATCAATCGAGCGCAAATCCCATAGCGAGCGCGGGACCATCTCGTCGCGTTATAATATGATCTCACGATGTGACCAACCCTACACAAATGTTCCTTACAAATGGATTCAGTGGACAGTGCCAATAATTCGTCTCCATTCTTCTTCTCTTGAATTACGTGGTACAATGGCGGATTTAAAACGAGGATACGAGAGAAAAGGGAACTTCGATCGTTATCGGACAGAGGCTGAGCGGCTGAGAGGCTGATCTTCTCCTTCCCGTTCGCGTTCGCTCGCTCGTTCGTGCACTGTTAACGAACGGGCTGCCCAACGAAAGGACTCCCATCCGAGTCCCGCAAGTCCGACGACTTCGCGGCTCGTTAATAAAATCAATTATAACCAAAGGAGGCAAAAAATTAGCGAGGTCGTTTGAGGATGTTCGCGGGAATTTTACATTAACGAATCTGATATCGAACTTTGTGTTTTTTTTATTCGTCTAAAGTACTACTGTTCAGTCGTTTCAACTCATTATTCTTCTTTCAAAATAAAATTTCAATTTGTTCATATTTTCGCGTTAATATTTCATCGCAGAAAAATACAAAGTAAAAACTGTAACGAGTAATACTAATAAAAAAATTAAAATTTACTTGAAAAATTTAGTATTTTTACGATATAAAAACACATTTGCTCCTAAATAATTTTAAAGGTAATTTTATGTTATAAATTGGATTATAAATTAGATAGTTATAAATTAGAATGATGCTTTTTACAAAAGCATCGAGTTAATCTTAAATGTGTAATCTCGATATTCATAGTCCATTTTTATTTTATAACCGTCTTAAGATGCTACTAGTTCTGTGACGGTGATTGGCTTATGACTGTACTTGAAATGGTCTTAAATATTAGAATCAACTATGAATACCGGCCTATTGGACTCTAATGTTAAGCTGATGAAATATAGCGAGGATAACGTAAGAGAAAAGATACATGTCTCTTCTCGAGCTTTCTTTCGAGGGACATACATCGTAAACTCTTAACTTCCCTTTCCATGGCTCTTATTTTCGATTCTTTTCTCGAGTCTTATCTCGATGCAGGTATAAGAGATCAAAAAAGAAAACATCCTTATTTCCCACCCCAGCCCACATCCGCGAAAGTGGAACAGGCTCGATGGCTCGATTGCATTCGATGAAATCGCCTGCAATCGGACGGCGGAAGAGATTCGAAATAAATTGGAAATGTCCCGCGGCTCTTCCGATTTCTATTTTTGTGTACAAGAGTCCCGTAAAACAATCGGATGAAGGGAGGACGGAAATTCCGCTGTATACAAAATAGTTCGTCGTAGCGATGAATTTCGAGTTTTCTAATCTAAAGAATCCGATCGCATTGTTCGAGATATAATAATAAGAAATGGCGCGATCGCCTCGACCGCGTTTCGATAACGAATTTTTGCGATGGATTGAGATCGTAATCATTCTACAGAAAGTCGATTCCGGGAGGAAAATTACAATTCCTATTGAGTATTTCCTTCAACGAAAGGAGATATGTGCGTGACAGATCTTTTTTCCGCGTATTTGGCGATTTTACATCCACGTTTATATAAAAGATACGATATTTTTCTAATAACGTAAAAAGATAAGATTCTACAGAATATAAATCATAAATATGTAGACATGCCAATAAGAACCGACACTCGTTTGTGTGTGTGTAAAAATTTTTATTATAAAATAAAACTAACAACAAAACGTTTCGACTTTAAATTTTTGGGTCCTTCTTAGTACAATTAGGTCGGTATTGTTTAGTAAAATTAATAATAATTATTCGCAATTATGTAATAATGTAAAGCAGAAACATAAAAGTTACGGAAAGTACAGTCAAACAATTTTACATGATTAACAACAAAAAAAGGTGAGTAGTCCAGAAGTTAAAAAAATGATCGTCTGTCGAATAAAAAGCATTTCGGTAATTCAGTAACACATTTTTCAGTCACATATTTTTCGAGGTACGAAATTTTTTTGAGAGATTTTAAATAGAAATGTGGTCATGTTGTTAAAATAAAGCCACGTTAGCGAGGAATATTATGCTACAGCGCTTGCGAGAAAATTTCAGATATTTTGACGCTCGAGGAAGCGTTGTTTTATGTTGTAAACTGAATGTAGAAAGAAGCTCTTTTAGTATCTTGATATTTCTTTCTCTAATTTATTCACCGTGTTATCTGCCGTGTTTCACTCTGCCGAAGAAAAAACATAGGGGCAAATTTACAGAAGCATTTCACCTGATATCGCGGAATTTTCCTCGGCGGCTATAGCCAGCGGAAATGGCTCGCATTTTCATTATTTCGACGACATTACCTCAATTCTGCTATCGCGAACATACGCGTCTAATTATGATACAAACGCGCGTCCCACTTTTGCGCATTGCTCGGCGAAGGGGGGGAGGGGGACAACATTTTCATTAAACAGATCACAATTTCGGCACGAAATTTTCCCTGTTTATGGCGCGATATTGCTCGTCGCGCGGGCACAGCGGCCCGCAAAGAGAGAACATGGAGAATCTAATTGCAAATAATTAGTACCACTCGGAACATTGTCGCGGCACTCCCGAAGGAGTCTCGAAAATGTTTCGGTCGGGCTGAACAGTCGCTAACACCCGCTGGTTCTCACAATTCTTTTTCGCGTTAGCGGAAACGTTTGGCGCGTAACGGCGACGTTTGGGGCCTTCATTCAACCGTGCCTCTATCTTTTAACTCGTAATTCTTCGACACGATTCGGCCCGGCCGGAAAAACGAAGGTGGGTAATTAAATATTTCCGCGCGGCGACGAAAGCTATAAACAGCGACGATGCAACGAGGTAATTACGCCCGCTGGTCCATCGCGGTTATCAGGTTTACGGCGGTGGTATTTCCGAGCTCTCCAGTCGCGGGATCCTCCCTTCCAACGCGGGAAACTCGTTGCCGGTTTAATTATACGATGATGCCACATTAAGCTGTTTCAATTACAGACCGAATATATTTGACGTCGGAGGAATTAAAAAGCGTGTTTCTGGTTCTTGGAGATAACTGCAGTGCCATTCTTGTAATTTTAAACCGCGCTCTTCCTCGGTACGTTTTATATTCTCTATTATTACGTTTCGTTTGGATTATCAATAAACTCGTAACCACCTCGGTCAAATAAAAATCTCATGTACTGATAGGATTTCAAGACGATAGAGAGAATTATTTTTCCTTCGGCGATCTCTTACGAGAATTATTTGAACGTTATCACTCACACATGTCGAGAGTGCATATATTTGACGTCGGAGGAATTAAAAAGCGTGTTTCTGGTTCTTGGAGATAACAGGACTGCAGCGTCATTCCTGTAATTTTAAATCGCGCTCTTCCTCGGTACATTTTATATTCTCTATTATTACGTTTCGTTTGGATTGTCAATAAACTCGCAACCGCGTCGGTCAAATAAAAAATCTCATGTACCGATAGGATTTCAAGACGATAGAGAGAGTTATTTTTTCTTCGGCGATCTCTTACGAGAATTATTCGAACGTTATAATTCACACATGTCGAGAGCGCATATATTTGACGTCGGAGGAATTAAAAACCGTGTTTCTGGTTCTTGAAGATAACAGGACTGCAGCGCCATTCCTGTAATTTTAAATCGCGCTCTTCCTCGGTACATTTTATATTCTCTATTATTACGTTTCGTTTGGATTGTCAATAAACTCGCAACCGCGTCGGTCAAATAAAAAATCTCATGTACCGATAGGATTTCAAGACGATAGAGAGAGTTATTTTTTCTTCGGCGATCTCTTACGAGAATTATTCGAACGTTATCACTCACACATGTCGAGAGTGCATATATTTGACGTCGGAGGAATTAAAAAGCGTGTTTCTGGTTCTTGGAGATAACAGGACTGCAGCGTCATTCCTGTAATTTTAAATCGCGCTCTTCCTCGGTACATTTTATATTCTCTATTATTACGTTTCGTTTGGATTGTCAATAAACTCGCAACCGCGTCGGTCAAATAAAAAATAAAAAATCTCATGTACCGATAGGATTTCAAGACGATAGAGAGAGTTATTTTTTCTTCGGCGATCTCTTACGAGAATTATTCGAACGTTATAATTCACACATGTCGAGAGCGCATATATTTGACGTCGGAGGAATTAAAAACCGTGTTTCTGGTTCTTGAAGATAACAGGACTGCAGCGCCATTCCTGTAATTTTAAATCGCGCTCTTCCTCGGTACATTTTATATTCTCTATTATTACGTTTCGTTTGGATTATCAATAAACTCGCAACCGCGTCGGTCAAATAAAAAAATCTCATGTACCGATAGGATTTCAAGACGATAGAGAGAATTATTTTCCCATTGGCGATCTCTTACGGGAATTATTCGAACATTATGACTCACACATGTCGAGCGCATAAAATATGCATTAGGCACTTGAGAGTTTAAACTCCACGGAAACCGACGCGAATTTGTAATGTAGAACGGGGATGTGAAACCAACTTGCCTCGCAGTCCTCGTACGGCGGCACGCTACCGCCGCTGCATCCCGCATCCCGCATTCCGCGTCCATTTTTAAAC
This sequence comes from Cephalotes varians, assembly GCA_037157785.1. Classification (NCBI taxonomy): domain Eukaryota; kingdom Metazoa; phylum Arthropoda; class Insecta; order Hymenoptera; family Formicidae; genus Cephalotes; species Cephalotes varians. The sequence continues at coordinate 936,297 of JANQDE010000007.1, read as the reverse complement.
GGCAACCCGTTTAATCGGATCGAGATAATCGCGCAGTTTAGGTACAATCGACCGAATTTGCCTATCGCATCTGCGGCCGTTTATTTGTACGAGTCGCAAGCTCGGCATCTCTCCCTCGTTTGGAAATTCCGCGGTGCGATTTCCCCGGTTTTACCAACGACACGTGGCCCGCGGGCCACATGAGGCACTTCTTTTTCCGGAGCCGGCGCAAGAGGGACGAACTATTATTCGGCGCACAATACGTCGGTTTTCACTCGTTATCGGTAACGAGCTACCTTCGGCCCCGCCGAGGAAATCGCTGGTGCGCCTCTTTCTCGATGTCTTTTATCAGAGCCACTTTCGAGAGTTTTTCCAAGTTTGCTCGTGGAATCGGCGGCCAAAGAGCGGAATCAGAATTCGTTTTCGCAATAGTGAAAAGTGATTATTGCTTAAGGCTTATTTAGATAGACTGTCTTTAATGCACTGTAACATGATTTCCACATCTTGTATCAAATGCGAATATTGCCTATATTTAAATTGGAACACGCGGAAGAACAAGTTTTGCTGAAGTATTTAAAAACTTAGCTAGATACAGATCTGAAAATAATTTTTTTAGTTTCTTCATTTAAAAATCAATTTTGTTGGACCATCAAAATAATTATGCAGAGCGCTTAAGCATTGATGACTGCAAAAAATTTTAACGTTCTAGCAATCAGTTTGAATGTTCTAGTTATTTCAACCGTTCTCAAACAAACATTTTTAAATCTTGAATTTTTAGATATTTCAGCAAAACCAATTTTTCCATGAAACAACATAATGCCGTAATAATATGACGATACGTAAATTTGATATTGCATAATATTATTACACAGCGAATGTTTCGCGAATCATTCTTATGCGGAGTAACAGAAAATATCGGACATTAGATATAATACATCGATATAGATATTCTTAGCGAGTATACGCAAGTATATGTATTTACACAAATACGCGTGTGCGAACACGGAAGAAAATGCAAGAGACACATACGAGTTTGTAGCAAGCAGGAGCACCGGAAATTCGTATCTATCCTCCGAGGTAACCCGAGTAACCCAAGGACCAACATTCATGGCCTCCATCTTCTCTTTATCTCCTTCTCTCTTTCTCGAATAAACTCTATCCTTCTTGCGTCTCATGCCGGTGCACCCTCCGCCCCACTCACCCGAGTTTCTTTTTTATTCGCTTCTCTCCATTAACGTCTTTTCTTTTCCGCGCTCGCAAAACTTTCTCATTATCTCGGCGAAAATGCGCGACTCTCTTTCTCGGACTGAGTACGATTCAATTGATTTCTTTTTTGTTGTTTCGAATGAGGAAGCGATTCCGGGTATTGACCCCGATAGACCGGCGAATCCTATTTACGCAGCATTGTCTGGTTATTTTTAATTCCCATTGCATTTCAAGTCTGATTTTTTATTTATTGCGCCTCTCTCTTTTTAGCTTATTGAATCATAGAATATTAAGTGAAATCGCTCAATAATTTAAATATGCAATATCTAACAATTAGTCATTGAAAAATTTGCGGAGAAATTACAGATAGCATAATATTTTAATTTGTCACTTATATAACCGTGTCAAAACGATTAACACTTTTTTAAATAGATAATCTTTACAAATTTTTATCTAAATATAAAAAGCATAATATTTTAACATTATTTGTGTTATTTATATGATCCGTATCAAAATTATTAAAGTCCTTTTTTATAAATCTATTAAATCTATTAAATTTTTACGAATCTTTATCTGAATATAAAAAGCAAATATATTATGATAATAATTAAGAAAAATTAGATATACGAAATGCAAATATAATGTAATCAGGACAGGAACGTTACATTAATGTTTTAATAAAAATTATTACACACACACACACAAACACACACACACACACATTCAATTTATAGAATAAATCTACATAAATTATCTATGAAACCGAAGATGCCTCTCGATTCTCATATTAATTGTATATTCCAACTCCTTTGATATCACGTGCATGAACGCGTCTGTGTTTCTTTTGATTATTACATCAGATATCCAGAATCATTTCATTTTCGCTGAATATAACAGAGTATGACGTGGCGCTGGGCTAATAAGATCGACTAACAGAATGCTTGCTTAATAGAATTGTCGCTAGTGAAAGCACGAACGGATGCAACGCGTCGTAGCAGATCGGACACGACGGACGTTCCTTTGAAGTTTAATTCCCGGTGTAATTAGAGTCACGCCCGTCTATACAAAGTCGACCGTGCGCGTCGTTACGACGACATTGTTCTCGCCGACTGTAAATTCGTGTACCACGGCTAACGATTATACGACGGGATTCAAGTTATTCGTTGAATTTTCGACGCAGCGTTTTTCGCTGCTCGTCAACGGGACAAAGAGGAGCGAGATATGCGAGAACGGGCGAGGTGGCATTCTACTACCGGCTTTCGCGAATTGCATTGCGAAAGTTTTCACGAGGACTTTTGTTTCATTTGGGAACGAAATCCAATTATTTCGTTTTTTGAACCCGGCGTCAAGAATTTTTGCAAAGCGCAACAAAACGCTTTGATGTCTTGGATTCGTACACATTAACGAACGTGCATTGTTCTAAGGCTGATATTAATGATGTTAATTGAAACAGTTTTCCGACATCTGAATCGTGGCCCGCAGATTTTCGCGTTGATTGTCTTCTCTATTTTCCTCACGTGCGAGCTAGTTTTGGCGTATATATTTTCCGCTTGTAACTGCTTTATGAAATATTGCAGAACGGAAACGGTTGCGGGCGTAACATATACGCAATTCACAAGTCACAAGTTCGCGATTACAGATAAATTAAAACGATAATACGAGTTATAAAAAGATTTACTGTTCACTGCAACTCAATCATTTTTTGCTCTTAGATGAAGTATCGAATCTTATCGTAACGAAAAATTATTTACTCTCTATAGTTTCATTTTTTTATGGTTTATGATTATAAAAAAATTCATGTAAACCAACAAATATCAATCTTTGTATACAAATTAACAGAATTTACAATTTTACTTAGGAAGGCAATTACTTTGATGTCTCAGCTTAAAATTAATAATTGCTACAAAGAATCTTGTTATCAAGGAGCAAAGATATAAAACAAAATATATACGCCACATTGCAGCAGAAAATTGAATTATCAACAAGATATCGATATATTAGTATGTCACTTCAAAATTATACCAGGCTATAGAGGGTAACATCGATCTCGCCTAAGTAGTCATATATTTTTAAAAGTGATTTAAAAAATCCACAAGACATTTTACTAAAAACTTATATTGATATTTATGTTTTAGTTATGTTGTTGTTATTTTATATATTGGATATCTCGCGATTTATTGAGGTATTCGATTTACACACTTAACTTACCCATCTATCAGTGGTACGTCTCTTAGAATTCTGCGAGCTGCCGCGAGGCGATCTCCTGCGTGGGCCGCGAGCAGGATCCTCGTCAGTAGCTGACCAAGGACCATCACGCCCACCACCATCCTCATCCTCCTCCTCGCTGGACCCGCAGCGCGTCCTTACTAATGTCCTCATGCCATCACCGTTAACCCACCGACTCACCCGCAGCACTTCCTTCAACCGGGTTGCAGGATGGCCAGGATGTAACAGGATCGCGGATCCTTCTCGGGTTGCGTGTCTAGTTAACTTTTCCGAAACGATTGTTCAACGTGACCATATTCTTGAACGGCGATAATTTTGAGACATGTCCTTCGCGATGCGACGATAATAGAGATTTATCTTAATTTCTCGAAACTCGAGGACTCTCTCTCAAACTCGGAGATTATTCTCTAAGATCTTAATAGCGAGATCTCCGGGATTCGGGAGGGATCCGGTAATGTTTTTTCACCGATAAGATCGGCCGGAACCACGCACTCGATTTTATCACCGTACGCGTGGAAACACTCCTCGTCTCTTGCTGGGATAACAGAGTTCAGGGATCAGCGCTTGCCTTCCTCTTCAACCGGCTCTTCTTATCTTCGGCGCATTCGTCTTCACACATTCTCGAGCCCACCCCAATTTCTCACATCCAATGGCTCGAAGTTCACTTTTTCCACTGTCGCGATAGCTACTTCGGGCCCACCCTCCCTTCGTTCTGTCCGACCTTTCAGATTAACCTTCCAGTCTCATCGCCATACACTCCGTCCGACGCAGCTGCTCGGCGCTTCTTATTCCTCTCGTCTTCCGGTTTCTTGTTCTCCGAGTGGAATACTCTCTTTGTCCGACTGTTGTGCCACTCGCTTAATATCTCCGTGCCGCAAAGCCAATCGTTCTTAATGCGGTCGCCGGTCTTTGAGCACAGTGCCGCGTTTTAACCGATTCATTCAACTCTTGCTTAAAATTCGTTCGTCCACTTTCGAAATTAATCTTCCGAGACCGTTCCGTTGAAACGCGTTTGTCACTGTTGCTGCCGCTGCTGCTGCTCGCTCGAATGTCTGCAAGTGGATTCTTTGTCGGCATTCACCTGGTCGATCGAGAAATCAATTACTCGACTCGAACTCCTCTTCGATCGAGCTATTCTTAATCGCTTGCACAATGTATTTCTTATGCTTTTCTGATTTCGACCTCACCCGCTGCAAATTCTTCGATGGCGATGGTGACTTTCGAAGCATCAAATCGCCTCGGGGATTTGCTTCGATAGTTTGATCAGGTTTTCAGAGGTTTCTCTCGTTCTTGCGTCGTCTATTCGCCCTTAAGGATTGAAGGCCGAATAGCGCCCTTATCGACTTCTTCGTCGGCGCTCGAGAGATCTTAAAGCCGGTCGGTAATCGAAGACACGTCGCCCACCTTTCGCGATCCTCACCGATCCTCAGTGTAAAGTGCCGCTGGTTGAAACCACTTAAGCGAGGTTATCGATGTCGATGGTCTTTAATTTACGTCGGCATCAACCTGGTCTCGTGCTCGACGCGCTTTGATCGAGCTATCCGCAACGGGTGTATTTAAGGAAATTGAATTCCAGTTAGCCGAACCTCTGTTAATTAAGGCGGCATCTCGAATGTCGAATCTTCTCACGTCTTTCACCGTCTTGTGTAGCTCGCGCTAGACTCACAGTTCGTGCCACCTGCAGCTGAGAGTTTCACAGGATCGGCGCTTCTTCGGGGATGTCGTGCCACGGAGGATCCCACAGGCGGTCCGCTCGTTACGTCCCGAAGATTAATTAGAGTGGCGAGACAGAGACATCGTACCACCCGTGAAAACCTTTTCCCGATTCCTTCTTTATTCCCGCAGAGATCAGTGTTCCGACTTGTTTTCTGATACATCCATCTTCCGGTATCCTCGTGATCTCTCTCTCTCTCTCTCTCTCTCTTTCTTTCGAGAAGCAGTTCTTTCTCCTCTTCGTTACTAAATCACTTGCATCGGCGTTTCATAATCGCCTGGCGAATGTCACTGTCACACAAATGGCCCGTAAATCCGTCGCGATTAATTCGACACTCGATTAAGTTCCGCAATTAATTACGCACTTGAAACGTGGCGGATGGATCTCACAGCGTCGCGGCCAACGGCTTCGACGTCACTCGGAAATGGATCGCCGTGCTACTCGGTCCGGATATTTTCTAACTTCCGTTGACCTGTAAGAGGTTTTTCTAACTCGTAACCCGGCTTGCGAAGAATTATCGCGTGGAGGAATTTTCGACTATTCTAGGTTGGCGAATTGATAATTCACGCGGTAGTTGAATTTAAATTATTGCTAAGTTTTAAAAACACTGTTATGTCATTTTGATAAATTATAAATTGATAAATTAAAAATGCAGCTCGATCGAGCTGCATTTTTAAAATTTGTTTGCCAACGCGCAATATCTCGAATAAATCGATAGCGGGTCAAAAGGATGTTAATTAAAAATTAATATTCACATTAACAATTGGCTTTTGTAAACTCGCGGCTGTGATGTCATGTATCGAGAGAAATTAATGGCTACTCGGGCGTAGCGGGTAGAATTTTCGGTCTCTCTCCAGAATAATATGATTATCTCCTCCATTAATGTCTTACTCTCGTCAAAATTAATAGAGACCAGATTGGTTAGCATCGGATTACGGAAAGGCGATCAAGTCGGTGCACGACATCAGATATAATTGACGACTCTGATCCGGTCGTCACTGTTATTCCCGCGGGTATTACCATCGCAATATTTCGAGTTATCATATCGGACGTCACGACGATAATTCCCCTCGTAATCGTCTTCATCAATCGTGCTTTCTTTCAGACACGTAATCTCATTGCGTTCGTTACGTCGGACGATCGTAATCTTCTTAACGGGCGCGGTTAGTGATTCGACAGCTTACAGAAAGACCGGACAAACCGGCGCGAGGCAACAACCAGGCCGTTAACGTCGATTGCGACTAATGAGTTAGCTTGTTCATAATTATCGGCAGACGCGGCCGCCCGCTCCACGCCTGGTTACCGCCGTGATACACGGTATTTATCTGCATGCCAATGATTAATTAATGCTAACGGCATTAACGATCGTGTGTCTTTCCAACAGGCACGTTTGCGCACCATGTGCGTACTATGCTCTTTAATAGCGGCTGATTTCAGCGTATCTCCTCGGCATTCACGTTTTGCGAAGGATTCCGAAATAACTATTCGCTCGATGCGCACGTTTCGAAGCTCGTGAGAGAGCGAGAATTAACGATCGACGCGAGAATTTACTTGACACGAGCGTTCCCTATCAATCACACACATGTCTGTTAATTAACTTAGTAACGATTTTAATACATAGAAAAAATACGGCGGGCACGGATACATAACGCCGAAAAGCTTGGAGCAATCCTGTATTTTATTTGTACAGCGGATATATTTATCTACCGTCTGCCATTGTTTGCCGAAGCGTGTGTCTATTCGGGCTTATAATGAAAAAGCTTTTTTCACACAGAGGAAACGCGACGAAATTTCGTTTCCCGTATCGAATGCGGATCACCGTGAGTTCAACTTCCGTTTCGTTCGCCGTTCGAGCACTCTTTTTTTCATAACCGGACACGTTCGACGGCGTTAATTGACGCGAGAGAACTTCGTCGACGCCGCGAGTTTAATATTCGAAGACGCGCGCGAGCGTCCTATTTTTTAGCGTGACGTGGAAAAGTGACAAGTTAATTTAGCGACCGGCAAGATGTACAAGCTATCGCTGATAGACTTTTTCGCAAAACGAACACGCGAATCGACGCGTCTGCATCTGACAGCTGCGTTTCTTCAGTAGACATCTCGATCGTTTCTTTCACCAACGTATCAAATCGCCGTGAAGTTGCTCGAATTGCTTTCGACGAAACTTGGGCGCCCGCAAAGAGAAGTTATATCTGTCCGCGCGAGATACAGGCAGATTTTTCTGCCAAATACGAACGAAGCAAAACTGCGAATGATTATCATTCAGTTGACGTATGAACTTACGCGAAATCGTTGTCACCTATTTAAGCAGCAAACGGTTCTCTCAAAATCGCGTTTCTTCTGCGAAAATAACCGCATCACAATTTTCCTTCTCAACTTACCGCAACTTGCATGCGAGTAGTTCAATATTTTCTACTTCAAAATTATTGGTTAAATTATTATTTTATTGTTCGTTAAATTTGTTAAAATCTTTTTTTTCTTACGCGCAACGCTCCAACGAACGCAAAGAATGCTCGATTTATTTAAATAAACGCGACGCTTCTCCGCGAAATCTTATCGCGGACGTTTCTCTCCGCCCTTCCGCTCCTCCAAAAATTCCGGTCGTCGCTCCGCGGAACGGTACACGTCTCATAAAAGTTCACGCGCGGGTGCTGGGCGCATATGTTCCGCTCATAAAAAGTCACAGAAGTGCTTCCTGAAATAAGATCCTCCACGCGACTTTCTTCGCAGTCGTCGACGCGAAACTTTTCCCGAGCTTTTCGATAGAAGTTTCGCCCTTACGAGAGCGAGATTACGAGATCCTGTTTACGGACGTGCGGATGGAATGACGGGGAGGGAAGGGGAGGATGCCAGGGCATGCTCCGGCAAGATTCTGGTATGTCCTCAAAATTTCGTACGTGATCCTACTTCGCTCTCTTCCTCGAACGTGCGGTGGGATAGGTCGGCGCAATCACGACCGATATATGCCGAAGGGGTGGTTCCGTCGGGTGGGTGCGTCGCGACGCGGACGACGGCGCGAATCGTGCCGTTGCTCGCGGTCCGGAGTTGAAGACCCGACTGATGGAAACGCACGCAGGAACTCCGGCGTACTCGAGGGCGCAGGCGCCTCCGCGTCTCTCCGCGATCTTCTTCCGTTACACGGAGGCTACACCCCGCCGCGCCGATCCGCGTCGCGCGTCTGCCTCCGCTCCGATTCCCTTTCAAAGTGTCGCTACCCTCTTCGACACCGCGCGTCACGAATCTTAGGCCGAGCACGCGCCACCTTCTTTCTCCGCTATCTTTGCTGAATCCGTGGGGGTGCATACGTGCGCTCCGACAACACATACGTCACAAAGATTGTACACACGGTTTACCGAACCGGGTAGTTTCGCACGTGCTTAAACTCGCGCTACTCGGCGCGGCGTGTCCGAGTTTCACTTCGGATATTTACGATGCTATTATTTCCCGAGCGGCGGAGCAACGCTTTATTTATCATCATCGCATCCTCGCGTAATTGGAGATCAACGGATCTCGCAAGGAGTCTCGCATCGTGTACACGGTTTGCCGAAACAGATAATGCGTGCTTAAAGTTGTCCCGCACGTTCCAATTTCACTTCGGAGATTTATATTATCCTTCGACTAGAGCAACGCTTTATTTATTCATTGAATTTCTGCGAAGCGAATTAGTGAATTTTCTCGCAGATTACTTGAGAAATGGTTGAAATTAAATTTCGTCCCTTCCGAGCGGAACGCGTCAAACTTCTATCGTACGTATACAAGTTTTACAGCGTACAGACTTACTCGTTCGCGCAAAGTAGTGAAAAAAAGAAGGTACTGGGTAAGGTACCCTTTACGCCCGTGTTACAGCTGGTCCTCTTTCCTCGACGTAGTTACCGGCACTCCCGAAGATGGGCCTGTAACCTTGCAATTTTATATCGACCGTACCAACTGCCCAACGAGAAATTTTACCTGTGGTCCCGAGCGACGAGACGGGCTAATATCTAATTAAACGCAGGGGAGCGCAAAGTGCATCCGCTAAGTTGCAGCACGCTTTTATTTCGCTCCAGGGGAGCGTGCGAATGCCGATATCGTTGTCAGCTATGCGAATTCATTCCAAGTTTCCCTCTCGGACAGCGCGCCGGGAATTATTGCTCGGGAAGTTCTCCGTGAGGAAAGTTATCAGGTCCTTGCGTCGTTGTTGTGTATCATGCCGGCAACTTTATATCGTGTCTTACTTCCGACGCGTCGCGATATATTGTCTCGCCAATGGTCGTGGCTACTTCCCTGGTGTATAAGCTGCGCGCAGTTTTATCTTTTATTTCGACGGAATACGCGCGCGCGACTTCGAAAAGAATATCCCCTTCGACGTTTCGCATTCGTGTCTCACTTTGTCTCAGCGTGTGTGCCTTTTGCGAGATGAGGACCAAGTTTTTTCAGTCCAGGACACGCTCGGTTGCTGTCTCGTAGTTACGAAACATAGTCACGGTCACAAGATTTTGATACTTCCCTTTGCCTTCCCTTCCGCGTGCCTATGTTGCCACTGCGACAGAATGATTGGCCTTGAGAATAAAATATTCTCGAAAAAGGACGAAGGGACGCGGCAGGAAAGTAAGAGGATTCTGCATTAATGTCTCCGTGGAAAAAAGCGCGGACTACAATTTCGTAAATTACTTTGTATTACTGCGCGAGCTTTTGTAGTATAGATAATAATAACGGAGCAGGGAAAATTTTTGCATTGTAGGAAAGAAAGAAAATATTTCGAGAAATAATTTCGCATATTTGTTTCTCTTTTTCTCTGGGAAGGACAGAATTATTTAGTTATTATATTTAGATGACTCCATGGAGAGACACGAGAAAATGGAAGATTGCTAAATAGATTTAAATAAACAATTTAATATTTTATTGACTTGCGAGATAGCATTAATGGAAGGAATCAAATGTTTTAGACTATCGTGGTATATGAATCTGAGAGAAACCGAAGAATTCTTTTTTTTTTGGATTCCAGTCGAGAATATCTTCTGTGCTTCAAAAAGTACCTAGAATTGTTCATTTAAATGATTGAAATCGAAATTTCTTTTTACCGCTAAATTGGCACAACTGTACTCGACTTTCATGCGGAGTTGTAGTGTTAAATTAGTTAAATTAGTTAAATTAGTTTATTTATTAAGTTATTTCATAAATAATGCGGTTTTTTCAATTGCATGGCAATTGGGATGATCCAATATATCAGCTGTTTATGACCTTTGGCAGGATTTTTACAATATCAAAAAATCAAGATCAAAGAATTTATGTTTTCAACGAAATTTCTTATATTAAAGCGCTTAAAAATTAACTTGTGGAAAGACAACTCATGGAGTTTGCATCATCTCACACATTGATGTCGGTACGCAATTTTTTAGTCAAAAATTCAACAAATATCATTCCTCAAACATTCTATTCGCCCTGTGATTTTTCCTGTTCCCAAAATTCAAATTACCACTTCAAAAGCGCTTTGAATCGACAGAGGCTGTAAAAGAGAATTCGCTGAAGGCCATCGGCTTACGGAAAAGTGTTTTGGAGAATGGATAAAACATTGGCAAAAAATGTGCGTTGCAAAGAATGGAGACTATTTCGAAGGGAACAAAAAAATAAATTTATCTGATTAAATATCAATTTGTATGTTTTATTTAATAATTACGGATATTTTTTGAGCAGAAGGTATACGGTAAGTATGACCGATCGAAAATCCGTAAAAACGAATCGAAATGTTTGCAGAGGACGGATCTAATTTCGCGCGTATCACTATGATAAACAGATTCACCTGAGAGATAGGAAGATGGAGGCTGGCTCGGGACTCTATTCGGTCTGAGCCATTCCGCCATCCCTATCGAGTTATCCTTTCGTTAGCTTGGCCTAATCTCCCTCTTTGGCCGCCACTCGCCACGCTCTCGATTTCCACTTCCTACCGACCCGTTCTCATAACTGTGCTTCTCGTCGTGCTTCTCCGGCTCCTCTCCTCTCTTTCTCTGGCCTTGCGCCTGGCTCTCTCGCCGGCATATTCGTTCGTCTCTCACTGGCCCAATGCAAATTTCGAAAAGCCTTCGGCTCTGGCCATAAATCAGGTTAACGCTATCCAGGTTCGCCCGTTGGCTAACCGGAGTCGTGTGCGTTCTACGTGCATGTCACATAGAACAGGCGCCGTCATCACGATCTCACACTGGCCTCTTTTCCGCTCGAGTCCATCACGATTGCGGTCATTGCGATTATGATAATGATAATAGGATGGAATCGCCTACGGCATTTCGTCGTTGCGGTTGAAATCTCATTTCGCCTTTCGATGATTATCAGTTCGATCTATTTCGAAAAAATGATGTTTTTCTTTTCGAGAAAAAAAACATAAAATGGATATACGTTTAAAGAATTTGTTTGCTCGCCCGAGGCATCGGAAAATTCATTTAAAAATCTTTCACTATAACAATACCTTTCCTATGTTGCCATTCTACTTTTTGATTGCATTAAGTAACTGCAGTATCTTATTTTATTGACAAGTGTCTCTGGCAAAAATGATAACTTGCACGGAATAAAAACTCGTTCTTAGTTTAGCACACTTTGGAAAGATTTGCTCGTCAGATACCACAGTCTCATTTCCTTCTTATACCTATAATAATTTCCGACTCGGTTTGGCGCCAGCCAGCAAACCCTGATGTTCGATGCACAAAGTCAAAACCGGTCTCGATCCGGAATATAACGGCGACACTCGATTATTGGGAAGAAATAGCGTGAGACGTATGGATAAAGGACGCCGGAATATAATACAACCGGCAAGAAATTCTGCCTGGTACGAGATATCTCTAGCTGGCTTTCGATCGACGCTGCTTTTCGTGTGAGACTATGTACACAACGGTGGGCGTTATCGGATCGAATTCAATTTTGGCGTAGAATAAAAGCGACGACAAATGTACGGATATTGGGTCATGGTAAGCGGGGAGTTTGCATGCAAAGGACAGGAGTGATAAAGTCCGCAAGAGTAATCGGTATTACGGAACTTCGACTTCTTTCTTCAAAAGATCGTTTTGAATTGTCGATGTTGAACTGCAATTTATTCTGTTCAGATGAAGGGCTTACGTGACCGGCTATAATTTTATTCGAAAACTAATCAAATATAAGAAACTAATTAAAGCATATCTATTGCCCACTAAACCCATTTTGTAATACTCAGGTGAAGCATCATATCAGCCTTCAGCTGCAACTTCTCCTTTTGCGTGCTTTGATAAAACTAGCTATTGTAACACTATTCCAATCGTTATACTGTAAATCTCTGCACACAATAAACTAAATTATTATTATTATTATTATTAATTGAAATATTGAACGTATCATATAAATAACGAATATTAATTGAGATTGGTGCGGCGGTGTTCGGTGTTCGCCATATCCATGAACGCGAAAAAATGAACTGGCAAAGCTTCTTATATCAAAATCTGTGAGTAAAATAATGGCACAAGCTGTTTTCTTTCCTTCGATAAATCTTTTTCATCTTTAAAAGCAAGAATTTTTAAAAATTTATCGCGCCGTTTAAATGTCATAAACTTTATTTATAGCTTCATTAGGCATCAAAAAAGTTATATAAAGTTTATCTTAAAATCTTTCGCTTTGACAAATGTTGCGCCCTAACTCTAGAGCAAGCAATAATTAAAAGAAAGTTGCCGAAATCGCATCGGCTCTTAAATCACACCTCACCTTATCTAAAAATTTAATCATTGTACTTATACATTCTCTGTGGAATTATTAATTATTATTATTATTTTAAAATAAATACTATGATGTTTCATTACATTTGAGACGTACAAATGCAATGATTGAATTTTTAGGTGAAGTGGTGCGATTTGAGAGCCGGTGCGATTTCGGCAATTTTACTCTGTAACATTATGATAATAATTATAGCAAGAAAATACTTTTCAACGTACGATCGAGACGTAAAGTACCATTATAAGCTACCGTCCATTATGCTGCGAATAACTGCTCGCGATAGCAGGCGACACTCGATTATTGGGAGAAATAGCGTGAGAAATATGAATAAAGCCGGGCATATATTGCACCACCTGTACGGTATTGTGCAGCGATTCGCATGGTACTACCAGCGTATCTTCGAGTATTCGATTGTAATTAGAATTTATTGCGATAGACCGGAGGCACCAATACACAAAAGACGCTTTGCATCGATTGCCAGTTGAGGCACGAAATCGTGAAATTTATCGTAAAAAGCGTAAACGTATTAGCGAATTTATTCGACTCGATGGCGAATTTTCTGTCTCTTTGATCACGCTATCGATAGATCGTAACAATTTGTAACGGAATCTACCTTTTTTTTTATTTTTACATCAATCAACGGTATTGAAAATTATACAATTTTCGCGTGAAAACATCGTATTTTCACGTACATACGCGGGAGTGGAGAAGCATCGCCTGTCCCGCTCGCTAAAACACATGATAAATCGGACTCCGACGCAGATATTTTCGCGACTCATAATATACGGCTACAGACCGGGCTATCTCTTCAAATTGCGTCCACGCCCAAAGTGGCGATCTCGACGTAATAACGACATCGGCCGGGCGTTACGCGATACCTACCATTAGCCTCATCGACCGAGTATCGATTGACCCGGCGTGCGCGGCTAGAAGAGAGTATTCGATGAATTCTGGGAGGCAGCGGGAGGGAACGGTTGTAGCTGAGAATACAAGGCGCTGACGTTTTTTCATGTCGCTCCACGCGTGAATTATTCATCGGTCGTGATAGGCATAAAAGTCGCGAGTCCGAGATGAAAATGTCTCGTGTGAATGTAGCTCGAACGAATCCTATACTTAAGACCGACAGCTTTGCGATGCAAAGGGATATCCGGAGAGGAGAGACTCGGCGCGCCACGTCCCGCGTCGTTGATCCCGCGTGTAAAGCAGTAACATATTTTTAATGGATATTCCTGGTAATGCGGCAGCGCGATAACTGATGTCGTATCGCGACGAAATATTTCGCGATTTTCTTTTTTTATTTTATTTTGGCCTTGTAACGAGGCAAGAATAAAGATTGATATCCTTTCGTAGCTGGGTCGAGAGAGGTAATTAGTCAAAGGGATTACACAGATCAATCATGTAGATTGCCCTTGTAGATTAATATTCGCTCTCAAATGTTGCAATAAATTAATGGCCGAAATTATATAATAGACACCTTACACGATTAATAATACTGTCAGTACCAACATATGTACTTTCTAAATCAAAATCAGTGATAATTTCACTGATTTCAGTGCTACACCTATAATTATATCAATCAGTGAAATATGCACTGTCTTTCAGTAATAATACACTGATTTTGATCAGTGAAACTACTCCCCTCTTAATCAAAATCGCTGAGAAGCAGTGAATACTCACTAATGATCACAGTTATAAGTATAGCATTGCAAATCAATGAATAATACACCGATTCCGATTTAGAGAGTATATTTTATAGGGACTTTGCACAGTCAAAATAGTACTGTCAGTATTATTATAAATACTAATTATATTATTAATGTAAAACGATACTGATGTTCAAGAAATCCAGATCACACACATTTTGATAGTTCAACAAAATTACTTTTTTGACCTATACCTAGCTAAAATTTTAGATCTTTCAGCAGAACCTTTCTGTGCAGACGATATTCTACAATCAATATTAACTACACACGATCAATAATGTTCGATATTAGTATTTATAACATTGACAGCATTATTGATCGAGTAAGGTTCTTTTAAGGTTCCGATTGTCATTGTCCGACTGATCTATGGAAAATGAAGATTCCTTGTAAAAAGTTTTCTATCAGAATTTTACAAATTATTGTATCGTCTACTCTCGTTTCGCGATTTCACTTCATCGTTTCATCACTAGGAGTCTCTATTCAGAATATCTATTGGAAAAATCGTCTGTTCGAACGCGATTCATCTATCGACAGGAGTCGCCTCGACGAGACGGAAGGCAAAAGGACGCGGCGGCGTTTACTTCCTCGGCGCAAACCTCCGTACAGACGGGAGCAGACCATTGCAGGTGGCAGATTGCGTCGCTGCGGAGTCGACGTGTCATACCCTATGAGAAATTACCTGGTGGCATGCGGTGCGATTCTCAAGCACCTGTCTAACGACGCATTTCCATATACACGCGTGACCTGGTCCTACACACGAAGTTCCCTTGTGCATAACTCCGTGCCCGTGTACACAAGTCGATGCCTGCCCTGCAACGTGCTCGTGACAGCTCCGTGGAGCCCGAAACAAGATCCTTCTTGAGTCTAACGGCTTAAGTGCTCCCGCCGCGCGCTTGTGAACGCACCTTTACCTGCTCCAGGAAGCAGGGGCGGTCGGTGGTAGATGGGGATTGAGGGCGACGAGAATGGAACCGTCTGCGATTCGGGGGCCTACTACGATCGATTATCGATAAATGCCTCGTGGAATGCTCGCGATGGTCTGATTGTTAGACACGGCCTCTTCAGCGCCGATTAACGGCCTGGCGCTGTCGTAACCATCTTCGGCGCGAAGATAGATGCATCTTGGAAGTCGTAATAAATGGCGCCGGGAGTTCTCTTTTTCTCGGTATTTATTGCGAACCGTCGCGCAATCAGGTTAATAAAAGCGCAAGCCTCGTTACGTTTATTGCTGCGAATGATTCCTTTATTGGTTCAAGTGGCCCTACACTTTCGAGTAATCCACTTGAAGCAATAATTTGCGCTACGTTCAATGTTGAATATGCAGCAGAGATAAATAACGTACTCTAATCGTGTAAAATTTAATTTACGTTCGTATCCTATGTATCATCCTTTTCACGAAATTGAGAATTCTATTTCAGCAATTCATCAGAGTAAATCGAAATCTATTCTGTAATCCGTAGGATTTATCGAATGACATTACAATGCAATTTACAGGTGTAGTACGATCAATTATTGATAAATCGTTCGCGAACCGTGTTCCCGATGTTCCTCACCGTTATGTGGATTTCCTTCGGCTTTGGGGAGTGCTGGCTAGCCGTAGGGTGCCGACATTTCACATGACAGCCGACTGGATTCTTTCCAGTCACTTAGCACGACGGGAAAGAAAAATAGACCGGCGCGACGATTTATAGATTTTCTTTACGCCGCGAAAAATTTCACTTCTGCCGTTGCGCCGCGACACCAGTCTCCACTTATCGCCGGATCAAATTTACCGTTTGATTATCCGAAAATGGAACAATGAAATTAGGAAGCTGTATGTAAAGGGAAGAGTTCTCACAGCAGATTTTTGGTTGATTATAGAAAGAAGGAAAAATATTTTCGAAAGATCTCTTTACGCATCAGGAAATATTTAAAACTTTAATCAACAAGAAAAAAATAAAAGAAATAATTAATTAAACACGTTTGGCTGAAGGATGCCAATACGCGTTTTCTTCAAAGTTAGTCACTCTGGAGACGTACATGCAAATGCGCTTTGGGAAAAACACTCTACCTTGTTATAATCCGATTCGTGTGCGCGACGACAAGAATCTTCTTTTTTTTTTCTCGACGAGCACGAATTCGTTAATGGCCGAAAGGAAATGCCCGTTCTTTACTTTCGTGAAGTTGCTCTTCACCTTTCCTGTTGTTCCGAACTTTGACCCAGATAGTCAACGACGCCGCTGGTGAGCAAGTTCTACGGGCGAGCAGAAATTGTTCCTAATTGTTAAATGCTGTTTCCCTTCGACCTTCTACATTCTTCTCGTTATCATCTTTAAACTGCACCGCGCAGATAAGGTTATTTCTTTCGCTCAAAAGACGAGAAATGGCCTTAAAGAGGAAAACTCGCGGGACAGAATAATATTCGCTAAGGCAGATTGCCGATTAGCAGTTGTAAAGGGAATGCGCGCACGCATCGATCTTCGATTCTCCGCCCGTGTAAAAATTTCTCTTTTGAGAATGCAATTGTATTCAGCGTGCGTGATGAAACTCAGATAATATCTGCATCCTCGATCCTTAATCAAATAGACTCTGATACGATATCAGCTTTTGCATCATAGCTGCATAATGATATGATGGTATCACCACCCATAGATCCATTTGTCGGATTCGACATGTCGTGAATTATGTGTTCGCTCCCTTCTCCCTTTTTGCCTGCAGCGTTCACAATTCACATCTACTTCTCATATCCGCGAGATTCCTCTGCCGATTCTTCTCGCCGCTTTATCTCTCGCATCTCCATTGCCTTTGAAGAAAACGAGAACGAAGGATAGAAATAGCGTTCACGCCGGACCAAGTGCGCCGGCCAATGCATGCTGATAAACCCGTCGGACGAATTTAAATCCCGCAATGGCGTCTTCCTCCGTTCTCTTTCTCCGTTCTCGATCCCGGATCCTTCGCGTTGCAACAATTCCTTCAGCCGCCGCGCTGCGGCTTAAATGTATCACGCCGGACGATTTATTAACCCATTTCACGGGCAGACATTTCGCGAACTTCGAGGATTTCGTCGAGATAGATACCGATAACTTTCCACGTTGGAACGAGCCCCCGCCGACGTTTTCGTGCTCTGGCGGAGCCTTCGTGATTGCGATGCCGGCCATTTTCCCAGCGAGAATATTTGCGATCTGATGGATCGTCCGCGGTATCTCGACACCACAGAACTCGGGCATAAATAATATTTTCGTTGTGTACCTCGTGAACTATGATATTTTATTGAAATTGCAGACAATGCGATAAATTCCTGTAGAAAATTTCTGAACAGCGGGCGTTGAGAATAGATTTTTAGTTTGTAACTATCTCGCTTTTCGTGAATTAAAAATCCGCAGTTTTTATTCCGAAATTTATTCATAAGAATGACAGAAATTAATATATATTGCTTCTGTTGATTACCGTTCTCATTAGCAGAGGTTGCGTCAATGAATAAAATACTTCGCTTGTTAAAATAAAAGCACATTAAAATAATAGCCGGCTGAAAGTATTCCCGAGTAAGTGGGCCGACGTAATTAATGTTACTGAAACATAAAGTCCATCCTCATTAACAATTATTATCGGAACTTGTGAATATGCAAACACAGTTCCGTACTAAAAATATCTCGTTTCTCTTTTTTTCGAGATCTATATTTTCGCTATATTAATAATGTAGAAAGTTTTTACATCCGCAGATCGTTTCTAGCTTGGAAATATGATTAATGTGAAAAATTTTAGAAGATAGTCTGTAAAAATAAAATACAAGTCTCGGTAATTAAAGTAATAGCGACAAATTAGCAAGAAATTGTTAAATGATCATATGCGCGATATTTTTTATAAAAAAAGGCGAACGAAATAATAGAAAAACATGGGAAATCTCGCTATAACTTTGCACAGATAGTGTAGCGCAAATTATTTTCAACTTGCGTGCAGTAAATCGAACACGATCTCGGTCGCAAACTAACCACAGAGTTTCGTATAATTTTATTACCTACTTACGCGTTGTATCGCTAAACCATAGTTGCATTATGTTAACAGGTTTATCGATGAAGAGAAGGAGGAGATAGTTTGCTTAGCATTAGAAAATTAACGTCTACACAATCAAGTTGCAGATGTCATCCGCCAACAGGTTGTTCGATGTGCTTCTCGCAATTTTTTTAAAAAAAGCTCTTAGTTTCGATTATCGCACCGAAAATAAACAATAGCACTTACTCCTCTATTATCTAGAAGCATACTTTATATAGACGCGCACTCTTCCTTGATTGGATGGTCATTGTCGTTAGTTTCCTTATCTCGCAGCCAGCGCGACTGCAGAACAATCGCATCGGCAACGATGTGACCAACGCTCCAACTTGCGAAAACACGTAGTCTTCCGCTTTCCTATCGCATTGTTGCATTCAGTTCCTTCGTTGTTTTCCTTGCGCGACGACAGGATAATTCGCTAATGGAGAGACAACTCGCAATTACTTCGGCGTTGTTCTTATCGTCTTTCGCAGCGACACTTTCTTGAAGCGTCCATTGTTGTATCCTCGGCGACATATTTTGCGCGCCACTCGAAAACAACTTTATATCGCCGCTTAATTGTATTAATTAATTAACTACAGGAAACTACTGGTGAGACCGACTTACAGGCACATTACGGTAACAAGTTTGCGGTCGGGGAAAGACGGAAGTTGCTTTAGGTCAAAGTTGAACACGATGGGGACGTCGAGGCAAGCCATTCAATCCGCAAACAGGATTTATCTTCGCCCGCTCACTCGTCTCGCGTATCCCCATTTTGTCTCTCGCGCCTCTCTTTGTCTTCCTCCCGATTCCCACGTTCAACAAAGAGACAATTTCCTGATGAATGAGCATTCCGAAGTATTTCATTGGCCTCTCGCTCGAAACTTTAAAATAACTCCTTAATAATTTAGTGTTTAAAACATCAAATTTAGATTCAAAATTTTTGCAAAAAAAGATCTACTCCAAAGTAAAAAAGAAATATCGAATTGTATAATTTGGTTGATTACATCGGTCGATATGCAAAAAGTTTCCCGAAAAAGGATAGTTGTTTCCTGTAAATTTGGGCGCTGAAAACGATGCTGTCCTCAGAATTTGTCTATTACGTCACATTTTCGAGAAAAATGGGGTTGAAACTCTTAAAAAATTTTTTGATCTTTTTGACATTTTTGAAAAATCTTAGCGTATTTGACGTGCTAGAAACTTTTAAAAGGTCTTAAATGAAAGCTTAAACATTACTCGAGCTCAAGAATTTTCAATATTACGAAACTATTTACCTGCGCCGTGCAACGTGTGTTTGTAGTGTTGTGCGCGTGCTCCCACCCGCCACTGCAATCTAATATTGTTATAAAATTTATAAAATTTATAATATTTATATTAGTTTTATTACTCTTTTATAATTTGCTCTTTCAGAAGTAATTTTCACAGTCATTAACGGCAGATTTACTGAATAAAATAATCTTTTCTGCTATTAAGTTTCTGACTTCCGCCAGCACTTAGCGTGCAGTAACGGGTGGGCGCACAGCACTACAAACACACGCTGCACGGCGTAAGTAAACTGTTTCGTAATATTGGAAATTCTTGGGTTTGAGTACAATGTCTAAGTTTTCATTTAAGACCTTTTAGAAGTTTCTAGCACGTCAGGTTCGTCCGCTACGATTTTTCAAAAATGGTCAAAAACGCGTTTTTTAAGAATTTCAACCCTATTTTTTCGAAAATGACGTGATAGACAAATCCTGAGGGCAACATCGTTTCCGGCGCCCAAAAATCTACGGGAAACCATTCTCCTTTTTCAGGAAATTTTTTGCATGTCGACCAGTGTTATCATCACTATTTTTGTGTCATGAAGCTAAGATCAAAGACGTAACATTTCGATTTGAAGTTACGCAGAGCGTAAGATGGAACTGGTAATTCGATTCGCAAACACAATTTATTTCTTTTTGTTCTCTTACCGCGTCGATCTGCCCTTCTGCTTCTTTTATCCTTATACCCTTTGATTCACTTATCACGCTAAAAGACGATTTACCGATGGACGGACATCTGCGACTTTCACTTAGCTGCCTTTTTCAAAGTGACGTGTATTTTCGTGTATTGTTCTCTCTTTCACGTGCTCTTCTCAAAAAGTAATTGGAATTGTTTATTTAAACGAAATCGAAATTTCTTTTTGTTGCTAAGTTGACAAAATGTATTCGACTTTTATGCAAAGTTTCAGTACATCAATTAGTTTGTTTACATTGGCAGTTTATGTTAACTTTTGGTTTCACGATTTTTACAATGTCAAAGAATTTTGTGTTTCAACGAAATTTTTTTGTTTTAAACTGAAAACGACCGCATTTTGTAGAAAGATAGCTCATGGATTTTGCACCATCGATGATGGTACGCAACTTTTTGATCAAAAACTCAATAAATATCATTCCTTAAGGACCATATTCGCCAGAACGAATTTGGCCCTCTGTGACTTTTTCCCGTTTCTAAAACTCAAATTATCTTCGTGAAAAGCGTTTTGAATCGACAGAAGCTGTAAAAGAAAATTTGCTGAAGGAGCTGAAAGCCATTTCATCGGCTTACGAAAAGTATTTTGAAGAATCGGTAAAACGTTGGCACGTGTACGTTGCAAAAAAATGGAGATTATTTCAAGGGGAACAAAATTAATTTATTTGATTAAATATTAATTGATGTGTTTTATTTGACAATTCCGAATACTTTTTGAGCTTGATATTTCAAGAAAATATTTCTTATTAATTCTTTATATTCGTATTATAATATTGTAACGCCCCGTGATCAATTGTGACAATGATCGCAAATATCTCTTGAGTTAATCAATTTTTTTCTTCAGAATTTATCGCTATCAGAGACGGACATATCTGTCCTTTTAATCTTAAAGCATGGCAACACTTTTATAGCGAAGCGCGCCGTGAACGATATAGAGGCGTCAATTCAATCCACAAACGGGATTTATCGTCCCATCTCCTTTCTGCCTCTCATCCCCGCCATAGATCTCTCGTCTGCCTCGATTTTCTTATCGTGCGGAAAGATTTTTCCGACGGAGAGATGCTCTCCGACGATTTCTAAAGTGCTTTCTTTTTTTCTCCTTCCGGAAATGACGCTTATCCAAAGTCACCATTGTTCGATCTATATTGTTCCCCCGATTCTATTGCACCCTCGAAAAGTTTCGATCAATGTAGCAAATTTAAAGTCAGGTTTATAACACCCAACGCCGACAAGTCGAACGAGTTACAATGTAGAAGATCCTCGACGGCATTAACGGATTACGCGTGCTCACGCCTAAAGCTAAATCGATTCTCTCTGAATAATCGATCCATTACCTAGCACGCGAGATAGGCGCATAGCTTCCGGCGTATCGAAGGATCCCAATGTACACGTCCTAACCCTCGGTTTCTAAGAAATTGCTTTCATGAATCGCAGAGTTTGCCGGGAGAAATTAGTACCGTCCGTAAATTATTCTTAAGTCGGAGAATTACGACCACGACCCTCGCTACCTAAAGGAATTACATTGGAAGTTAACTTTCGGATCTTCTTCCAAATTAGATTTATATATTTGCGTGGAGTGTTCTGTGCTGGAATACAGTTGAACTTTCCCGATATTAATGTGAGACCGTCACTTCGGCGTAATTAACATGTTCGCACTTTCACCCGTCCCTTCTCTCCGTCGTTTGTTTATATTCTCACAGATAAAATTTCTTACAGCGGCATAAAAATACATTCTTTCCCATAAACCTTAAATATTGTCTCTCTTCCGTGGAAAAACGAGCCGTCGTTTACCTCGGCTTTATACCAAGAGGACAGGGAGGTGGAAAAATGAAAGGATCGTAAAGTGGTGAAAACTTTATATTTCAAAGGTGTCAACAACGCTCGAGTAATGTCTGACTAACGAGAAACAACGCTTAACGGGATACCTGTACCACGATCGAGCCGTAATCGTTTTCTCGAACGACGCCATCGCTAAGATAATACAAAACGGGTAATGTAGAACGGTATTCAGTTGGATGATTTCCTACGACAGGGTTAAAGAATATAGAGTTTTAATGTAAAACGTGACTTTCGCCGGTTGCAGCATTTAGCTTAAAAGCAGCGTAAATTATATTTTTTTAAATATCGAGTTTAAATTAAATGCTAACATAAAATTAATTTGATGTATCTTTAGCTCGAAAATGAATGAGTGCCACATTATCGTACAATAAATTAAACAAGTCAGTGAAGAATTTAAAAAGTCATAAATTTAATGTAGCATTAAATATGGTTTATTTATTTTTAAATATCTTTATATATCTCTCTAATTCATTTTTAATTTATTAAATATGGTCACATTTTTTTATTAATGAGTATATAAATTTATAAATATAAATTTAAAAAATTTTTAGGAAAAGTGATCCTTTAAAAGGAAATAATTTATATCAATATACTTTAGTTAGAAAAATTGATCCATAACAAAATATTCTCGATTAAAAGATTGTTCTTTCAAATGTAGAAGGAAATTCAAAGCTCCAAAATTAAGATACACAAAATCTTTTATATCTCGCCACTATATTTTCTTTTTAATTTTTGCTGACATATATCATTTATAACTTATTTTACACGTTCTGCTTCTAAATAACCTTGTCATGTTCACATAATTCATGTATTAAACTTGCACACTCTCCGCGTGTTCAACAGACTCCTTCACTTTTGGTGATGTCGTGATCTTTAGAACGTCTTTTATTGGCGGTGTTACCGAAATCGCTGCGCTTTCTTCCGAGTGTATGAATTCTTCGTGAACAGGGGATCCAAAATTTTTGTAATGCTCATGACTATGGTTTTCAAATACATGGTGATGATTCTCGCGATGCTTATGGTCTTCGTGATGCTTGTGATTATGATCGTGCTCCTCGTGATGTTTATGATTCTCATGGTGATGATGATGTTCGTGATGATCATGATGATGCTCATGATCTTGATGATGATCTTCGTGATGATCCTCCTTGTGATCGTGCTCGTGTTCATGATCATGCTTATGATCTTCGTGATGCTTATGATGCTCATGATGATCATGATGATGTTCTTCATAGTGGCCGTGATGATGCTCTTCGTGATGGCCATGCTCGTGTCCGTGATGATGCTTATGTTCCTCCTTATGCCCATGCTTATGATCGTGTCCATGATGATGGTGATGTTTTTCAGTTTCCTTATGACTATGATGATGATGATGCTCGTTAATGTGATGATGGTCGTGATGATGATGGTGCTCGTTATGATGATGATGCTTGTGATGATGATGATGTTCAGAATGGTGCTTATGTTCCTCATGGTGTTCATGCTTCGAATGGTGATGATGCCCATGATGATGCTTATGCTCTTCATAATGTTTATGCTCGTGACCATGTTCATGATCATGTTTGTGATGATGTCCATGCTTATGTTCGTGATCATGATGATGCTTATGTTCAGAATGATGCTTATGTCCATGATTATGATGATGCCCATGATGGTGACCATGGTCTTCATGATGTTTATGGTCTTCATGATGTTTATGATCTTCGTGATGATCATGCTCATGTTTATGATCATGATGATGCTTATGTCCATGATTATGGTTGTGTTTGGCATGATGGTCATGATGCGACTGATGATGATTATGATGATGATGATGTCCGTGTTTATGGTAGAAGGAATGAGATCTATGGTGAAACAACTTATCGAAATTATGAATTCTACGTTGTGATTCAGCGATCGATGGAGTCACAATAGTGACATGACGAACTGGCTGGAAGTCTGGTTCGGAAGTCTCGGTTATCTGCGTGATGATCCGCTTCGGTTGCGGAGTGATTTGAGGAACGATGTCGAGATCCGCGCCAAAGATCGTCTTGAGAAGCGGAAGCGACGTTTGGCCATTTTGCGGTAACAATGGCTGCGGGAAGGCCAGTCTGAGATCGGCCAGCTGTCGTTTCTTCTGATTTCTTTTGGCCGGCGCGATAATGCTCGGCAGATGCTCGGGCACGAACGGTCGCGGCGGCTGCAATTGTCCCGTCAGCTTGATGGAGCCGACTAGTTCTTGCTTGACTGCCGACACCTGTGGTCGAATCTCATCTCGTGTTTTAGGTTCCTGGCCGGTCGCTACTGCCAACAACAGACCGACGACCGGAAACCATGCCTAGGATGACAGACGAGCTCGGTAAATGAAATCTGTTTATGAAATGGCGATGTCTTTTGTATTATTAATCTAGTAGCAACATATCATTACCGCTGTTTTGATTATAATAATTATAGTAATAATTATATTATAGTATGTAAGGATATGATATCGGATATAATTTATTTTTATAATTCTATTTTTATAATTTTATAATTTATTTTTATGTATATGATGATTTAAATTGTGCCCATTGCCCATTATCTATAATCGCATTCTAAATAGAGAGATAATCCTCTCAAAGAAACGACCCGAATAATGGGCGTTTAACTTGCAATAGATACATATAAAACGTGCCTTATCGGGTATTTGTCGCACACACGTGTACGCGTGCACGTTCGAGCGGAAGAGCCGGAGATAATATCCAGTAAATCGTCGAGGAGTCGTTTTATCGCGCTTCGGTTTTCTTGTCGCGGATTCGCGGGAAGAAAGGGAGAGAGAGAGACCGCTCGACTAACGAGAACCGAAATCATATCTCGAGCCGTTTGGAAAATCAGCGTGGTCAGCTGACGGTATGTTTGCCGCAAGAAATCAATTAATCACGCTCGAATATAACCGCGCCGGTGATTTATTCGAATTTCCGTAGGTAGGACCGACGCTCGTAGGAATTGGGAATCAGCCGAAAACGAGATCAAATTGCATTCTCAGAAATCCGCTTTTGCGATTCACCCGCGGGATCAAACTCGATCGAAATTGACGAAAGTAGATTAAATCTATGATGCAATTTCGCGCTTTATCTTCTCTGACCTTATTATATTAACTGAGCCGTTTTTCCATCCGAATTTCTTACTTATGTGTTATAGATAAACCGCCTCGATCTTATCTATTATCTGTAGAAATGAAAAGATTATCGTGAAATGTATATTTTCTTAATCTGTTTTACTCTCGAAAATTATATTATATTATTTTAATGCGAGATGAATTTTGTTTACATCAAATTCTATCTAGCAATTTCTGGATTTTATTTGCGGATTTAAAAATTAATTATGATGTAAAATTTCGAAAATAAAATAAATGGGATTATTAGAAATAAGTCTGCGATCACATCAAATGCAATTATAAATTCAATCGATCCAAATACAATTCAAAAATACCCAGAAAATCGTATTCTCTCAAGTCTAATGTAAACTCTAGAACGGATAATATCACGAAATGTGTGTCAATTGCGATCGAACTCCACGCTGAATGATATGAAGAAGCTTTCAGAACGATTACTCAGTGCTTTCAATCGCGGGGACAATTAAACTATATCTAATTGGAATAGAAAGAGTCCTGTCGAGGGAACTTCAGAAAGTCTCGGTTTCCCTCTCCATCGTTTCTCCTTCCGCAATAACTCATTCCATGGCGTCGCGACACCGTCGCCTCCGCCGCCGCTAATTTCCTCGTTCCGCAGTAGCTGCAAGCTGGCGGTGGCGTCCGCGCGAAGCGCTGATATATTCTTCTTGAAATGCAAATGTTCCGGCGCTTAATAACTTGGGATTTAATCAGCGACAAAGCAATTTATACAAAAGATTCTGGATGCTGACGACGCCCGACGTCGACTGGACGACGTGGGCGGCGCCGTCCGCGACGAGGATCAGAAACGGCAGGACATGTTTTGCACGGGGAGGGGCGGTTCCGCTCCGTCTTTCTCCATTAACTTCCGAACTTCGGTTTTTAGTCGAATCAACGCGATACGCGATCGAAACTGCGCAATTGAAAATTTCCGAACGCACGTCAATTGACCGTAAATGTTTTATTGACTGCATCGACGACGTCCTAATGACTTTTATCTGTGACATTTGTACGTCACAACCGTTCGCAACTCACGCCGGATATATTCGGTTTGAAATCTAGACGTCAACGATAAATTTCGAGTTTTCGTATCACTAAGCTATCGCTTAGTGATACGTTACCACCAGCCATCGTGAAATTAAAAGCTGAATAACGTGTGTATTAATCAGAGTAATGGAAAGGGCGAGTAGAGAAGCAGATCTTTATCTTTAAAAGTGAATTACTCTCGATGAGTTCTTATTCGATACTATGTATTATGTACGCAGTACATAATACATAGTACTTTAGATTACAAACTTTGCGACTTCATTCACTTTGCCCTTCAGCTACTTCACCGACTAAAGAGAAACGTTCCGAAGGAACTGAGAGGAACTTACCCACGTAATCATGTCGACGTTATCTCGGTTGCGAGTCAGCGAACAACTGGATGCCAAAAGTGAGTGACTACGTACTTTTATAAAGAACATCTAAGACAAGATACTTTCTTCCGTACTTAGCACCAATGCCGTTTACGACGGGACCTAATGTTTTAATTATCGTCATAATGCCCACCGGACCGCGACCAGATTGCAATCCATTCATGCCCAATGATTGTTCTTATTCGAGCCTATTTCCGCCGCGCTAGAAGAGCTCGAGGAAGTATCGATCATCTTCAGTGCTCGATGATACCAACGATATAGGAATATATACAGGCCGCAGCCAAATCTCTGGCATCATGCATCAAATACATCATGCGGCATGATGTACATATTTTGCCCGAGTTAATTTTACACCGAAACATCGTTATTTTTTCTGCATGCAATAGTTATGCATAATTTCTATAAATTTTTATGCACTTTTTTGTGCAAAGGTAATAAAGCGTATACATGTCCGAATGAGGATATTGCATGTATGAATAAATATTATTTTTTTGCATTTTAATTTTTGGCGATATTTAGATATCGCGCGTACAAAAATTTACTCCGCCGAATGACAGAGTTAATTACATTCGCGCCAATTATCCCGGTTCAAGAGGAAATAGCTCTTAATTACCGGAAATAAACGGACGGATGCGAAACGCGATCGGCAGTGTTTTAAGGCATCCGTTATTCACAGCAGCAACTGTCATAATTTTATTTGTTTCTGTAATACTAATCGAATTTTCTGCTTTCACGTCACTTTCATATCCGTCCGTGTCCCTTGAGTGCAATGACAGTACTCGCGTTACATAGACTGTTCAATACGCATATTAAACGTACGCTACGTGTGATCAGAAATGAAGCAAGCAACACTGCGTACGACTGAACTAAATTAGTAACATTTACTCAATAAGGCGAATTCTGTAGTGTCTTCCTACGTCATTCTCATTGACACGAACGCTCGGGGACGATCATTAATATTAATGCATCCGATAATGTACTTATGACGTGATGGATTAAGCAAACTTCATCTCAAGTTACTACAGGGTAAAATTAATTAAAAGCACATGGTAGCGGCAAAATATATTTTAAATATATTATTTTGTTATTTGATCCGAACAAAATATAATATTACACAAAGAAATTTTTAATTATGCAAATATTTATTGTAGAGGCGAAAAATATATTTAGTATTTGATTATCGGTATTTATCGGAATTAATATGTGATAACTCGATATTACGTATTTCGCGCATGATTTATTACGGTCGAATTAATTTATTTGTGCCAATTATCTTATAGAACATCGTTATTAGTAACGTTGGGGATAAAGTATTTTACAAGTAGATTCTGTGTTGACATAATTTTAAACTCTATGATTATTTCGAAAAATGAAAGCAGTACTTTTAAGTAGATTATAGATTCGAATCCTCTACAAAACCTCAAAAAACAAGAATGTTACTTCCAAGTAGACTCGAATCTGAATCACATATGTTCGAATCTTTTATGAGTACTTTATTAATTTTATTTCTTTTAGATCAGAACGTTGTATAAAGTGACAATTATTTTAATATATTTTATTATAAATTCAAACTTTCACAAATATTATAAGTGTAATACTAAGTATTTAAAATAAAAAACTTATTTTTTAATTTATTTTTAATTAATAAAAATCATTATATTCTTTATAACTACTTTTTGTTCTTAGAATTCAAATACTATTTCGAATACTATCGAGTACTACTTGAATAGTATATTCTAAACTTATAAAAATTCTTCTTTTTTATTCTGCTCTTTTGTATATTGTGTTTTGTCAAACCTTCTGACTTTAATTGAAGTCAGAATTCAATAAAGAAATTCATTGAATTTCATTAATTTACTTATTGCTAAAAGATTCGATTCTTTACGAAAAAATTATTTATAAATACATTTCGAATCTTGCAAATACTCATTCGAAACTGACTAGTCGGGAGCGATTATTGCAAGTACACTGTATGAAATATTATTTTTTATAAATCACTCGAATCCTAGAAAGTAAAGAGTTGAATTTGACTCGGATTTTGCATGTTAAATTGATTCCATCCCTAGTTATTAGCGATCTAATAATAATAATGTATAAATCACCGACGAGCTTCAAGAATAGTTTCGAGATTTATTCGAGAAAGTATTCCTCCTTTACGCAACTGCAAGAGTTAAATCGAGAGTGTTAGGATTCTTTAATAGTCTAGAGGTTATTGTTAACATTCGCAAATGTTGCTTTATCGCAGATATTGCGACGAAACGTTCTCATGAAAGGGCAGTAAAGACAAATATCTGGCGTTATGCTCGTGCAACCAATTGCGATGCACTCTAGTTCTCTCGTAAAACATTTATTCACCCCATACTAACTCGTCGTATAGTGTTCATAGTTCTTTGATAGTCTCCGTTTCACATCCAATTTTCTTCTGCCAAAGACTATTACAATGATTCTCTTTTCTTGCCGTTTTGTTTCTTCAACTTTAGAATGTTACATAATAAATTTTACACCATTTTGAATAGTATATTCTAAACTTATAAAAATTCTTCTTTTATTCTGTTCTTTCGTATATTGTGTTGATTTAATTGAAGTCAGAATTCACTTAAGAAATTCAATTTGAGTTAATTTACTTACTGCTACATATAATATTTACATTGTTATAGTGCTATTCAATAATTATATTCTAGGATTGAGTTTATTATAGGATTTTTTTTATCTTTTCTGGACTTGCATGTACATTTGAGAAATTTTTCATAATACAGTTCTTAAATGTAACAGTCTGCAAACTATACTCGCTACGTCTCGAGTCCAATAAAAAGTAATCTAAAATCTGTTACAAGCCAATATTTATACAGCACCCAATAGCCTCGTAAATCTAGATCGTACACGATATCGACTTAGTAGAAACTTCTGCCGGCTTTTAGTACACCCAGTTTCCCGATTAGGGAAACGTAATATTTGTTTAATGCACAACCAGATAGTGACTGTTCCGAATGGCGAAACGAGAAGGAGCTCCGAGCAAAGCCGTGGCAGGGGAGGCATTATTAGTCGAGCCGCAAGCTTTCCTCGTCTACTACCTCCCTTCCATCTTCGAAGCTGTAGCATTACCAGCGGTCTGGTAATTATTTCCGCACGATTTTCCCGGCAATATAGCGCCGCGTCGAAATTTAGGAAACAAACGAGATCCTTGAATCGACCGAGACGTCACGGTCTGGCTTTTCGCGCGACTATTCGTTCTCGCGTTCAGCATCCTTTGCAATTGCATGACAGCGGGGATAATTACAGAGCGAGTTGCACGTCGGCGGGAAGAATGCCTCATAAATGCGATAAGGGAAATTTTTCGACTTGACATCTTTTCGCCGTCGTTATCGATTTAAGCATTAGCGTCCCGTTGTGATAATAGAACAGCCATTTATGCGCGCTATCAGCCCCGTGCCATTAGTTTTTCCTCTCCTTTCTGTTCCTTTGATCGTTACAACGCCGACATACACAATCGCGTCTGTAAGATTAATTTTCAATACTCCGCGGGCGTGCCGTCATTTTCCCCGACCAGTCATTTATTTCAAATCCGTGTGATTAGTTGGGAACGTCCATTGTACGTTTCAAACGGAAATCTATGGAAAATAGAGAAATCTCATTACTCAGTGAGCACGCAATAATTGTGACGGTAGGCGCATGACGATAATAATGACGGCGTCGCAACTCATGCGATATGCATAGCCGACAATTTTGCATTTCGTTGCTTTTGAATTTTCTACGCTCGCTTCTTTTTTGCGCCCGTTATCTGTCACGTCTCGCTGATGCCCTGAATTTTTCAAGGCACTGTCGCGTTGCGACATCGAACAACATAAAAAAGTATATGCATTCTGTTGCAAAAATTAGCGGTGCATGAAGCTTGTTTCGCGCGTTTAACGAAATTGGGTTTTTGACATGTTATTCTGTCCACGTTATTTACGGAATGCGATAGAAGGCAAACAATCCGGTGTGTAATTGGACGCACGCAAATGCACGAATTGCTTTAAAGATCAAAAGAATTTATAATTTATCATATCGCGTTCACAAAAATAGGTTGATAATTCGGACAGGTGTAAAACTGAAAAATAAGATTGAACGTTTATTTCGAGATCTTTATTTAATTTTGCAAAAATCTGAAGTTGGTGTTAAAGTGATTGACGTATAATATCTTTTGCGGAAAACGAAGATGCGAAAGTTTGAAATAAAGACCTTATTTTATCCTGCATTCATCTTGATTAAACAGACATTTTTTGGTCCATTTTTACAAATATCTGATGCCCGTAAATCTTTCGATCTTTTTTAAATCACTCTATAAATGATAGAATGCCGTTCTATAACAAAAAACGACGCAATATACTCCGCGAGTGTTTCATTTTTCAGAGAAAGCAATAAAAGATAAAGATCGCTGTTCTTTCGTACTGTACCAGTGAAGATCAGCGACCGCGTTTTTGCCTTATCCGCGAATGGACACGAATTGCAGCGACTGTCGTTAAGAATGCGCCATCATGTAACGCATTGTCCGTCGCAAAGCCGCCTACTTGTTAACACCTTCGAGGAGGAAAGGCGAGAAAGAAAGCTAGCACGTGGCAAAGAATTCTGAATAATCAGCAAAAAGTCCGCTAACGAGTGCCGAGAATACAAAGCCGGTTGCATTTGTGTTGACGAAATGGTCGTACAAGGATTTATGATCGTCCAACACGGTTCTTATTTTATGGAGGAAAAGAGAAAAATCGTTTATCTTGCAACATTTTTTATTATGTATAATTATGTAATATTTAATTTTTTATTTTACGTTTGTAGGTAATATAAAAATGGCAAAAGTATAATAATAATGAAAGTGAAAGTATAATAATTATAAATAATAAATATAAGATAATTGAAAGTAATAATTATTTTAATAATATACAAATTATATTGTAATAATGTATTATAATAATATATAATATATTATAATATAGTTACATACTTGTTGACGTAATTTTTGCTATGAATTTCTAATTTAGGTCAGTCGATTTATTTCTAAATAGTTAGTTCGCTTTATAACACGTTGTCGACCAAAGCGCTATTATAAGCGCCGTCATTACCGATAATAATCAAAGTGCTATTTTTAATGTTTTCGCCCATATATTATCATTAACATACATAGATCAGTGGAGAATAATCGATACGAAGCGTAAACAAGCATAAATCAAGTTGAAAATGTTTAACTTTATGTATGTACATTAGGTCAACTTTCACATGCGCGAGAAATATGTATATATTTAATGTTTTACATTCGCGACTGTAAACGAGAACATGGCACTGATAGTACGATGTACATGGCGAGCATAATAAATCGGATATCGGGGAGACGCGGACGTCAAGAGTAACGACGAGTTAATCGGAAACGGAGGACGCTCCGACGCAGGGATTCCGTGAAAAACGGCGTCGACGTCAACGTCGGGACGTCATGCCGTACAACATCATTTATTCTTCATCCGTGGCAGGAACAGTAGTAAGAGGCAGGAGTAAAACCGCTAAAGAAGTCCGAGGTGAACTGCGAACGAGGCGAAGGGATGGTAGGAGAGGATGAGAGAACCAGTGGGATGGAAATGGGAGTAAAAAGTGTACGGTAAATAGACGCCGGATACACCCTCGTAAAACAACTGGCACGGAAGCTCATCGTTTCTCCGACATTCGTCACCTTCATCCCGTCTATCGTCGTGCTCTGTCGGCCAGGATCGACGACGCTGCGAGCAAGAGGGAAGAAGAGGATATCCGCCATCGAACGAGTTCTCTTTAATGCGGATAATTATTGCCGACACATCCACGAAGAAATTTTGCGCCATTGCATTTTCTTTCGGCTAACCGTTATCGGGTATATTAGAAGGGAGCTAGGGTAATTGCGTACCCTTAGAGTCGTTTCTTGCGGGCGAAAGTAACGCTCGCAACGCGCACTCGCGAATGCATTTGAGAAAATTACGGTTTTTACCGTCGATAGCATAACTCCCTTCTTCGTTCCGAGAGATGGTCGCGTTTCGAAAGATCTTTTAGGATAGACTTTTTGAGGAATCAGACATGACAGAGATATATGCTGCGGATAAATGATTATTCCTTTGTCTTGAAAAAAAAAATAATAATAAAATATTATTAATATACGAGAAAAGGGGCCGACATAAAAAGAAGATGATAGTATAAATGATCCATGTATAAATAAATGTGCTTCAGCAAAAAATTGCACGCTAATATTATCACAATAGACGCTTTCAGTTCTTTCTATCATTATATTTATCATTGCTTCTTTACGCAGTATTAAAGTAGCAGTTTTATTAGAGGATAACGAGGGCTTTATCTTCCTTTTCTCTTTTCGTTACTCCAGTCTTCCCGACGCTGCAGCCGGTTCGTCTCTCTTTTCGACGTGGAGCAAGGTGAAAGTTCGAAGTTTACCAGCTCGTTGTCTCAACGATCTTTTACGAATTAAGAATCGGCTTAAATTATGAAAGCCTCTCGCCGTATCTCGCGAAATTTGCATTCCAAAGACGTAGCGCTTCGCCTTGAGCTTGAATAATTTGTTCGTTCTGGCTTCTGAAGCGCCGCAAGTTCGAAGCGAGTCGCGCGTTAAAGAACAGGGAAGAACCTGACAGATCATAAGTGCTTGCAAATTTACGAACAAATTTGACTCCAGCCCCGCGTTTTCTGACCCCGAGAATGATTTATAATGAAAAAAGAATTCTGATAAAAGAATATGTTCTGAATGTTGGTAAAAATACGTCTACGCATAAAACGAGCTATTATTACTATCCATTCTTATTTCGAAATTGTGAACAAAGTTTACTATATCCTCTTTAACAACGTGACAAGTCATATCGCATTTTTATCATATTATACACGGAAAGGACAGTTTTGCTGAAAAATCCAAAATTTTAAATACAGGTACAAATATGGATAGATCAGAAAAATAATTTTGTTGAACTATCAAAATAATTATACAGAATCAAACTAATTGCTAGAATATCAAAACTTTTTGCAGCATTGCTCATTGTTTTTAAGGTTTCCAACAAAATTATTTTGATGATCCGACAAAATTATTTTCAGATCTGTATCCAGCAAAATTTCACGTCCTTCAGCAAAATCGTTTTTTTCCGTACAGTCGACAGAAATTCTTACAGATTTGTCAAGACTTTCGGTCGCCGCGCGAGAGTTACGACTCTTTCTCGGAGTAATTTACGGAGGCCCGAAGTTTACGCGTTACACAATAATAAGCCGCTACATCGCCGGCCGGTGCGATAATTGCCACGGTCCGTATCTACAACTAATCCGCTTTGGGAAGAAAAATTCGCTCGCGCGGCTCCGCGCGCGCGCGCGCGCGTGATTAAACGCAGGCCGCACAATCATACGCGTCTCGGCAGCATTTTTCTTCCTAAATCCCGACTTACCGGTCGACGCCATAAATTCGGCCCAACAAACATCATGCGGCCGTGCGATGCATATATGGCGATTCTCTTTTTTTTTTTTCGCTCATGTTCGCACGGCGGGTACCTCGTTTCCCGCGGCCGTGTTCAATTTCAGTTTCCACCTCTCGCCCTCGCGGAGTACTTACGAGCCTTTGTCTTTCCTTCTTTTTCCATTTTCTTTTTTTTTTTTTAGATCATGCTTTTCTCATTCCAATCCCATCCATGCATGCTATGAAATATATGAGGCCCATAATTCTGCATTTTTATTTTTTTTGTAAGCATGAAAAATTTTTAAGTACTTTGTAAAGTACGTCGGGATATGCAGCCGTTCCACCGCTCGCGTTGCTCGCGCGAACACGCGGCGGGAACGCTGAAGCATGCGTTTAAAACGCGTATAACGTCGGGCGGAGGAGGCAAAAACCGCTGTTTAGCGGCTACCGTGCTGGTGCTGATTGCTAACCGCCTTAAAACCATTAGCCGTTCTCTCGCAGGATGGAAATTCCATCTCTTCCCCCTCGCCCCATCCCGGCGGACGCGATTATTTCAGTCGTCGCGCCGCGCCGTCTGTGCGGACCCGGAAAAGACGGTCGGGAGCGTTTCCGTCGGAATGCTGGATTTCATTCCGCTACCTCGAAATCCTGGCGGGCTTATTGGCAAGGGGCGACAGTCGGTACACGTCCGCAAAGGCACGTGATCGTTATCCTTTTCCTCCTCTTATCCGGCATCCGCGCCGCCACTCCCTTTCCACACGCTACCGTTGGCGCGTTTCTCTGTTATGCAGAAACTACTTCCAATTTAACCGACGGTGTTTCCCACCAAGAGATGCGCATTCTTCGTGTCTCTTTCTCTATTTGCTTGGTTTTCTCTCGGTTCTCCTTCTTTTTCCTACCTAACCACGGCCGATTATTTGCGACACTGTTGATTAAAATCCTGGATGATTAAAATCTGCGATTACTTTGCTAATTATCTCGAAGGAATATTCGGGGTGACTTGTAATTTGTGCAGCTAAATTATTAAAATTGATAAGGAAAAGTATAATATAATTTATTATTAAGTGAACATATTAATCCTTTTTTGTAACTACGATTTCATCAATAGAAACGAAAATTTCGTGAAATACGTCGTCAATGAGCGATATTAAGATTTTAATTGGGTTTGAGATGCAGAAATCGCTTATTGACAACTCCATTTGAAAGTAATATTTAAAACAACATAAAAGAATTTTTATAAGTGGGACGTAAACGTTGAACACGGTGTTTATATTCAAGCGGTGTGGGACAGACACGTGACATTATACAAGATTCACTATTTGTACAAATATGCTAGGAATAAAATATTTTTATAGTTTCCTTATATTTCCTTTTTATTTCCTTATATTAAATAATGTATCGAATGAATACTGATGAAAAAATTGTAACATTTTTTGATGAAATTTTCCACGCAAAGCAAGGTCCACCTCATCAGCAGGTTTGCGACTTTCCATGCGATCATCTCATCAAACCCATGTGGAACAGGATATTCATAGATCTCGTTTTGTCCCTAAGCAGAGGGGAATGTGGAGTGAATCTCGCTTCGCGTGAAAAGTTGCAAAATTTACATTTTACTTATAAAAATAGTTTTGTTAATAATATTAATAATAGTTTTTAATATACAATGAGTGCCGGGAAATCATCTTCAAGATTGACAACATCAAGATCAGTCGGAGTTCATTTGGAGTTGATTGCCTAAAGGTAAAGTTTTACTGCAAATATTTTAAGATAAATCTTATAATTAAATTCATAGCCCTCTCTCTCTCTTTCTCTCTCTCTCTCTCTCTCTCTCTCTCTCTCTCTCTCTCTCTCTCTCTCTCTCTCTCTATGCACAATTTTATAAAATATATTTTATATTTTATTGTTACGTTAATATATTATAGTTTGATTTGACAGTTAACATGAAATTGATTTTTGTTTTCATTTTTTCCAACTTTTTTCTTGTCTTTCGCAGTTATCTAACGTCGTATTATATCAAAGACAAAAAATTGAACAATTCAATAAGTATCTATTTTCTACATCGAAATATTTATATATCAAATGGCGATCGTCAAAATTATTGCTTTATTTCAGTCGCGAAATTAACCTTATTTCGACGATTTTTTTTCCAATTTAAATGAGCTTTATAAAAGGCAAACGGAAAAATAGTCACTTAAATCCATCTATAGTTATAGTCATATTTCTGTTGAAGAACTTAGCAGTCGAGAGTTTATTTAAAATTAAATTGATATTTGTCATATGTCATATGTAATTGCGATTCAATATAGGAATCTAAATAAAGAAAAAGGAAGATACATTCTAAGCACTGTTTTTAGCGGCTCTATAATTATTGAGGATCATTTGCATACGTACTAATAATTTTTAAGTTTCCAATATCTCCGATTGTTATGTCAGTATCATCAATTTTTAATGATTCATCCGTTAACGCTTAGTGACTTGGAACATGCATAAGTCATAACATATTATTGATTATGTAACAGTTTATGAATGATTTATACTTTGCGCTATCATTGTTACCAGGAAGGTTAAGTGGTGAAAGTAAACTTCAAAAGAGCAGTCTCTGATGAGTTTACTACGACTAATGATTACAAGCGCCGATAGTGATATCCCCGCTTTATAACGGTGTATCATCTTAAGATATGCTCTGTGATAACACGATACCTCATTATAATATTTTCCCAAAGTTCACGGCAGCAAGTTTCGTCGCTCGATCGATTTCGCCGACGCTAAAGGCGAAGGAACTCCGAAATCTTTTATTTGGCCGACGACCGGCGACCCCGTGAAATTGGAACGCGAATCCCCCGGGCGAGAAGCCTAAGAGATCTATGGTTCCGGGTCCGCGTTCTCCAACGCGGAGAGATCTAGGCTGCGGAGGGACCAAGGGAAGATCTCGCCATGGGGTTTGACCACTACGTGGTCCTAACCCAGTAAAGATTCGCGTTAGGCTCTCCAAGCTGCTGGTATTCTCCGAGCCCGATCTAGGTTGATTTACGCCACTGCCAAAGTTTTATCGCCCCGTCCATCAAACCGCGCCCCCGCCGGCG
The DNA here is from genome assembly GCA_037157785.1 of Cephalotes varians. Classification (NCBI taxonomy): domain Eukaryota; kingdom Metazoa; phylum Arthropoda; class Insecta; order Hymenoptera; family Formicidae; genus Cephalotes; species Cephalotes varians. The sequence goes on along the minus strand of JANQDE010000007.1, from coordinate 898,866 downwards.
ATCGATTCTCGCGGGAATCCTTGCGGGAGCTTCCGGCACGTCGGGATCCATGGGGTTTCGCAGGATCCGTCACGTCGTAGGAAGCCGCATTTAATCCCTGAGTAGAGACAAATTTATGTCCGGCTCATTCATAAGTATTACGGCCGACCGGGTTCCTCTTTTGTTACAATTTCATATCCACTCACCGTTTATGGCCTCATTCTCAGATTGGTCGTAAACGTGATTCCCGTATCATCGGGGAACCGTCGCTTCGAGGCGAATTTCGCTTCCGATGGGATTTTTTGTATCGTTCTCCCTCCGTAGAGCTCCCGATCCATCGACGTCAGCTGGCATCGCCAATAATCCGCCAAGCTGCAAAAATAATGACTTCCCGTGACTTCGTCTCTCGATTAAAGTTGCTCCGCTGCATCGCGACGAACGAAGCGAAGTATCGACTACGAAATTCGATCACCGTATTATCGATAGCGGGGGAGCGCGCTGATCATTATGATAAGCCGCGTAACGTGAAAGGAACGAATATCGGGCGTTGCGGAAACGCGAGGAACGGGGAATAAACAATACGCGATCTGAAAGTAAAATCGGCCGCACGCATTATGCAATCAATCCGGGCGCAGCCGGTTGTTTTGCGCGACGCCTGACAAGACTTCCAATTTGTGGAACAGTCCGGCCAATTAAATTCGCCATTTGTCTTCGAGGTTGGTCTTCTCCTCCTCGTAATCCGTGGCTGGAAAACTTTTCGTTCCGAGAAAGATGCAGCCACACCACCGCCGCCGCCGCATCGCGTTCCCCGCGGGAATAAAGAATCGAAGTCGTTTTCTCTCTACGCCGCCAAATTGACCTGGGGCCCGTGCGGCCCGCGCGCCCACCTCATAAATATTTAAATCTAATGAACTTTACAGGCCGTGTAGATTCAAATCAGGACTTCCTGGAGGATTTTGTGCCGCGGGAGATTGACGCGGCACGCTGCGGCGAGATCGCTTTCGGCGAGCGACGATGTAGCCGTGTTCGATCGATCGGAAATAATTGAATGGCGGAAAATATGTAGACAGCTTCCGACGCAATAAAAAATATGAGAAAATGGGAGATACTTCGAAATAGGCTAGGGATGAAAAAGAAAGTAACAACTATCGAATAATAGCTAATACCTTTTTCTCATGGTATATTTATTTTAAATAATAGCAAGTAAATAGAAAAATTTTTTTAGTATTTAATATTATAATTTATTATAGTTTAATATTATAATATTATATAATATTATAATTTAATAATATTTATTTTAGTTTTTATTTTTACATTATGTAGAATTCAATGAATAATGCAAATTTTTTAGTTTATAAAATCATGGGTATTTAATTAATATAATTAATTAACGTAATTGAATCATTCTTTTGTATAAGAATCGTGTTATTTTTAATGTAATCATGTAAATGACAAATAATATCTACCATACAGTACATTTATTTAAAAAAAAAGTTTCATAAGCAGCTCTCAGAATACGATATTATATGGAATAATCCAATAATTTTCAATTATTTGAAAAATATCTTCACTCTATTTGAAAATTAAAAGAAAATTGAAAAATCGCAGAATGCAGCGATTCTGTTTTTTCTTTCGTTTTCGCGTGGAATATCGTCGTAACAATAATGTTTGATTTCCATTCCTGATTTCCGGCGCACTCTCTTCGTTTAGTTATCTTATTCTTTCCGGAGTTTTCTTAGAATTTCCTTCGCTGCTGCCAAAGTATCTGAGTTCAATCGGTGATCTCTTTGAACGTTCTTTTTCGATATAACGCCATAGCGAGATCGTTTTCAATGAGCAACGCCGACGATCGCGCATTTTATCCACCTCATTGAGAATAATTGGACGAGCGGCGAAAAGTGGCGGGCAACTCGTGTAGATTTACAGAACGATATCGACAAGCCGTGTAATTCTAGCGTCAAGAATATCGATAAACAACAGGAATAATCTTCTCTCCAATTGTTCATGTTGCGTTCAAATTTCTTGGATATATCCATTGGATTCAAATGATTACGTTTCGTGAGATTCGATGATAAGAAGAAAAATAAATATTTTGTCAATTATTTCAAAGCTCGTATTTTCTAAATAATAGCTACCAATATAAAAGGACCAATGAAACGAGCAAATATTAGATTCAATGTTAATAAATTATTTCACTCATATACTCAATTCGAAATAATAACGAGAACGTTTCGACTTTACTTAGCCATCTTCAGCCTTTAACAAATATAATTTGACACATAAAACCATTAAAATAATAAATAATATAAAAAGATATAATAAATACAATCGTTGAATAAAACAGCAAGAGCCTACATCTACTCTTCAAATCGAAATCAGTGAAATTTCACTGATTTCAGTGCTATACTTATAATTATATCAATCAGTGAAATATGCACTGTCTTTCAATGATAATACACTGATTCTGATTAGTGAAAGTACTCCCCTCTTAATCAAAATCACTGAAAAACAATGAATACTCAATTTAAATAAAATTGATAAAAGAATGAATAGCTCCATGAATAAAATTCAAATAAACAAGAAAAACTGCCAATGAATACTCACTAATAATCACAGTTATAAATATAGCACTGCAAATCAGTAAATAATATACTGATTCCTATTTAGAGAGTAAAGTCGGTACATTTGTAAATAATTATGAAATTGAAAATTGTCTCAACGATAAAAGAAGTTGATCCAGCGGAGGGAAGTCCATGGTGATTCTATTTAGAACGAAACCAATTCTGTGTTCTATTGCGCAAATGGGTAGAATCAATAATTAAAATGTAGTCAAGTTACAGTCCGTGTTAAATTCATTAAGTGAATGCCCGATCATTTTTATCACAAATTTGTTTTCAATTTGTTGAGGTATGAGTACTGAATTTTTGATTTGAAAACGTCTGAGGTCTTTTTAGATACAGGCTTCTTGCTTCTGACAATTCTGTTGTACTAACAATAGTACGTAATAAAATAATTTATTAACATTGAATCTAATATTTGCTCGTTTCATTGGCCCTTTTATATATTGATAGCTACAAATATCTTGATTGCATCAAGAGAAAATGAGGATGATTTTTTTTGTTAACATAAAAATGTCAAAGGAGAAATGGAGAGAACTCGGAGTAATTTCACAAATCGCTATCGCTAAACTTTTTCAGCAGAAATATTATCATTTGCGCGGTATATTACGTAGACCGGAAATCTCATGGACTTTGAATAACGATTCTCAGGATGCACATAGGTTCAGAGCTCTCGTGCTTATTAAGGCACCGTCTGTAAATAATGACTGCGCCAAGGTACATTAGGTAGACGGCCAAATGCCGAATTTAGGAACACACTTCCGACACGAGAGACTCGAGAATTATGACGTGCCGTCGAAATTTCCCTTTATTCGGTTGAGAAATAACGATGCCCTGACTGTTGGCCGTGCATCAAGGCTATTTACGCGGTAAATATAAGGATAATCATTGTCTGCCGTTCTTGCAATTCCTTTGCGAGAGGAAACAATCGGACCGAGAGATTGAAATTATGAAGTTACATCGTTAAGCCATTTATCTTTTACAATATCATGTGAAAAATTGCACCGTATTCGTACAAATGGGAGTATTTTGAGTCCGGCCACTGTTTCATCTATTTAAAGTGATTCAAAAACTCTAAAAAAATAAAAATTCATGAATATCCTTTCAAGTTTGTAGAATAATGTTTGTACTTTATTTTAGAAAAAGATAAAATATAAGGAGTGGAGGACCTTTCAAAGTTACGAGAAATTTTTTTGGATAGAAATCGGACTCGAAATATTCCCGCTTGTACGGAACGGGTTAATATCGAGTTAATATTAATATTGAGTACGTGAACATTTCGGAACACTTATCCGTCTCGCGAAGAAAATTCGCTACGTTTCCCGGAATATATCGTCGAGATGGAACCAGTACGCTCTCGATCTAGAAAACGATATTTCTCGCGATCCACGAGTCAATTCGAGTCGGCCGGCTTTGATAAAGCGGCGAGCGGAGCGGAGATGGCGGCGTTAAAAGATGAGAAAAGTTGGAACGAATGTTCTTGACGCAGGACTCTCGCCAAATACGAATCCTGTCCGGCACGTATATGCACGTGTGCACGTGTACACGTGTTTACGCGCGCTTAACCGACAGTGAAGAAGCATTACCGACAGGCACGCCGCACCGCTTGCAATATTGAGCTACCCTCGGGGTATACGTCGTAATTAAAGCGCTGAATTATTCGTTGACTTGTTAAAGCCGGGGTGAGAATGTCGTTAGCACCAGCGAGGACCAGTGCGCGCGTAAACAGACAACTCCGGTCGTGAATTATATGTCGTTCGTCCGTCTACGACAGAGCCCTCTGCCCAGTGTCAATATTATCCGAAACCTGAGGAGAATCCCTCAGAAAGGGCAAAGGGCTATCGCTCATGTCGTCGTTACAGGCAAGCAAAACGCCTTTGTTTCCCCATTGTCTAACCCTTTCATTACCAAGTCCTAAGAGAGATATTCGGTTACCGTTCAATAGATAGTCAGGGAGGACGAGTGTGGCTCTTAATAATTTAGTAACAGATTGGATAAGGACGAGGGAAGGGAAGAAAGGAGAGATACAATCGACGATCAAACGCGATCCTGTTTGGTCGACGTCTTTATTGTCCGATTGCATGTTCGAACTGTAATTACCGGTATTACTCTGTTACCACTCGAAGGATCACCCTCGAGCAGCGACGATCTAGGATGCGCGAGCTAATGCTTCGAAACCATTAAATTAATGCGGAATTTATGCGAACACGGAATACCCATTGTCGGGGATTGAGCGTTAATAATGCCCGATTATTTGATCGGAATTGCATTCAATTATCTGCGCTTTGCAATAATATCTGATTTATGTTAATTATCGAATAGAATTAGCTCGTGGCACTTATGACGCTTCAGTGTCGTTGAAAACGATGACGACTCTAACGTTGAGCGTTGCCGATTTGATCAGATGCAGTCAGAAGCCACGCGATCGATTGGTTCGCAACCGTTGTTAATATTTCTCCCTGCAAATCGACGGATTCGCCATTTACGGAGCGCCGTCGGGCGAGAGAAAAATTGCCCGGGCGACGTGCGTTCGCGCGGTCGTAAAACTGATTAAAAGTGAATTTCCATAATAATTAATCTCCGGCGTTTTTATTAATGAAACGTATACGCTCGCGTCCTCCGCGTTTCGTGTACATCAACATTAATTCACGGCCACACGAGAGACATTGAAGCGACGATGCCCGATGTAAACACCCCCGTGTGAAATACATGCATGAGACACGTTTCGCGCAGCTCATTCGCCCCATCCCCTTTCCTCTCTACCTTCCATTCTGTCTCTCATTCTCTTCCTACCCTCTCTTCCTCCTCTCTCTCTATCTCTCTCCCTTTCTATTTTATCCACCCCTTCGTATGTCAATATTATCCGAGAACCACCCTCGCTGTCAGTACTTTCGTGCGTGTCAGGCGTGAAAAATGAGTCGGTATTTTTCTCCCGATATGGAAAAAATACCGGGAAACGATAGAATTTTTTCGCTACGGCCAAAAAGAATTTCTTTTTACTGCACATAAATTTTTAAGTGATATTTATAGATTGCGAACGGCGTCGAGGCCATCATCTGCAATGGATGACGAGAATAAAACACGTTACGCGGAGACTTTTACGTTCCGCGTTTCCATGTTGCCGAAAGCGAAGAAATATATGCTAATGTAAACATAGTCTTTTACGGTTTGCAGTTGCTGTTACAAAAATTGTTCAATATCCTTGTGTTCGGAGCATAAATTCCCATTTTAACACGGCTGTTGGTCTCTCTCGATGTATTCAGCGAGCATGCTCCAAAATGCAAAATTGACAGCGCCAACTCTATCTATAATTCATGAATTTACGAAGTGAAATGCTTATCCGCAACTTTCTTACACGACGCCGATGCAATTTCGAGTTTCAGATGCGAAAACGATGCAAGAGAGAGAGGGAGAGGGAGAGAGAGAGAAAGCGAGGCTGCACTTTAAATAATTATTTTGCCGCAGGAGTACGGCGACAAGTGCACAAAAGCGTGCTCCAAAGTTGCAATTTGAATCGGGAGTTCGCACGAGAGACCGTACGAGAGTTGGCAGTGCATTGCCGCGATTTAATCGTTATCGTCGCGCAACTGGAGGAAGAGAACTGGGGAGTTATATAAACGGCTGCAGCGAACGGATCTTCTCTGTCGATGATACAATAGAATTACTTGCGAAAGCGGCAAGAGAGAGAGAAAGAGAAAGAGCGTATATACGGTTGGCAACAATGCCGACTCATAATTGATACACTTCCATTGTTATCATCGCTAAACAGTGTCCACTCCCGGGGGTAACTCGGCGTGGCTGCCGAGCCGCGCGAGGGGGCGAGGCGTAGTGCGAGCCACTTTGTTCTACGTCGTCCGTAAGTCCAATTAATTAAATCGGTAATTACATTCCCCCGGCCGAGTGCCGGGGATGCCGACTGGGCCGGGCATCTCTTTCGCGAGATGCAAACGTCGCAGATGCACTCGCGCGTGCCGATTGTGCCGGCTCGGTATTTTATTCAACCAACAACGGGGGTAGAATCTTCTATTCTGTTCCGAGAAACGATTCGCTCCGTCTTTCTATCCGGCAACTCGATTACGCCGAGTTAGGCTTTTACTCATCCCCTCTGAGCGATCTTCTTTTCTTTCTTCCCGTTCTTAATTACTCTCGATTCTATAAAACAGGAGGATTGTCGGTCCTCCGCGTGTCACGGCTATTCTTATCTACATAATTGAAAGCTGTAACTTGTTATTCTCAAATACGAGCCGATTCTATATAACCTTGCACAATAATTATCTAGCTCTCTCTATGGCCGATTTTACGTGTCGATTATCGGCTCTCAGTGAATAAACAAGTTAATGCCTTTTTGATGATTAGCCGCGCAGCGTTACAGCATTGTTACGCCTATATTGAGGTGCACAATATCGAGGCAAATATAATCACTTTGTTCGCTTATGCGGCAGGTAATAATTGCGTGTCGATGGAAATCTTTCAAGTGTAGTGGATATACGATCGCTTGTGCGTGAATTCGCCGGTCTTTATTTATCCCGAATAAATACGTATTTTCATCAAAGTCCTACCGAAATGTAAATCGTAATTATCCACATACTGCGGACGCGTAGCACGTTGATTTATCGCGGCTAGAATTGACGTCGGAATTAAATACTCGTAAGCTCTGCACGCTCGTTTCTCCTGCCCTTGACTTACCTGACGCACCCTCCATCCATCTCTCACCGCCAAAATCGCCTTGTAAACCTCGTCTCGATTGTCGTTCCGACGACTCGTTTAATTTAGATTTAATTCGGGACGCAGATTCAAAGAAAATTGGATGCGAAACTAGTTTAGCTTTTTGATCCCCGGAGGGCTGTGAAAACTGAATATCATTTGCGCCCGCCGCCAGATTATACACAAGACAAGTGTTGAAACGCTTGCCGGCGCGCTGAATCTTTCATTCACATACCTGAGAGCACATGCTGATTGGCCGCGGTCCCGACAAGTTGAATATGAAGCAGCGGCAGTGAAGGCAGTTCAGAAATGCTAATCGCGCATGCATACTGTTTTCGTGCGTCCCGTCGGAGCGAAACACAGTTCCGCAAAAATTTCTGGCGTAAAACGAAATGTGGCGGAACGTCCGTAATAAACGCTTCAGCTGATTTCCGCGGTAGCGAATATTTCGTTCCTGAAGCCTCTATTGCAACATATTTTTTCCGCAAATATATGCGATATTCATTCAGCTCGGGCCTTCCTCTTAATTTAATTTTCTTGTTTTTTTTTTTTCGTTAGCGCAACATCGCCATGTATTCCAGTTTCAGATACTCGGATTACATTTCGCTTCATAATTATATAAAATTTAATTTTTATAAAAATTAGACCTGCCCGCTTTATCCACGAAGGGATTGAAACCGATTTAAATTACTTTCAGTAAATATCATATTCGAGGTAATTTCTTGGAAATGTATAATATGTGATAAATTGTAATTTATGTCTCTAATGGGACATACTTTTACTCTTTCGCTGCTTAAAATTCAGCAGCTTTTATTCTGTTTGAATATTCTTACCGCGGCGGGTCGTGCGCTGACGAGTAAATATTCATTATCCATACGCCGTTAACAAGCAGCCTCTTAATAAACGTCACAACTTTAATTCCCGCGAGTGACGCTAGACTTTATAATTGACGTTGTTGTAATTTTAAGTCAAGATCGTCCCATCTTCCGAATGGCAAAATTTACTTCGTATGCGCCCGAGTTTTACAACGCGTCGTTTTTACAACTCTTCGTCACAGTTCGTACATATCGCGCTTATTAAATCATGAAAATGTTTATTGCTCCTTCTAGGTATCCTTATATCGCAAAGCGCAATTGCGAGAGGGCCCTTTTAGGACCGACTGACGACGTTAACGATGTGTCTCTCCTGTTTTTCCCCTCCGACAGATTTTCATATTTCAGCGACAAGAATGCGCGGTCTCTCTTGAAGAGAGAATCTCGTTGACTACCCTCGAAATAACGTCTCCCGGGTGCATCTGCATTATTTGTCTTTCCGCGGCCGGAAATGGCAATATCGTGCGACATCCTAGTTGCTAGTTAAGTGCAAACGAGGTCATGGACCGGCGGCGCACAATTTCGCGGAGGAATGCGCGTTTCGCTCATCCGGGCGAGCGAGACGAGCAAATTTAGCGTGGCGAAATCAAATCTTACTCTCGGTCTTGCCTGTGCCCGTGCAAACCCGAGTATTTTTTCCTTAAGGAAAACCGTCGCAAATTTATAGCGTTTTCCGCGCCCGTAACGCGATATTAGAGAAAACCACCGGGGAAACATGACGCGCCATAACGGCACCGACGTGAAGGAGGTTTAAATCGCTCATAAAACGACATCGTCTGTCGTCGTGCGACCATAATATTTTTCCTATCGGAAGTCCTGCGACAGAATTTCAAATTCGTTTACCGAGGCAGTCAGTGAACGGAAGGATACGCGTTCTTTAAATCCCTCTCACGTCGTTGGCGTCACGCAGGTCGTCTGTCCAGAGGTTCTCGAAAGAATGGATTCCTCAACCTCACAATTCTAAAGCTAAACGGTTCTGGCATCATAAAATGTGACGATTCGAATTTTATTTTATTCTAATATAATATAATTGTATTCCTAAGTAAAGTATTATTTTCGATATAAGTTCGAAGAAATTTTCTTTTATTGTAATCATTACCATCATACATCATAAGCTTCTATAATTTTAGACACGTATATATTTCTTATTTGGCGAACAGGTGAATATCACCTTTGATTTAAACGGAAAATGTGATGAAAAATTAATTATTAAGGCGCGTCGATTCGTGCGCAAAGATAGCTTTTCTAAATGGGAAATCGATTCCGTTTGCAAAGCTGCGAGAATATCGGAATCACGCGCTCCGTTTAGACCCTTTAGATCCTTCTCACGTCGTTGGTGTCACGCAAGTCTCGCTCCACGGATTTCCGGAGGGAGAAAAATCCCCGGGTAACAAGGCTGCACCACTTATAAGAGGCTGCGATTACGTATTCTGTCCCGAGGACCGTTTACAAAGCTACACGAACCTTCAACACCATGCGTTTCAGTCTTCTGATCCCTTCGTTCATCCTTCATATCCTCCCGCCGATTTTTTTTACGTTCGATCAGTCTTTATCGCAATACCCTTTAAAACAATTGCGATCATGAAAAAATTTTCTCTAAAGCTATGTCTCTTTTTAAATTCTTTAAATGAAATAAAACTCTCTCTCATGAAAAAAACAGTTTTGCTGAAGTATCTAGCTAGTTACAGATTTGACAATAATTTTATTAAACCAAAATAATTATGTACGTTTAATCATGGATGATGCAAAACGTTTTAATACTTCAGCAGCCAGTTTGAACGTCATACATAATTATTTTTACAGTTTAAATAAATTTATTTTTATCTCTGTATCTAGCTAAATTGTTATCTATTTTTATTTTTAATATTTTTAACTCTTCTAATAATTGCGATTATTAACTATTAATAATTGCATAACTGAGTGTTGTAATTTATAATTAAGTCTTAACTGTGCATGCTTTAAAATTAAATTATCGATTTTGAAATTTTTTTCGAGAAAACTTTCGAGTTTCTATCCTTTAATTCTCCATCAAAGTAAAATAGACTTTTAAAATGAGTAATAATGCACGCTTTTTACTCTCAGCTCTTAGCCTTTATTAAGTCTTTTTTTCGGTGAGCTTGCCTACTAGCGCTTTGACAAAGTTAATCGATCCCTTCTTATCTTAACGAGAAGCGGAGAGAAATAAATTATGTCCCCGCAACTACGATACTCTTGGTCCGACGAAGTTATCAAAGTTGCGGACGCGCATCTTGCAACTAGCGTCGGCGAGGAAGATGAGAATCACGAGGAGATGGGCGACAGTAGAGAATTGCGGCGCAAAGAAAGGAACGCCTGTGATAGCAACTTCGATGTATGAGAATTTACGAGATAACGGGTAAAGTTCAACACGCAAGATTAATAATGGATGACTTATATCCCTTACGTATTTATTTGTTCGGAAGCCTTATGCCTCTGCTTTTTGCTTTCATGTCATCACAAAGCGATCCAATATTGTTTCATATCAATTATTATCAAGCGACAATATTGAATTAACGTTTTTCATTTTGCTTTCTCGACAAAAATTTCAAAACCGATAATTTTGAAGCATGCAAAATAAGACTTAATTATAAATTATAACAGTTGAAGAATTATTAATTAATAATTGCAATTACTGGAAGAATTCAGAATATTAAAAATAAAAATAGATAACACATCTGGAAAAAGATAGATAACACATACAAACAAAAGCGCGCAATCAAGCGTTTGATTATTTATGAGCACAATTTTGAAAACATAAAGTAATTTTTACTTCTCCTTGTTATAACGCCTGTATCTGTAAGCGCGGTCCAAAGACGCCTCGAGAGATCCGCGAGAGATTTGTTAGGATATATAAGAGTCCGCTAAATCCAATTACTGATACCCCGACTAGTACTTTCACCCGAGAACAAACTTTTTATCAGCGCCGCCATCTCTTCCCGGTTTTAGCACCGTGTCGCTGAAGATTTGCATAATCCGCTTCTTCCGAGCCTACTGAACTTCATCGTCTTCTTTTTTCTCATCTCCCCTCTGGCTTCCGTGTCTTGGTCACCTTTTTCCTCCCCTTCCTCTCTTCGCAGTATCACTAAAGGCTTCATCGATTCGAACCTCACGTCCTTCACTTTGCTCTCTCTCTCTCTCTCTCTCTCTCTCTCTCTCTCTCTCTCTCACACACACACACACACACACACTCTCTCTCTCTCTCTCTCTCTCTCTCTCTCTCGATAGCTCGAAAGTTTCCCTCTTCCGAACAGAAGTTTCGCGAAAGATCTTCGTTTTACTCGCGGCCCGAGTTATTCGTTCAAGTTCCATCTTTCCCTTCGAGGGCCGCAATGTCAGGACATCCATTAACGAAGTCATTTTATCTCAATAACCGCTCGTCTCTTCGCGTCGCGAATTAATGTTTCTAGGTATTTCTTGTTCCTGTTTGCCCGTCTCGCGGTCTAATGCCCCCCGACATCTCTCCCCGTTCTCGATTATCATCGACCCGCGTGAGCGGCCTTGAGCAGTTTTGCGTTGCTCTTTGAAGCCGTCCTTCCCTCTGTTCCGACAACCTGAACAAATATCACAATCAAAGTGCAGACGTCAACGCGTATTGTCTGCAACAGTTACTATCGTGCAGAAGCGAGGATGATTAAACACGAGCCGGTTTGTTTACACGGGGTAAATACTATTCTACCAAGGGTGCATCGCTCTCTGGTCTCCCCCGCCGAAGTCTCTGAAAACAAGATGCAACTACGTAACCCGTAGTCTCTTTGTTTCTTTAAAAAGTTTCGCGTTTCCCGTATGGATTTTTCCTTCGTTCAAACGACGCTACCATCGCAGCCACACAAGAATCGTTAAAATATCGCGAGCGCAGTTTCTCCGTATGCATTCTCTGGAAATATTTTTACAGGGATAGTACACATTCCATACGTGAGAAGGAATATTTTAGAGGCACGTACGAGCTTCGCAAATACTAAATATTCATATCGAACAAGTTCAATAACGCGGATATAACAGTCAAGCGAGTTAAAGCCTCCTTCGGCGTCGCTTTACAGCTTCGATTATTTAACGAACTGTATAAATTTATGTTGCCATTAGCATTTTTGCGCGTGGTATCGGTCCTTATATATTTCTCTTGTTTTTCCTCTCGCGTTTACATAATGCGGCGCTCGAAGTACCGCTCCGATACTGAGATTAACGCGACACGATCGGAACACGTGCGCGCCGCGGGCGGTTGTCGGGTGATTTGAGGAAGCCACCACGATAGCGCACCCCGATCACGTAAGTACGAAATTCTCGACCTGTGAAACTGAAATTTGAGCCAATTGGACAGGAGTTTATTCGATTTTTTGGCGGGACGTATTCGATCAAAGCTCGCGATGTCGCTCCCGAACTCGCTGATATAATAGTTCATACCTTCGCGGAAGCTTTATGGAAATGTCTGTTTGATTGTGCCGTAACCGTCAAGCACCTCGGTCAAAGGAATACGGTCTCTCGAGCCGGAAAGCACAATACGAGTTATAACTGCGTCCGAATTTGCTAGACGCAAAGACGGAAACTGGAGACGGGTTTGTTCATAATTAGGTAAGTATACAAACCGGTGATGCTGCGTTTAGAGAAGACACGGTCCTCTCAGGCACGTTTATCCGCGCGTATATTTTTCCTACCGTTTGATCCGGTAATAGAGCATGATGGACGACTGGCATGACGATTGCGTTAAAATTTTATCGGATACCAAGGCATATTTTATGACGCGAGGCACACTGTGCAGAGAATTTCTTTGTGAGTCGCTCTCTGCGAGCGATTACGGTGTCGCTTCGGGTAAATCGCTGGTATATTTCGCGGTCACCGAATTACTATCATCCGCGGTAAATGGACTGTAGATTGGAAGCCCGCCCGAAACGCCAGATCCTCTTGATCGCGCTACGGGATTGAAAATTCAACGTTGATTCACGGGCTGCCGCAGTCGCGGGATTATCGCGCACGACTCACCCACACAGCGCTCGCCGATATTTTCACTGTTGGCGTGCTGAAAAATATTTAGCCTCCATTTTCCATATAATATCAAAATAAACTGAAAAGAGGTTGGGTTTCAATTTTATTCTCGGCTGTAAAAAAGTGCGCTGAAAGGCGCTCATTGATCACCCCTGGAAATAACGCGGAAAAACTTGATGCATCGTTTTTTGAAAGAAAAAAATGCTTGGCTGTCGTTTAACGACACGTAGGTGAAGAAAATTGTTATTCTCGATGACCGATTCATAAATTTAATTGAGCGATTAATATACTGTGGAATTTCATAGCGACTGTATAATTTTATCGTTTTATCTTATCCACATGATAAGAAATTGTATTTGACGGATATGGGAATAGGATCAAGTGTTAAGCAGTAATAATTGGCTTTATCGGACAGAGTTTTACAAAAACGTTCGTTTATCGCGATTATTCGTATTTTGCCAATTATACGTTCGAAGTGCGGACGCGGGTGAAGTGTATCAGTGTAGAAATCGCTGATCTAATTGTTTTCCGATCGATGTTCTTACGCGGACAGCAGTTTCCGGAAGTGGATGCTGCAACGTAATCATTGTGGGCTCCAGCACGAGAAAACGTTTAATAACGCGTCGAATACCGAGATTCACCGGAAGTTTAATTGCTAAGCCGGCGAAGGCGCTCCGTCTTCGGCGATTGGTTTCGAACGTTCTCTAACGGGGTTTTTGCTGTAACCGCCGGTTCCACGATGAAAACGCAATTATCCAACGAATCGCTCGTTGGGTAGCTATTTTAGCTTCGCAAGCCGCAAGGACCCGCTCCTCTTTCCTTATAATGATCACAAAGTAATGAAAACATTTCAAAAAACAAAAGAAAGGAATATTAAGAGAAAATGTGAATCAAAGTGCGATTGTTGATGCACAAATTTTTATTCAATACAAAGTCCGAATAGTGATCAAAATGATGTAATTGATTCTTTCAGTTATGAACGTTTTTCGTTGCTCAGCTTCAAGCCATCTTCAACATAATTCTGATACATTACATATAGTGTTCATACGTTCTCCACTTTTTATTGAATAAAAATTTGTGCACCAACAGCCGCGCTTTGACTCACATTTGCTCTTAATGCTCCTTTCTTTTGTTTTCTAAATTTTAAGAGTCATTATTATTATTTTTTTAAAAACATTTCAGTCGTTTGCGAAAAAATTAAAGGGTTAAAACATGAGGATGTATAATGTATGTGCAAAATTGACAAATGTAACAACTGATAAATTTGCTATTTGATAGAAAAAGTCATTATTGTTCTCAGAAACATTGTTCTCAGAATAACAGAGAGTTTCAAGATATGTCTTGTTAACCTCTATTAAGCTAGCGGGATCAAGTTAGTAAAATCAAACCGGATATGTTGGAATATTTGGAATTTATTTTGTAATAAATTGTTCATTTTCAGCAATTGTTTCAATTGCTTCAAAATTGCAGCAATATTATCAAAAAAGAAGATAGTTTTCCTGTTGTTTAATAAAAAATACGCATTTATTTTTAAATTACTTTCAATATACAAATATAGTTTCGTTCATTTTTGCTCCTGTTCTTTTTATTTTAAAGTGAATCTGCCATTTTAATATTATATTAAGCTAACTGTTACATCGCCACGGTTTTTTTCAAAATGACACATAGTACAAAAGTATCTACGATTTAGTACAAAATAAGTGCTAAATATTCCAACAGATCCGATTTGATTTTGCTGACTTGGTCCTGCTAGCTTAGTAAAGGTTCTTAGCAAGACATTCCATGTTTAGCGAAAATTTAACGAGTTACGGCATCCCATCTTATTTATTGAGACCGACGGGAGCCTTTCATCCTTATGATCGATGGTTATAAGCAAGTTCTGCGATTAGGCACTCTCTCTGTGCAAGCGGTTTATATAATGCATTAAGGTATGCAATCTACCGATATCCGACGTCCATCGTCCATTCGCCAACTACGATTGGCTAGTTATGCCGCTGCTAAGATATGCAAAATTCGATTTCGCTTGCGGTCGCGCGGCATCCAAGATGCCGCGCTATCCGGGCATAATTCAACCCCGCTTTGCAAAATGCATACCCGAATTTCGCTTTGTCCGATACACCTACGTTTCCGCCGACATCATTGACGGACGTTGCGTGAATGACGTGGTATTGCAGCGTGACCGATTTCAAGACAGGTAACAGGATGCAACTTTTATGCCGCGACAGGAGAACGCTTGGGAAAGCGGCAATCGATACGCCCATCGAATTTTGCGTTTGCAGCGGATTTATTCTAAATTAAATACGCGGCACATCATGCGTAAGTTATTACGTTTTCCGTCGTCGATGGCGATGAAAACGCGCTCGAAGTGGATATTAACTAACGATTAATAAACTCAATTCGCGTTAGCGGAGTTGGTTATCATCTCTTTCGAAAGGTGATCGCGAAAATTATTGCGCGTAAATCCGGGCGTTCGGTGTAATTTGCAATTTTTAACCGGCGCAGCAAACGAGTCGATCGAGCTCGACCATTATCGAGAGCACTCACCGCGCTTCGTCCTCAGTGACTTCGCACTCTCACCTCTTCGTTACGAGCGTTTTCATCGTGTTTGCTCCTTTTTCACGAGAGTAACTCCGATATAGGTGAAGTATAGGTATGCAACAAATGCGCTGTTCGACGAACAGTCGACAGCGAGAAGCGCGATCATTAGACAGCAGAAGTCAATTGGTTCCCGCTGTTTTAAGAGCCGAGCGCTCGATCGGTTTCTCCAAAGGGCCGCGGATAAAAGGGATTTATCGATAGATGGATCGAATAGCTCGCGGCGTTTTTCATCTCCTCGAACTCGAGGGACTCGTAAGGAACGAAGGATCTATTTTATGAAACGAAGAGAACGAAGATTCGATTTCAATTTTACGCAATGGACCCGCACACGCAATAAATAATAAATATCTCGTGGGAGAGACTCGTGCGACCTGTACGCGCCGTCACGCGTCATCATACGTTTTATAAAGACCTTTTTATGGAGTCGTAAACTGTGTATCGTATTTTATTTTTTCCATTTGAAAGCACATCGAACTGGTTAAGCGCTCATATCATGGCAATATTAAAAACGTATTATTAATTTTTTTGCCACAAGATATCTCGATATATAATATGCGTGGATGTGTCTAAGTAGATATAATGTTAATTATCATTTTTTATTAGAAATATAATAATCTCAGTGAGATATCGATATGCTTTATCACTTTCAATGGAAAAACGGACGGATTAACGCACGGAATGGTTTTGCTGAAGTATCTAAAAATTTAGCTAGATACAAATTCGAAAACTTGTTTGGACCATCAGTATAATTATGCTGGACGTTCAAACTATTTGCTAGAACGTCTTTGCCTTCCTCATTGTTCCTACATAATTATTTTGACAGTCTAAGAAAATTATTTTTAGATCTGTATCTAGCTAAATTTTTAGATCGCGTTAGCAAAAACCATTCTTTTTGTGTGTTTTTCTGGAAAAAAACGACATAACTTGATGAACATCAGATATGATTTACGAAGCCTTCAGTATAAATCTTTCGCCGTTATCAAGCTATCAACGTGAGTAATAACCTGCATCGTGTCATTTACTAAATCGACTGAATTGCCATCCGTTCTATTTCTCGAGGAACGAGTAAATATGGGCAGTCATTGTACTCGCATGCAGCAGTTCGCGAACGTTCGCGCGGCCGTATTTCGCACAGTTATTTCGGCGATAAAATATTTATTATCCACGCGGTAGCGATACAACCGGTGGAAGAATGGCCCTAGATTCAGAGAATGAGAATACACACTCTCGTTGATTTCTTTGATCCCTCATGGCCGCGCCGCGTCGTAAATCTCGCGTTTCTCGCCGTTAATATTAGACGCAAGTAGCGAAAAATACCTGAAACTCTTACGTTTAATTTAATTCGAGCGTGAAGAGATTGGGTATACGTCAGGAGTTAAATTTAAATTATAAAGTTTCCGAGGCGAGAGTCTAAATTGTTCCCGACGGCCCTCGTTCGTTCTATCGATCATCGGTATTCCGAAAACGTTTCGTTCGCCGCACGTCCGCGGAAGGATCGCTATCTTTATGAGCTTCCTAAACCCCGATGGCTCACACGCGAAGGCAAGAGCCGCGATAGAGATTCCGCTTTGTAGACGCCGCGTCTGGGACGGGATGTCGGGGAAAAACGGGGAGAAAGGAGCCGGGGATTTTGGGCGCGCAAAAAAGGAAGGGACACCGAGGACAACATCGACTGCCTCCTGATTTATAAGGATGGAGGATTTGCCCCAGCTTCTTGTTTATCTCGTCACGGCTGGCCGTAATTTTTCTCCGACGATCGAGTAACCCCCGCGCCATCCTCCCCATTTGACATCTGGTCGACTCTTCAATTGTACCCCTGTCTCTCGTTGTTCTTCTTCTGGCACATAAATGAACCCCTCTGAGTTTTCAATCGCGCCCGGCAAGATGGATATCATCCAGCGGTACATGCTTCTGCGGAATGCTGACCCACTTGCCGGGAACCGACCGATTGTCGCCACACCCTCCTGGCGGGAAACACTTTAATCGTGTTACGCGTCCTCCTTTTTCTCCCAGTTCGCTTCCCGGGGACAGCGTGAACGAAATTCGTCGCGTTGTTTTGCGAATTGTTAGCCCGCTTGGCCGGGTAATTCGCAAACTGTTATTGAAAGTACCGCTCTTTGTGTCTAATTAATACTGCAGCTTAACATGCAACGAGAGCAACTCTGCGAAATGGCTGGCTGCGCTAATTATTTATTCAAGTGGTTACGACGTCAAATTCCATCAAATTTTAGAGAGTTCATGTAAAGCGCGGACTTCTCTATTATATCCCTTTTTTATGTCTGTATTATATTATTATTATTATTATGAACATTTCATTTATCGTTCGTATTAATGGTTCATCGGACAATAATGTTGAATAATCGGCCGTTATGGATCACTTCCGACCGGACGAGTCGCATGAACCAATAAAATCGCGTTCTCGCGAGAAACCATATATCGCGTCGCGGGTGCGTTGACCTCGCGTTTTCCCCGTTTTCCGTGCGATTCTTGCGCGCAGCTACTTTCGCGCGAATCGCCCTCGTAATTTTGGACGCGCGATAAAAAGACCGGGCGCGAGCGGGATACGTTTCTCATTTTACCGTGTTTAATGGCTATCAGGGGTTGTCCGGTAGCGGGACGGCTCTGTAATTCGTCGAGGCACAACGCGGCGTGTCAGACGTGACAGGCAGCGACAGAAATTAACGGTTCCATTTGCAGGCCGGCGCATTAACTCCCGTTGCCTTGTATCACTCGTTAAAGCCGTCTCAACTCTAATTAGCAACGGCGGGAATACGGAGGTATTACGCCAGCCAGCCGGTGGATCGCATTGACCGGCTGCATTAGCCTGGTAATTTCACGGTAATGGTAATCGTCTCCGCGAGATTATAACTGTCGCAATCGGCTGCCACGCAACTCCCGGGATTTTATCGTACGATCGTCGCCGGCACGCGGCCAAATTGTCGCGACGCGGAGAATCCTTACAATAAACAATGACACGCGTATGACAATTCGCGTAAAGTTGATCGCGACTCGTGAATCTCGCCGGAAATTCTCGTATTCTCTGTTGGACAAAGTGGCTCGCATAAAATTTCGATGTCAGTTCACTCGATAGATTCCGAACTAACTCCGCCTTGATGTCATAAGGTCAATAAATATCTGCTGTAAAAATTAACTGTTATAATTTGTTCGTTTTATTGTTCCGCAAGAGGAGAATCTCGCAGTCTCATTTCAAGCTTCGAGAGATTCCTATTAACGTTTACTGTCCCCAGTCGCGATTTCCGTTTCAAAAGCAGAGAGACGGAGATATCACGTCGCGAAATCTTTCCGAAATACTTTCGGACTATAGAATCCCGTCGTGACATAGGAACATCGATAAAGAATGGCCTTCGTTGGAACGTTACGTTTTTGCACTACCGATACAATCGATAACAACCGGCATATACGCGGTGTTCATTTTTCACATGGCCACCGCCGCCAACTTCGCCAGCACACAGACCAGTGCGATAAATTCGCATTTTTATGTCCCATGCTAAAGCGGTGAAGTTAGAGAAATAAAATATGCTTGTCGAGCTTCGAGAGCCGGGAGACGTTGTAATTTTTCGAATATGCTGAAGTTTAAAGCGTACGTGCGATTTAGGTCGTGATGTTAAATCCGCACCGTCGCCCGGTGTTACATCGTTTTATTTTTTATTAATTGGACATTTCGGAATTGCAAATTTTGCAAATTGAAAATTATTTCGTAGATTGCTGCAGAAGTTGTTTATTCGTATATGTGTGAGTTTATCTTAACAATTGAAATGTTCGAATTTAAAAAAAGAATTATATTATAACATGAGAAAACATATAATATTTAATATGCAATTAACGTAATAATCTTAATGGAAATGTAATGTGCAGTCAACGGGATTTCAAGCAAGATGCGAGATGTCTATCGGCCATGACGGTTATTGCCATCAAAGCCGCTTAATGTATTAATTATGCACATACAAATCACGTATCGATTCCTTCTGACGACACGATGTTGCCTGGTATCTGTCACATTTTCTGATCTCCATTTAAAGCATACGATTGTTAAATATAAGCATCATAAAATATTACCGCTGTTCAACACGCGCGCCGATATCCACTACATGATGAGACATTTATATCGTAAAACCAACTGATCGATCATCCTCAGGTATTCCGACGTGACCTCGTCGCGTTGTATTCTTTATTCTCTCCGCGATTATAAATAGCGCGATATCCGTTGCAAATCGATATCTCGTAGTGGTCCAGTATGCCACGACGTTGACTTTGTCGCGGGCAGAGGAAAGGAAAAGGGGAAGAAAGCAAAAACACGCCCAGTGGAGTTAGAGTGAAAAGGCGAAGCGTTCACATTCATCACGCAAAAAGAAAATATATCATCGTAACTTCCGGCGGACGGAGTGTGGTTATGTAATGTATCGCGGGGCCCTTTCACGTAATTCTGCCGCGATGTGATATGCAATTACTCTGATTAATACCGTATTAATCCACTGACCGCAGTCCGCCGTGCGCTTCCCTCCTCCCCGCAATGCAGTTGAATTAACTTTGTGTTAATGTACCGGCTTAAGGATGTATCACTAACTACATAGTCCCTGCAAAAAGTTTGAAATTGGACATGTGTTACTATTTATACTTTCCATGTAAAAAATGAATACTAAAACTATATGCATATAAAACAGTTGTGTAAATAACTTTAACGACAACATATTTATTTAACAATACATTTTTTAAATTTTTATTTAATTTATTTACTGTAATTGTTATTTTTTAACGTTATAATATGTTTTTTAACTTAAAAAATAATGACAGAATCTCTATTTTTTTTTTATATAAGTAATTTAAATATTTAAGATGATTTATGTAAGTATTTATGCAAAATTTCATTGCGACGCAAAGATTAATACTTTCATAAATAAACAAATGAATAAACTTTATTTATCTACAGAACAATTGATCTTTGTGCAATGAAACTTGTATAAATGATCTTGATTAATACTTATTATATATAAACCGACTGAAATTTTTGTTAATATTTTTTTAGTTTAAGTATTATAACAATAAAATTTAATAAATAATAACCTAAATAAATAATAAATTATACAGTAAATAAATTATAAAAATGTGTTCTTAAATAAATATAATGTTATTCAATTGTTTCATACACATATATATATATATATATAGTTTTAATATTTAATAAACAAAAGTGTATAAATATTACAAGTGCATAAATAATACATTTCCAAATTTCAAACTTCTTTCAGGGACTATACCAGTGACACATCCTTAACGCCGAGTTCTCAATCTGCACGTTGCGGTGTACGACGTGCAAGCGAATACGTCTACCTCGTTGCGTGCATGCGACGTGGTTTGCGATACTAAAAAAGATATTACTTACATGATTATCATGCTGGTTGATACGAGGTGATTCGCTTTTTTTTTTTCCCCTCGCGTGCTGGACACACCCGGCTTCTCGCACGTACGCTCTACGTCGCGAGTGTCGCGATAACGAGTCCAACGTTTCAATCAATCATGATCAAGCGGGACTCGCTTTATAACTATACCTTGCTCGGTGTGAAAAGTGTCTGACCTGATTAGGAGGAATGAAGGAATGTCCGGCGGAACCGGTAGAAGGAGAAATTGTTTTACGCGGGTGACTTTAACCGTCGCGACGCGACGCGACGTCTTTCCGAGATATTCCATGTCAAACGCTACCGCATGTAAATGCCGGTCGTGCGAGACAAGTCCGGAATGTAAATTCGACCGACAATTGTAATTCCCGTTATCTTCGTCGTTTAATAAGGATTTCCGTCTACCGCGAGCCCGACACCGGAGCCGCTGCACGAATTGCTTGCGTTGGAGGTATAATTGAAGCGCGAAATTATACGTGCCAGCATTAAAATTTTCGACACGCGGTCCATTCAAATTTTGCGCGATCATTTCGCGGGCGTGCAAATTGAAAAAAATTTTTTTTTCGCCGTTGGCGAACAAAAAATTGTGCAGATGTCAAAGAACTTTAATTTATGGAGATGTCATTTCCGCGAGCTGCATAGCGGAGAATAGCAATTAGCTTGTGCCGGGGTGAGCGGGGAGGAAAAAAAGTGTATCGACAACTTGGCAAAAAATATCTACGGAGAATCGTAGATTTTATAAGCGGATATTAACAACGTAATCGAATAAACGGAATTTTATTCGAGCGAAACGCTTTCTCGCAGTTTCTATTAGGCGGCGCAATTTCGCCGTGAATCGATTCGCTCGCGTTTCTATGACTTCTGATTTTAAGCGACCGCAGTATGGCGTCGCCTCTCGCCGCGCCCTCGTCTCGAAATTAAATCCAAGCGAAACACGGTGTCTTACCACCGCGGCGTTACAACTTAATACTATTAAGCGATGAAGTTTGCTGTCTGCACCGAGCTCCCGCAACTCCCGAAACAGTCGTTTCTATCGCGGGCGCCTTTGCTGCGGTCCCGAGATCGTGCTGTAACATCGGATTATCGTAGCATCGAGATCTTTCGGTCAGGGAACCAAGGTCTGCAAGACCTCCCGACAGCGTATTTGGGAATTGCTGGAGCTATGGCGAATTACGTTCATAGTACGGTTCTATCCGGAGCGGTTACCGTCGACATACCGCTCTCAAAATCTACGAAACTTCGAGACTTTCCGAGAGGTTCCCTTGTTCTAATTACTTACTCACAAATGAGTTAAACTTAATATGGAACGTATCGTGAGATGTATCGTATTAGCATTTATAGATGCTGGTAACTTGGACTAATTTAAACTCAATTTTCCCTCAAGGAAAACGTTGAGAGAGATCAATAGCTTTTGAGGTAGAAGTTAATTGAGGAAGTTAATTGAAAATTGATGACTTTCTGGAATTAAGCTTCGAAGGCATAAAGAGACGGTAGATTTTTGCATCTTTACTTTATTTAAATGGACTTTATATTATTTTAATACAACGGAAAGAACGGTTTTGCTGAAGTATTTAAAAATTTAGCTGGATATAAATCAGAAGAATAATTTTGTTAAACTATCAAAGTAATTATATAGAACGCTCAAACTGGTTGCTAGAATGTCAAAATTTTTTTGTAGCATTGCTTATTATGTTTAAGGTTTCAACAAAATTATTTTGATGAGTCAACAAAATCATTTTCAGACCTGTATTCAGTAAAATTTTAAATATCTCAGCAAAATCATTCTTTCTGTGTAGATACTCTGAAAATAATTTTGTTTGGATCATCAAAATAATTACATAGAATGTTCAAATTGGTTGCTAAAAACTTTTGCAGCTTTGTCAACATTTGAACATATGTTCAGTATTTCAACATATGTTCTATATTTTGTTGTTTTGATAATTCAGCGAAATTGTTCGGATCTTTGTGGCTAGATTTTTGGATATTTCAGCAAAATCTCGTGCTTTTCATGTAGAGATAGAAAATTAAAGACAAATAAAAATATCTCTTAATTCTTCCGTTAAAGTAACATTTAGATTGATCAAAGAATCCTTAGACGATAGATAAATTACATGCTCTGCTTATATTGTAATTGATCAATTAATAATTAATAATTACTCAATTAAGGACACCGATACCGATTAACTTATTTTTTTTTATTAAAAGCGAATACGCGTTTGGTTTGCGAAATCCATTCAATTATTCTATGGCACTTTCTACAATGTGCTTCTACTTCTGCAAATCGGATCATGGGAATCTAATCGGGAGGCAGGAACTCGTTGCGGAAACCGCATCGCCCGTGGGGGCCACAGGTGTCGGAGTGATACGAGAATTGCCCCCCCCCCCCTCCCCGATCCTTCGTATTCCCGTAACACCCTTAGTTTCGCCTCCTTTTCCACGGGCAAGCGGAAGTAAGTTTTCTCAACTACGAGAATGACACTGCTCGGTTGTTTGTTATACGAGAAGCGGCGGGTGAAATTAGTCGTCGTTCCGCCGGCAGCAACGAGCCAGCCCCGTTTCTATGTTCTTCCGACCCTCCTTACGGTGTCCTGACAAACCTACGAGCACATAGCGCGCTCCATTCCTCCCGGATTCACCCCGAGGAACACGCAAATGGCTTCATTATAACGAGCACATCTTGGGGTCGACCGTTTGGCTCGGGCGCTCGCGCTCGTTCGCGTTCCATTTATCCTGTACTTGCCGTAAACCTCTTAATCTACGATACCATAGGAAAGATTAATCCTCAAGACGTAACTTTTTCATCCTCTAAGCTAACATCGGTCTTACGCGCCACCGCGATAATTTTCCCGGTTATTACTCACGGAGGAAAAGCCGCATCAAAAGTTTTAATTTTAATCTTTAAATCTAAACAGGCTCTATCGCCTCGAGCGTTACCTCCTTTACGCTTCGCATCAATTCCCGTCAACGTGAGAGCACTCACTTCCGCACAAATGGATCGCGCTCCGTGTCCGATTTCGATCCCGTTATTCAACATTTCGCTGGGAATTCTCGCGCCAGTCCGTTTTGCGGACTCGATAAACAAGGGAATAAGGGAATAAGGGATAAATAAGGAACATTATTAAGGAGACGACGTGGTACACCAGCAATATACTCGGACTTTCGTTCTCGCGGTTGGTTCTCGAGGGACGGCCGCGTTTGTGGAAACCCACCGTAGGAAATGAGTCCAACCGGGCTTAAGGGGAGTCCGTGCGACACAACGGCTGATAAACAACAACCGGCTAAGCCGGATCCTGGAATTCCTGACTCGGAATCGCCTCCGCCCGCCCCGTCCACCCCCAGCGCGGCTAACTTACGATTATCTAGGATATATGGAGCGCATTCGTTCATAACCTTTCTGTTTTTCCTCCAGCGCGAGTGAACGAAGCGCAACACATGTGTTAAGGGTGTTTTAATACCAACCCTTCCGATATCATTTAAGATACAATCCTTGGATTAACTTGTAACTTAGTCGCAATAATATTTTACCTGTAATTACACACGATATCTCGGTATATCTCGCCGTACAGCAATCTCAAATAAATTGTTTTCTCGTTCGTTGTAAATTCAGTTTGTGCGATATCGTGTTGTATATTAGAAAAAGTTACATAAATCAAATTTGTAAGTTTTTTGTGCCCTGTCACGCACGCGCGAGATATAAAAGTAAATTACCCCAAACATACTGAGCCGTGAAAACGCGTCATCTATAAACATACCGCTCCATAAACGTCACCCTTGTTCCATTTGCGCGCGCGATCGTATCCACCCGTGGTTGCTCGCTCCATATGGGACGTGCGATACGCGTAAACGACCTCGCGCATCCGGTCAGCGACGGGTCGACGTGTCTCCCGACCCTCGTCCGAGAGATGAGAGTGTGCGAATTTTTATCGAGTGTAAGACTGATTGTGAAACACTCTCGGTCCGTTTTTTCGCGTCAGCGGCGCTTTTTCGATGACGTCGTCAGCTCGTAAAGTCGCTCGCCATCACCGGACAGATTTACGGCCGACGTCGATGTTTCTCCAGCGAAACGTCGGCCCCAGGAACATCCCGGGGATTTGACCGGTCGGCTTTCCCCGGGAAAACTGCGCCCCTGCGCCCTTCTCGCCGTCGCTTAATCCGATCGAGTGCGAGTGGAAGTCAATTTTCCACTCGCACGGTTACTTGAGCGCTATCCGCGATAGCGAACGACCGCGCGAATTGTTTCTGAGCATGCAACAAACGAGTTTTCGATATGGAAGTCGCGTGAAATGTCGCGAAAATAATGCTCGCTTCTATTGCCAGCTCTCATAAATCACCGTAAATCTCAGTAGTCAGTCTTTCAAACAATCGTTCAATTTTAAATTATTCTACACAAATTGGAATGATGAATTGTTCAGGAATGCCTTCCTAAAAGCTGTGTTTGCTTAAATGGCTATTTCATTCCACTTCATTGTTTACTACACATTATCAATCCTATTGTCTTAGTCTCTTTACCGTACAATTAAATTTTAGACTGCCTTTTTACATTCTGCTGTAAAATATTTCAACTCGTTAGCAACTGATATTTATTTCTCTTTCTTTGTTTCTATTTTCATCTGTCTCTCATTATATGGTTTCTCTCACTTCTCATTAAATATTATATCCAGCTTGCATTCTTTAAGCTTCTGATATATTTCATCATTGTTATTTTTACAATTATTTTTACAGATTTTAATTATATTTATAATGTATATAATGTATCCTCTATAATGTGTTTTTATAATTTTTTTACTGATTTTTAATTATTTATAACTTTATTTATTTAACCCATTAAGATCAAACTAGCAATTAGCAAAAGGATAACAAATAAAACAAATAGGAGCATGAGAAAACATTTCTGATGTAAAAGGCACGTTACAAAAATCAATTTTGAAACTAATTGTTATAAACAAATTGTTAAACATTTACTGTAGAGGAAAATTAATATTAAATTTTTAGATTCTTCAGCAAAACCGTTCTTTCCATGCAAACGTTCATTTAAATACGCGAAATATGTAGAAGGAACGAATGGACCAGCGGAGATAACAGGATGTTTCTCAATTAACTTCACATTCTAACTATTTTAACAGAAATTTATCTTGGGGTTTAATCAGCAAAATAATTAATGTTTCCGTCGTCATGATTTACGAGCGCGGAGGCAGCGTCGTGTAAGAAGATTTTAGTGGTGCGATTTTCTCAGTGGAACTGGAAATAGCGTCTCGTCCTGGCGTCGAAATGTGGCTCGTACGACGACGCTCTTTATCGGGAAATAGAATGGGATAAAATTGGCGCCGGGATCTGGTACGTGAACTTGCGATACCGCACGAGCAGTATGAAACCGAGATAAGTTACACAGGCGTGCGTATATCGATACGAGAGAATTACCGGGAAAAAGCGAAAAGTATTACCGGAAACGTACAATGCTTTTTCACGGATCGCGTACATCATGTCTATTAGGAACGTTCGTTTTGCGGCGAACGGAATTTCTGGTAGCTCGAGATATTCAGTTTGGCGCTTCGATTAGTATTAATTCGAATTATCCAGCTGTTTCATAAAACTGATCCCGTTTCCATTACACCTGATTATCGATTCGATGCGTCCCAGGTCGATAAATACGAGTTATCCAGTTATGCGCTTACACTAGTCAGACTCAAATTGCAGTTGCAGTTCCACATCCATGTAGCATTAACGATCCTCGCGGGAACCCCGTGACACATCAACGCGTCAGCAACCCCTAACGTCCAAGTCCGGTCTGCAATCGAGCCTGGCATTCATCCTTTTGTTCGCATCCTTGGCATTGTCTCCGCCACTGATCCTTTATCCGGACTCCAGGAGTTGCCCGACCGCTGCTATATAGCCCTGACTTCCTCCTTGTCTTGAATTGTGTCCTATACAATTGCTATTTTATCGTTGTTATTATGTCGCTGCGCTCAAACGTACAGCGACATACACTTTTGGTATCGACACCGGCACTTTATTGCTTTTCAGATAATAAATCTTGAAAAAACGAAAAATAAGATCGATAATCTGGAGCTGAAATATAATACTTATAGTCGCAATCACAGACATGACAATCATGATAAATTATGGTTTCAATTATGGTTGTCTAACAAATGTGGCAAAACGCTGTATTCATAATCAAGTAATTGAATAATCATCAATAATGTGTGTGAAGTTTCGATGTGTGTGAAGCAAATGATTAGCGGAACAAATTAAATTACGCAGGAATGTTGACGTGTATGTGATGTAGCGTTATTAAAGCGTGACATAATTCATCTATTTGTGATACTATCAATTACGGATTGAAGCAAAATTGACTATACAACTTCTAATTGTTTTTTTGATCTTTATAAAAATAACAAAAAATATAAATGAGAGAGGTAGACAAATTTAAATCAGCTAAACTTATTTATCCAAATAACAAATATTCAATAAATGTTAAGCGAGATTTATAAAACGACTTAAAAAAAGTATCGACCATAATTCTATTAGTTATCGAAGATTAACTGGATTAATTGAAGCTTTATATGAAGACAATTATTACTATTTTTCTAATTTCAAAAAGTACAGGTAAGAATACAAAGAAATTAAGTATACAAGAGTGTACACAAAATCACGTATACAATTACAATTAACCGCGACTTTTTTCCTTCCAGAAACATTTGCGTACTTGTCATTCTCTCGAAATATCGTTCTTGGCTACTTAGCGTTACAAGAAAGGGCGATTGTTTGTCGGGGACACGTACGAGTGATGAGAGTCAATCGCTTCGCCGACTGTGCGCCAAACATCGGTCGCAAAAAGACGGCCGGGCTGACGAATCGACACCCCATTCTACTTACGGGCCTCTCGATTTCTGTTCGGGTCACGATGAAATATGTAGAGGAATCGCTCGACGAGGCACCTACGACGATCGCAGGCCAATTTATGTCCGTCGACGGGAAGCCACCGGTGCATTATTAATGCAGGGGGCCGATAGTTTCGCCGCGGAAGCTGCAGCTGACACGTACAAATGTCCGCAGTCACGTCATTAGTCCGAGTACACATTACTCCGACTGAGTATATCGCGGATATAACTTTTGCTGGGAAATGCATGCGACGGACTTTCGGTATCGGACTATATTTACGGCCTCACGCCGTAAGTGTTTCCGATCTCGACTTTGGTCGTTACGTTTTTCCCGTATAAAAAGATTTCGCGCGCCAAAAGTACATTACATAGCTCTAATTGATCTAACTAAACTTCGATGATTAATAGAAATCCAATGCAATGTAAGATCTCCAGAAACTCTTGAGAAATTGTGCGCAGAAATATTTAGAAACACACAAATCACATTTTATTAAATTATTTTATAGTGTAAATAAAATCTTATAATTCTTTTAATTAAAGGTAAATGCGAAGGTTTTATTATTTTAGCAAATAAATAAATTAATTAATAACTAATTAATTAAAGTAAATAATCAAAATAAATAAATAAATAATTAAATAATTTATTGGCAATAAATTGAATATTATTTAGACACGAGAGATCAGATTACTAATGTATAAATTTATAAATGGATCGAGTGTGTTGTACAATGCGATTTGACGTGCTTTCCATTAATCAACATTACAAGTTCGTGATCTATGGCCGTGAGCGTCATATTATATGAATCGACTCGGAATGTCCTATCAGCGGGAAATGCTTAGTATGATATACTCTCGCGAGTGCCAACAAAGCGCCATAAATTCCACGCACGAAATTCACAACGGCCATGTGCCAAAGTAAGCACTCCATCATCGGACGTCGCGAGAACGAGTCCGCCGGTAAACGAGTGAAATTTTAATCTCCGCTTTTCATCGGCGCTGGCCGCGACTCGATATTACGGACGGTTAACTCCGAAGTTTGTTTCGAAGAAATCCTGGGTCGGTCGTGCCGTAGCAGTTGGGGAAAACTCGTTCGTTCGTATTTATGACGGCTGCGGGAGCGTGAAACGTACGTATTAAGGGCGCTCCTGAGACTTTTCTACGGATCTTGCAGACCGCAGCTCGCGGGAGAAAGATCGAGAAAAATGGCGGAAAGCAAAACGACACCGTGCCAGACCACCGCCGGTCGTTCCCTTAAACGTGCGCGAGCAACTTTCGGATGGAAGTTTTTTCTCCCCGAGCGAAATTAAAAATGTTACAACGAGTAACGACGGCGACGCGGGGGATGTAGCAATAGAACGGGGTGTCTGAATGTGAAACATTCTATAAGCGATAGTCTAGGTTTAAATTGCGGCGACTTAACTACGTGACTTAATCGTGGAAACGCTCCACCGTATCGATTTACCGATACTTCCGAGCGATGCAATTTTCGAAATGCGAAGTAAGAAGTTAGAAACAATTAGCGCACATTGCGGGAAAATTGCAATAATAGACCTCTCTTTCTTGCTTACTCTCTCTCTCTTTCTCCCGTAGATGGTTTTTACTTCGATTCTAATCCACTAATGAGTGCACGATAGTCCGGTGCCTTCGATCATTGTGCGCCAACGATCCAATTTCATGAGTAAGAAGACTCTGGGAGAGAGACTTTACTTACAATTAGAAACGGTACTTCTTTAAATTCCAATTACACCCAGCGCGAACACAAAATTATTTCGCCGGGCTTAACTCCGCTACACAATTACTTCTATTACGGGCAAGCTCAGGTTTGAGTTTCTAGATCGTTGGAGGAAAATTAAAAAAAATGAAGATTACAAAAATTTTTATTGCTAATTTCAGGACATTAATTTGCAAATATTTATGCGCTCGTATTTATCCTCTCGGCAATTGTTATAGCAATTCTATTTAAAAATATTAAAAAGAAGTCGACCACTAAAGATCGATCGACTAGATAAAAATAAAGTAACGGATTTTTGAAGCAATTTAAAATAAGTGAAGCTAACGGATATAATAACGAAACAAAATAATGTATCCCGAAGCAAAATAACGAGCACTAAAGTTCGTTTTAGATCACGCAACGCTTATTTCTTTCAAGTCTCTCCCTCTTTTGTCACCATTATCACTGCTTTTTTCTTTTTTTTCTATCTAGTCTCGTCGCCTCACTCCGTGTCATTCGTTATTTCCCGCCGGAAAATACGTCAGGATCGAAAAGTAGGATGTAATAGAGAGAGAGAGAGAGAGAGAGAAAGAAGGAAATAGAAGAGGGAAAGGAGAGATCCTTTCGTTTCTCTTCTTGATTAAGTTGCCGCGATCCCTCTTCTCTATTTTCCTTCTTTCGCTTCTCATCATCGGTGCCAGATATACGCTGGTGTATCTACAAGCGATGTCGGTTGCTTCCACCTCTCGTATCTCATTTTCCTCCTCCGTATCGAAAGAGATAGAGATAGAGAGAGAAAGGATGCGTCGCGAAAACCGATTGACCGGGAAAAAGCTGCGATTCGCGTGTGGTCTCGTTTCTCCGCTATAATGCGCCTTGTTAAAATTTATCGATCCACCGAACGTCGCTTGGTCAACTTGCCGCGCTGTTATCTTTTTATCACGTAGATATTCACACGAATCCTGATCGCCACGATGAAAGTCCTGGCACGGAAACGCTTTGTAACGTTATCGGTTCTTTTATCTGTCTCTCAGTATCGAAGTGCATCGTAAAATTAATAAATCACGATGACACATACGTTTATCTTCGAGATATTCGAGGTTTTCTTTAAAGAAAAATCGATACTCTCGATGTTATTCATCGGTACTATTTAACGAAGAGAAGTATTACACGAAATGCGGCAGAGAGTGTCGATTCATCCCCGTTCTTTTCTTTCAACCGCAAGAGACGTACAGGCGTATTCGTAAATTCGTTTTCGCGCAGCGCGTTCCGGCTTCCTTCCTCCCGTTATCACGAGATGTCGATATCACGAGAACCGCTGCATCACGAAAATGAAGCCGTTCGATCCAATCGGACGAATCGGCGATTCATCTGCATTCAGTCCACGCCACACACTTTTTCCGCTTCCGTTCCATTTCGCTCCCCGTAGAGAACAGATCGTTCCGATCGCTACTGCTTTCCCGTTTCTTTCGCTTTCCCCTCGTCCGCTCTTTCCTTTACAGCGCGATAAACTTTTCTTCCTTTGTTGCTCCCTGGAGAAGAGGGCCGAGTCCACGGCCGAGGTATCCGTGGTCGCCGGACGGTGGGCGGCGGTCGTCGATCCGGGTGTCTCCCACGTCTTATAAATTCAACAACGCGCAATAAAGGGTTGCGGCATAATAAAACACGATGTTTACGGATAGTGCGCTTCACCTCCCGGCATCAGGAAAGTTCCGGCCGTGAGACACTTGTGACGCTTTGTAAAATTTAAATTCGAGATGCCAGATGTTGCATAATAATACTCCGCGGAATATCCTCGCGGGGTAATCTCAATACCCCGGGAACTTTGCGCCGATGTAATAAATATTTATTCGCGCATTTGCATTAGGAAGCCCGTAATAATGAATCACGGTTACATCCGATACGCTGTAAAGAGAAGAAAGCGCGCGCGCGCGATAAGGAAAATCTTCGAGAAATAAAGACGAAGGACGCGCGTTGTCGTTGCATTCGTTCTCATTCCACGTGGATGCCGTAATGCATTTTTTATAATCCCGCCTTATCTTCTCCATCCTTCGGGTTTCTTCACTCACGCTTGCAAATGATATAAAGAAAAAAACGGCATAAAAATCACATTTTTAGAATGTAATTTGATGGCGGATTTTTATCTCGTTAAGATATTAAGCACGTAACATACACACTCAGAGAAAAAAGTCGTACTAGCAATTAAAAATTTGAGGACAAATAGTGCCTCAACTATATATTATAAAGTTGTAATAACAATGAATAAGTAATGCGAACTAAGAAAATATAGTAATATAAACCATTTATAATAAATTGTTCAACAAACTACAGAAAATAGTCGCATAATAATAATAATATTTTTTTTTAAGTCATCTCAACAACAATTAATTAGTTATGCTTCACTTTAAAAAAATATTTGTCTAAATTAAAAAAATGTAGTAGTTATATCTTATAAAGTCTATATAACTGTGTAATGATAGTTGAATCGTTATTTCAATTAATAGTTGACATATATTGTTATCGTTACTATATTTTTATAGTATTTAATATTACTTTAGTTCTTGTTACTTTATAAAACTAGATACTTAAATTACAGAGTCGTCGAAAATATAGTTGCCACAACTATTTCGTTTTCTCTCAGTGCAGACATCGATAAATTTAACCTTATAGTACCATGTAAAAAAAAGGTACTTTACTCGTACAAACGGGGGTATTTTTGAGTCCGGCCACTGTTCTATTTAAAGTAATTTAAAAAAATCTATAAAAATTCATGAATATACTTTTAAGTTTATAGAATAAATGTTTGTACTTTATTTTAGAAAAAGATAAAATACAAGGAATGGGGAACTTTTCAAAGTTAGTAGAGAAATTTTCATGTATGGAAGTCGATCGAACTCGGAATATCTCCGTTTGTACAGAACGGGTTAAATTAAATCGCAATTTTAAGTTTACTTTGCAGCATACTCTTTGATAAGACCACCACGAAATTCACTTAATAAATTCGCTTAATAAATCAAACCATATACACAAATGTCAGATGATTAACATAGATTAATATCAAATACATTTTCCACTCGGGAAAAGCTTGTTTACAAATATTAAATGGTTAATGCTCGCCGAAACCTAGTTGTGCAGTCGCGCTGGAGACTGACCAGAGAGCTCCAGACGAATCAGCCGGACGTGGCTCGCAGGTAATTTCGGATGAAGTACGACCGCCACGGGAAATCTGGCGACGAGTGACGCCTCTAGATCCCAGTGGAGCGAGAGGAATATCCATCCTGTGGCCATCATCGGCCCCGACAACCGGCGGCTGATGCACACACGTGTCGAATTTTACGCCGTGGCGCGTTTTCGCTATCCTTTCGTTTTTACGTGTCACGGAAAAAGGGGTCTCCAGAAATGGAACTCCCGCGATACACGCTGCTGAATAACAAATGTGCCACCCGCGCGGATATCGGATCGCGGGAAATTGCTTCTATCGCGCGAATGAGCCGCGCGTTTAAACCCTTCCTCACGTAGTTTTTAAGAGGATTTTAGATGTGACCTGAAAACTTGGTTCCCTCCACGTTTTCTAAATCGTCGCCATTAATCGCCGTGTACACAGATATTCAAAAATTTAGCGTAATTCTATTACGCGCTACTTGATTATTTCTTTAACCACCAATTTCTATTTTTTAACTTCTATCTACATAAGAGAAAGTCGATTCTAAATTATTTTGTTGTTTATTATTGAAAAACGTAATTGTCATCATTTTACAGAGTCCACACTATTTTTTTTTTTTTTTTTTGTTTGAAAGCTTTTCTTTTCCTTTTATCTTTTTCGAAGTACGTAGAAGGCGATCAATCTCTCCTGTGAGGGTGAGTATACGCGAATACAAAAAGTAAAATAATTGCAAAGTTGAATTTCTACCGAACGAGACCGATGTATGCGATTCGCGTTTGCCAGATAAAAAGGGGGGACAGACGGATCCGCGGAAAGGAAAACCAGAGACTCGCTGTTTTTTCGAGCTATATTGCTCCCGGGTTTTCCATTGTCAGATGTATTCCGGAGGTAAACAGCCTGCATATTGTTCGAGCATTAAAGAGAGAGATTTTTCCGGACTCGATTGCCAAAGGTTCCTACCGTCTCTTTTTAGACTTTCCCAGGGCGCTTTGTACAACGTCGATTCACGAAGGCGATTCGCTAAAGGGACATATTTAGAAGAATGTAGCACGAAGCACTGAAGGGATTTATTTGCAATTCGCTCTCGAATCCGATTTGCGTCATGCAGTTCTTGCTGCCGACGAGTTAATCGTAATTCCGCGCTTATGATCTAATAAAGCCCAACTGACCGCGCGTAATAATATATCGGTTTCGAATCCACAATGAGCGATCTCCAATCTGCTTCAGTTTCTTCAATCGTTAATGCAACTATACCCGCTAGTATTTCGTCTGCATCCGTAATGTTATCATCCGTAATGCTATTGGTGCGGGTCGTTATGCAAAATGATTTCACTCAACTGCCTTAACAGTTCCTGTTTTGATTGCGTGGTGAATAAACCAGAATTGAGATATACGCGCGTAATTGATTCTCAATTCGACGAACGTAAAAGCGGATGTATTCCTCGTTGTCTTTTCGCTTCAGCGATTCATGCGTTTGTTAAATCATGTAAACATGGATAAATATATATATTTTTTAAATATATTATATTATGTATATATATATATATATAATATAATATATAAAAAATATATATATATTGTTATAATATATTGTTGGAATATTTGATGCGAGTCGCATTTCGTTTCAGCGAGCCTTTTGAAAGTTAATAATGACCCCGTAAAAAAGTAAAAAATAAGAAAAAAATGGCAAGTGGAATGGGAGCGTAACACTGTTAGTCTCTCTACGCGCGTGTTGTTCAGAAAAAGGAGAATATTTCAGTCTGACAAATGAAATTCGTGGTCCAACGCTCGCGAAAGAGATAACGCGGAACGAATGATTCTCTTGTACGCGCGACACCTCTGCGCTCTCTTTCGCGCGTTCCGATCTCGACGATTCGGCGCGGTTACAAAAAAGGATCACGGAAACAAAAATCAGTCATCGCCACGCGTGCACATACCGCGAAGTGACATGGTGCGTGGCTATTCGGTGCAGGCTTTTCGGTACACAGGATATAATCCGTGTGCGCGTACACATATATGCACATCCAATAGTTCATTCTTTCTCTCTTTTTCTCTTTCTTTTTCGCCCTTTTTTCTGGTCCCGAGCGACCACAGAAATCAGAGCTCAAGCGAACGACTCAATACACTCGGTTGGCTTTCATTTCTGGGCGAGACAAATTCTATAGAGGGGCATGAAAGCACGAAAAATGTTCGACGTCGCGATTTAAAAAGGGCGTTTGTGGCGCCAGATGCATTTGCCATGTCAGATGTATACGCATGACTATGTGTCTCGATCAAAGTCATCAGAAACGCTATGATACTGATAACATCAATGATTCTGTGTTACATCACTCAATTCTTGGATCCATTTATAAAGTTAAGTTTTGACACTCACAAATCGTGTGTTACACAGTTTTAAGTTGGTTTAAGTTTGTTCTCCATTATAAGAGGACGGTAGGAACTGCCTGGTTTGTTCATATAGAGCACAACTCAAAGACTGCAATGCAAACGGACCTTTACGGGGTTTAAAGTGGAAAATCAAGGAATTCACGCTGGCTGCGCGAAAACTCAATTCCGTCGGACGTGCCGGGGTCGGAAAATTCGACGAAAGACGAGAGAAAGATAGATACGCGGTATGGGCAGCGACTCATGTCAGGGCGGAGTGATAAAACAGAGAGCAGCTTAAACAAGACCAGCCCCTAACTCGGTCCGGCGCTTTTCGAACAGCGGGGGATGAGGGATGTGGGCGCGTAGCGGAACGAAGGGTTAAACACGACCGGCGACGAAGGGATGTAGAAGCGCATGTAACAGCAGAGAACGATTCGGCACGAGGAACCGAGTGTTACGATTAACATATCAGCCTTCCAATTATTCATTAAATTCGACGGAAGAATGTTTTCTTTTTTAAATATTTCGCTGATATAAAAAAAAAAGAATTAAAGGTTTATTTATTAAATGAAGAGTTTATTTCCAATCGTCTTACATCCATATTTTAAAAATGCGGGGATTACAGAAAGCTACGGGGAGCTTACGAAAAGGTTCGTAACGCATAATTTTCGTTTAAAAAAAAAGTAAATAGAATTTTACCATGGACTTCCCTCCGAATCGACTTCTTTTACCGTTAAGACAATTTGCAATTTCATAATGTTATTTATAAATGTACTGACCTTACATGTAGACTCTTGTTGTTTTACTCAACGATTGTATTTATCATATCTTTTCGTATTATTTATTATTTTAATGGTTTTATGTGTCAAATTATATTTGTTAAGGCTGAAGATGGCTAAGTAAAGCCGAAACGTTTCCGTTATTATTTCGAATTGAGTATATGGATAAAATAATTTATTAACATTGAACCTAATATTTGCTCGTTTCATTGATCCTTTTATATTGGCAGCTATTATTTAAAAAATACGAGCTTTGAAATAATTGATTGAAAAAAAAGTGTTTAAGTCGATTTGAAAATAAGCTCTTCAAATGCGAGCATGAAACAGTACATTTATATTGGTCGATACCTTGAGGCGTCTCAGGAGAATGCCCCATAGTGAGGAAGTTAAAAAGTTTCGTAATGCGTAAGCTTCTTAACACTCACAATATAGTGATAGAAATAAACGTTCGTATGTACATTCGATGTTACATAGCTTACTCGCTTCCGCTTTTCTTTTTCTCCCACTATTGGCCCCTATAAATTCTAAATACTCTCGCTGAGAAACTAAGGATGCATTGAAGAAATTAATTAAGAGAATTTGCGGCTGTTAGCGTGCAGGATAATGTCATGGAAAACGGTGATAGGATTAGGTAGTAATAAGTTAAACGGATAATAATTCGAGCGTTCCATCACGGGGATTAAAGTCGATAAATATTTATTGACGCGTTCCACACCGAGCGTCTCGTCGCCGCAGTTTGCAGCGTTTTACGCTCGTCAACGAACGCTATTGATAATCATGTTTTATTGCGTCTCGCTTCGGAGCCCGCAATTACGCGAGATTTTATAGTACCCTACCTACGGTATACTCGAGACGTGAATGCGCGATAAATCTTTATGCCTTTCTTTCTGTCTTCCGCTCTTATTCATTTTCTCGTAAACGGGATGCCGATCTTTCCGCTCTTCCGTTTTCTCTATATTTACGCAATGTCTCGCTTGCTGTCTATATTTAAAAAAAAATTCTTGTCTTCAGACCCGCGGCTTTCGAGAGAATGCAATTAATCGACACAGCAATTACAGCTGGCTTTTAACTTCAATTTTCCTCTTCAAATTCCACTACAAAATACACGACAAATACACATTTTTAACGAGACGCACTTATTATTTTATTTGGGTAGTAAGATAAATACGATCGATAAACGCGCGGAAATGTTAATTAAATGTTTACACGTCGATTAAACTGCAACCCGACGCAATCTCCCCCCCCCCCCCCCCCCCTCGACATGCTCTCGTCGCGATAATTTTCCGTAGAACATCTCGCCACTGTTGCTTCCCATTACGTGCACCTGCGAGTGACGTCGAAACCCGCGTCCATCAGACGACACCGTGTCGTCGATTTTACGCGTCGATAGATAAATCGCGACGCGGACAAAAGCGGCAGGTTTCCCCGCCTCGCGCGTTTATTTTCCGGGATTCGGAAAACTGCTGTCTCGCGCGGCACGCGGTACCATCGGCCATTCCAAAAGCGAGCGGAAGCGCGGCCGTGTCGTGAAAGATTTAGCTTCTGGCGGCTGTGATTCGACGACAAGAGTCACCGTCGCGCGCTACATGTACCGGAAGCAACGACATTGATGAATTCGCAACGCCGTGAACGCGTTTCGCGCAACCGAGAATCGTATTCTACATCATCGCGGAACCGGAATCGCGTTCGCGATTCTCTCCAAAAAGGACAAAGGCACAAACGAAAAGAGAAAACGCTCTGTATTCTGCGTAAAAAAAAAAATTTGGCGCGGTACCCCGACGTAGACGGAGGCGACGATGAAACTGCACTTAACTCTGAGAGAGGGAAAGTTTTCCCTCGGAGGGAGAAACGCGATTAGATTATCCTGTCCGAATCCGTGCGCGTGTGCATTATTTTGGACACTCGCGGCGGTGGAACTTATAATTAGTTTATCACATATCCGCCGAAGTTTATGTACATTAAGCAGGGTTTCCATAAACTAAGTTTGTGCACGGTTTGTTATCTGTTGCACTTTGAGTAAATCGGCAAGAGAGGGAGAACTTTCTGACAATGGCTGTGCGACACGATATACGCCGGGTTGTGTATAAAATGACGTATCAAACAAGCATGAATTTCGGTTTCTACAGCTTTATTAAACCCGAAAATACGTACACCCGTGATGTTATTAAAGCATAGTAATAGGTAACACTATCTCGTTCGTTCTGCGCAAACCATATTGTGTAATACACAACTGAAATATAAAGTAAACATTTCAATTGTTTCATGAAATTCAAGTATCGTTTTTTTATTTTTTAAACTTCTAAATCTAAAAAAATCTATTCGATAAAAAAAATACATTGCTTTTTAAAGATTTTAGCTGCAGATTTTAAATAATTCAATTATGATAAGTAAAATATTGTTATATTATGATAAGTAAAATATTGTTATATTATGATAAGTAAAATATTGCGACAAAAATTATCTAGATAAGAATAACGCTTTAAAAATAAGAAATGTCTCAGAAGAAATGCTACGATTATTGGCATTTGCTTGAAACGCTTTTACAATGTGGCTTATTTAATTTTTATTTTGAGTATTCGACAAATTTTATTTTTTAATTTTCTAATGCCTAAGTTACAAGTCAGTTTAATCCGCAATAATTTCTAATGCTTGCATTTTGTAAATTAGAATGCTCGTATTTTGTATAAATTGTCTCGGTATATTACTCGGTGTATTAACTAGCTATGCTATATCATATAATTTCCGCAATAAAGCACACGACGAAAATTTATAATCTCGAATAGTTTACACGTTTCATTGGCCATTGTCGCATTAAATTAATAACTCCCGCAAGAGCGTGTATATTTATTGTATAAACGTAAATTTGATTTAATTGCATTGCTGAAACAATGTCTATCGTATTCTCGGAATTTCGGATTGAAATTGGAAACGATAAGTCATAAGATCAACATCCTTCCGTTTAATTCTGCCCTCTTATTCAGAAACAAAAGCCTTCTATGCACACGTTCTCTCTCTCTCTCTCTCTCTATTTCTATCTCCAACTTAAATATTTATCTTCTTTAAAATAATTAATGTAAAATTTATAAATTGAAGAAAGAATGCATAACAACGTCTTATTGTAAAGATAATATTAGAAATAATATTTAACTGATAACGTCTAAGAGAAAACGCGAGAAGTCTTCGCGCTTAATAAAGATTTACTTTACGAAATTATAATCTTCAGCAGCAACATCTGCAGCAACTCAAAGCGCGGCACGTTTCTCTTTGATTTTCGGAAAGTCCGGCTGACGGGCTGACTTGTTTCGCTTTGGAAATTACCTCGATTGGTTGGTTAATCCAATCAACTTGTCTCCAATGGGTGACATGTGCTAAAACTGCGTTTTCCTTTCAATAATCCCCATCATAATCGCTGCGCGTTACGGTTAATTAGCATCGAGTTACAAAAGCGTTCTCATCGTCGGGCACCGGCAAGCACGCTTTGACAATACCCGAGGTGTGTCAAACTGCCTATCACGCCGACCGATCTTAACAAACTTTGACGATGAACGATTAAGGAACATGCATCCTTCATCTTCGTCTGCCAGCGATCGTCAGTCAACGTAGTTGGTTCTAGTATCTGCAGTGCGATGGACGATAGTCCGTTTTAATTGAGCGTGCAATGGCGTCTCATTATTCACAACGGAAGCAAACACTTTGCTCCTACAGAAGGATCCGGAATGAATTATTAGCTTCAATTATCAGCCGCGACAGTTTGTAATGC
This sequence comes from Cephalotes varians, assembly GCA_037157785.1. NCBI lineage: Eukaryota > Metazoa > Arthropoda > Insecta > Hymenoptera > Formicidae > Cephalotes > Cephalotes varians. The sequence goes on along the minus strand of JANQDE010000007.1, from coordinate 859,028 downwards.
AATGTAATCGCCGCAACGAAATCGGTCAATTATCAAATGACGTGACATTTCGCATTTGTACTCCGAAGCGAATTTTGAATCTATCTCTATTATTTATCGCAATATTTCATTGTACTTATCTCATTATTATGTATTTTGCATCTTATATTTTATTATAAATGTTAAACAATTTTGGTAACAAGACTCGCTCGGGCTATTATTTATATTCATTTCGCGAACGGCATATTGATCGAATCAGCATGAATAATTGTAGCGCATTATTATTAATTGCATGGAGTAATCTTTTAATTTTTGCAACCCGATGCATACTGCATTATGCAGTATTAATAAAATAATTACCATGCAACATACGTGATATTTAAATTACACAGAGCCGAATACCGCAATGCACAACGAATATGTCCGTTTGTAAAAGAACTTGGACACTGATGTAATGTAGGGGAAATCGGGGCAGAATGGGGTAGCTAACATTTGCGATGAGAAATGACGAAGAAATTCACACAAAATTGTTAATATTCTCTTTATTTAATCTCTTTGGAATATTGTTCTCGCGAAACTTAAAATTAAATTATAAACAATATGTGAAAATCAATATGAAAAAAAAGTGATTTTGTCTCATTCTGTTCTGCATATCGGGGCAGAACGGGGTATATCCCTTAAAATTTTTATAAATAAACATTTTATATTGTACAAAGTTCACAAATATAAGAAGTTTCGTCATCGTTAAGCCTGCACACGATAAATGAGCCTATTTTTTACATTTTTTACTCACACAGCCTTCAATTGATTTTGAATATATCTCATTGTAATGCAGACAAGCTGTGCTTTCTCCATCTTCTGATCTATCCTCATATTTTTTCATTTTTTTAGTCTTTTTGCCTTTACCTTTTCTTTTTGTATTTTTAGTTTTAGCTTTTGCCTTATTTTCCTCGGGGGCACGAGAGGATATTGTCCCATTCCGCCTCACCCCATGCTTGAGCAAATATTGGATTAGCTAATTTTTATGATTTTTATTGTTTACCCTATGATAATATACCCTAAAAATAATCAATAACTGCATAATGAACAAACTGAATATAAACATCATTATAATAAAAGACTAAAATAATACAATCTACCTCGAATCATACACAATCAAATAATTGTAAATCGAACGAAAATTTCATATACATTCAAAAATCACGACACTAAAAATTTAACTATGCACAAAACTATAATTTTACTGGATATAGATCTGAAAATAATGTTGGCCTGTTAATATAATTTTGTTGGAACCTTACAAATAATGAGCAATGCTGCAAAAAATTTTGATATTCTAGCAACATTCTAGTTTGAGCATTCCACGTAATTATTTTGTTGGTTTAAAATTATGCGCAGAGCAACAAGGACAATGGGCGTTGGCAAGTGATACAGTTGACGAAACGCGGTATTGCTGTTTGTTTATCTCCCGTCCCTCCCCACGCAAGATGATAGCGTCTTCTCATTCCGCCCTGGTACCCCGTTCCGCCCCGGTCTCCCTTAATTCACAGATAACCACTGATCATCGTTGCACTATAACGTCTTTACTTTTATCTTAAGTGCGTCGCGACTGTAACTGAGAAAGTCTGTCGCAGATAATGCAAACTTCGAACGATTGAGAAATTTGCATGCTCCATCTTGCCCATAATAGCAAACATAATAGCAGCATGGGCTGTGGCAACGCGACGGCTGTCCACAATGTGTTTCGAGCGTTTAAGTTAATTGCTCTACCTAACTAATCGGGCCCGAAACTAATCCTAACAAATGCAACGGATCGCTGCAGCTTTTAATTTTTGCACGCCGTATGCTAATGAGATAACGCCTCCCATAATTACACGCGCGTGCGTAGTAAGCATCGTGAGAACGCTATTTGCAGCATACACGGAAAGAACGGTTTTGCTGAAAGATTTAAAATTTTAGCTGGATTAGAAAAATGATTTTATTGAATCGACAAAATAATTACGTGGAATGCTCAAACTAGAATGTTGCTAGAATATCAAAATTTTTTGCAGCATTATTTTTAAGGTTCCAATAAAATTATTTTGATAGTCCAACATTATTTTCAGATCTATATCCAGTGAAATTTTAGTGCATAGTTAAATTTTTAGATACTTCAGCAAATACATCGTCAAATAAACTATCAAAATACACTATGACAGCCACTATGACGTGTAACAAATCGAGGTGATTAATCAGCATAACGGAAAAGAATTGACAATTAAATGCGAATTATATCGATTTTACATGTCTTTTTGAGAACGGATACGAGCTTTGTGTATGTAATTACACGGGGCTGCGTGCATATACAGCATATCGCTCGTTACACGCCGCGTTACACGCGATCCTTCTCCAAAATATTTCCGCAGCTGACTTTGGAATCATCCGAAACACGCGCTCGTTGCGTTCAACCTGGATGAGTAAACACAACGTTTACGCGAAACGCCGACTGTTCCGCTTGTAATGCCGCTTGAAATCGGCTTGTACGCGCGTCTGGATGGATGGCGCTCTATACATCAGCGTAATCTCATTGTTTTTCGCAAATCAGAGTCGCGCTGTTTATATTTAAAATCTTAATCAATCGCGCAAACCAATTGAGCGAAGCGACATTATTAAAAATGAATATTTAATGCCGGTCGAGTTGTTCCTCGAATTTTCGGTAATTAATGTTACTGCCGATGTACCGAGTTGATTATTGGGTCAAATTTAATTAAACGTTATTGCCGGCGCAAATGGTAGCGCGTTAATGAGCCGTTGTTTACGAATTTAAAGGTAACGAGCTTTGAAAGCTCGTGCATCACTCGTTATTCCCGCGAATGAATTTGGCGATCATTTGTATGTTAATTTCCGGCGTGTTATCTTTTCGTCACTGTCGTAACATTTTGCGTAATTGGAAGAAGGTATGTCGCTGCGTTGCGCTGCGCATACCGGGCGCATACAGCACGCGGAAGCATGTCACGCGGTCAGCGCAATTAGGAATCAAGTGCAGGCGCATGTTGTCCGTTCATACACTATTTGCCATTATTTACAAGTACTCCGGTTACAACAGAGCGAAATGCAAAACGGAGCCATAAAACGAAGAGTGGAAATGTTAGAGAAGATGCTAAAAATACGCACGAATATATAGTTATTTCCAAAATTCGCGTTGTTTGTTCGTAACATTTGCGTAAAATTGATCAATATGATATCGCCAGTGCGAGCAACATGTAATATGAATTACAATCCCGCTGCAATAAAAGAGTCGGAGTTTTATTTTGAATCGAATATAAACTCATCCATGTCCGCGACGCGCAAAAGAACTGAAATATTTTAATCCGTTTTGTACGAACGGGGATATTTCGAGTCCGATCGATTTCTATCCACGAAAATTTCTCGTAACTTTGAAAAGTCCCCTAATCCTTATACAATATTTTATTTTTTTCTAAAATACAAACATTTATTCTACAAACTTGATAGTATATTCATGAATTTTTATAGATTTTTGAATCTACTTTAAAGATGAAACAATGGTCAAACTCAAAATACCTTTGTTTGTACGGATAAAGTGCCGTTTTTTCACGTTGGTATTGTAAGGGTTAATTAAAAAGAAATTAGTATTATTTTCAATAAAAAGAGATTTGTAAAGGCTTATGTAAAAAAGAATCGCAGAGTCATTGTTGTTATCATATATAACTCAGAGAAAGTTCCGCAAAATTATAAACAAAAGCACGCAAATATTTACGACGAAACTTCGAAAGACTTCTACTGACAGAATTGCTTTCAACTTTCGTTTCTTCAATTATTTTTCTCTTCTTTCGTTATGTCCATTCTTTACATTCTCTTGTTATTTTTTTTTGCGTTCGTACTTCGTAAAATGTTCTAGTATCGAAGAGAGTCCGAGGACATCGATCTGCTTGTTCATTGTATAATTCTATAATTCTAGTAAATAATACAGCTGTGATCCACGTTCTTATGAATTTTCTTTATTTTTGTTCTGAAAACGTAAGAGTTTTCAATACATATAGAACATTTTTCACGGAAAAACCAATTTTGCTGAAGTGTTTAAAAGTTTAGCCAGATACAGATCTGAAAATAATGTTAGACTATTAAAATAATTATACAGAACGTTGATGGCAATGCTGCAAAAAGTTTTGACATTCTAACAATCAGTTTGAGTCCTACATAATTATTTTGATGGTCTAACATTATTTTCAGATCCGTATCTAGCTAAACTTTTAAACACTTCAGCAGAATTGTTTTTGCCTAACAATATTATTTTCAGATCTGTATCCAGCCAAAATTTTTAGATACTTCAACAACCTTTCCATGTATATTTATACTTAATATTTTTTCAGCGAGAATAAATTATTTCTTTTTCTTACGTAGGTTCTTTGTTATATAATTTTAGGTCAGCGAACGTGTGTTCTGTTTCGCTGCAAAATATCGTGCAGACTAACGTATCGTTACGTATTCTTCGCAAGGCGAGAACCGGCACGAAGCGTGTCGTGTCGCAATTGCGATATTAAACGGCGTATTGTCCGATCGTATTTGCCCCGTGTAGGCCGACCAGACCGTCGACCGAATCCGCGAACTGGACCGTGCACCGTTAACGGGTACGTGGATTTGGCTGGTTATTACACGCTCCCCTCACCCCCTCGCCAGTGCGCTATTCCCCAGGTGGACACTTCGGTCCCGCGATGCGGGACCGAAGTGCGACCCCGTTCACGTACAAGTTGTAATCAAAATTACGTGCACGCGGGCCATGTCATTCGGGGATCGGCGCACGTTGCCGAAAGGTTTACATGGATGTAAACTCGATCGACATTTGCATCGAGTCAATTACGAAACGACCCTCTTTGCCAATTACGGCCCCTCTTTGAGAGACGATCGATAGAGTCGCTGAAAAGCGTTTGCATAAATCTTGTCGCGCATCGAATATTTATATCATCGACGATTTTGTGAAATTCTCCAAGTATCTCCGCACATCGCGATGCCGAAGCAATCGCCGATCTTTTTAATCCACGGTCAAAAGATGTCGATACGAGCGCCGCTCGCAAACTGATTTGGCGATGAAAACGAAATACATCTGTCGCGACGATGCCCGCGAGGAAAGTTCAGTTTGCTACCAATCGAGAGAATGTGTTTTAAATGTCAGCGCGCTTTAATTGTTGCCCGACGTCGTGACGTGTTCGGACACATCCAGCGATCGCGATCAGTCGATGGCACGTCTCTCCTTCGTTGTATCGCGGATGCGAGTGCATTCGATTCTCACGATCCGTCCAATACGAGCAAATTGGATGGTGCTGACATTCGCGCGCGTATGGTCGGGACACTCGCGTGTAACGCCTGGCAGATTCCCTCGAGTGTCCTCGAGCTACGACATGCGGCTTCGGTCGCGGATAATTGATTCCGTGCGAGACGAGACGATTCGAGGGCGGCGGCCGACGAGGGAGAGGTACCCGTTACCCGCAAACGAACGTACGAGCCTGGAATTGAAAAGTTTTCGTCGACGGAACAATCTACCATGCTCGCCGAGCACGGTGGTTCGCAGCGGAGGAGAAAAGGATGCATCTGGGCAGCCGTTGTTGCGGCCTGAATACGACTGGCCATCGCCGGAGGGAAGCGATTGCCGTTTGGAGAATTCATCTCGTTGTATCTTTCGACGAGGGACCGCGAAGTGTAACGAGTATCGAGCGCCGGTGTTAAGATAATTAATCATAGGAAAATACGTACACAATAAAAAAACATTTTGTATTTGTGTTAAAAACGGTTCTTGTTAAAATTTTTGTGTTGAACTTTTAACATATCCGAGTGTTAATTTAACATAATATGATTATGTTACTTGATATTTTGTATAAAATATCAATTTAACATTTCTTAATATAAAAATAACATAATTCATGAGTAAGTGAACAAATAACATAAAAATAATGTAGTTTGAAAACAAAAATTCTAAAATGAATGAATCAAAGATGAATGTATGTGTTAATTTAATATATTATAATTGTTAATTTTACTGAAGAAATATGTTTCCACAAATTGTTTTCAAATTGTTACAATTTTTGCATTAATTTTACATAATGTTTGTGTTTCTAACATATTTATCTCGTATCAAATTAACATAATTGGATGGACCGTTTGTGACACGTGAAATGTGTTAAATTTAACTTTTTAATTAATTTAAATTAATTCAATTTAATTTAAAATTAACACAAATTTTCTAACAGTGTAAATAGCTGTACAAGAAATAGGATTTGTTAAATATTGATTTTACATTCGCGATATTCGTACTACGGTCGAATATCTTATGTATGTTTCGAGATTTAGAAAGATTTCCTAATTTTGAAAGATTTCCTAATTTTTTTACATCGATTTACGCAAGGAACGAGTTCTCCGACTGCAAAAGTAACTTCGATTACAATTGCGACGAAATTATAACTTTGAGAAAATCATGATTGCCTCAAGAATTACGTGCGAAATGCTCTTCAAAGCTATTAAATTCTCTTAACTTTTACAGAAAAATCAGTGGCGCTGAAACAGTGTCATATTTTGAAGCAAGAAATACAATGAATTATAATAAATCTTACTCAAGGAAAAGCTGTAAGATTTTAAAAATAAAATCTTATCCTCGTTCTCTAAAGATTAAGTGTACAAAGACTGCTTGAAACTTCTCTAATCTCTAGTCTCTTGCTCTACAGCTGATTTTATGCAGCGGATTTGACGTTTAATTTTCATTAGGTATACGCTGTAAACCGTGAAACTTCACTACATATAAATTTTCGCGTGATTCATTATTAAAAAGAAAGACGGACGAGCGGAAAAAAAAACAGCGCTTACACGCGTTCGTGCGCGCCGATGTGGCGCGTAATTAAATTTCCCGGACAAAGGCGCTCTTCCTCCCGCAGGAAGAAAAAGGAAACAACGGGCAGGAAATAAACGTTGTTTACCGATAACGGTGAGAGAAAGTTACAGTCGGGGCGGACCTTTCCTTCGATAGCGGAAAGTAGAAGGACCTCGTATCCTTTTTCTTGTCCCTTTTATTATTTCCACACAGTTGAAAGCTCCGACTCTTGCCCACTTCGATAGGCGTCACGAAGAGCGGAGAAACGGTGGACAAGAGCAAGAAAGAACGGACAGGGACCGACGAAGTTTTCTGTATCGCGGTATTAAGAACGGTTGACGGCGCGAAAGTACAACGCAATTTCATCCCCCTTCGGCTTCTTTCCTGCGGAAAAGTTGCACGGCGATCTCTCGAAACTTACGACAATGCCGTATTGCGGACCGACGAGAATCCGAGATACCGAGAACAAGCAGAAGCAAACTTCAATATGTAAAGCAAGCGCAATTGAAAATAATAATACGTTGAGACGCGTTGAGCAAATATGGATAAATTATAGCTGTCGGAAGAGACTATAAATCACTTATAAGATTTAATATCTTTTTACGGCTTGTAAATTAAAAAAAAAAACCAGTGACGATTAAACAATATTTGAAATTATATAGAGTAGTTTGACAATTATTTCCAGCAGTGATTAAAATTCGATTTTAGACAAAGGATAACAAAGAATTTGCATCTTTTTCTCACGTAGTTTATCGGCGGATTATTTCAAAGTTATTAATATAAACACGAGTTTCTCAGTTTGAAAAAATATCGAAATTGAGTGTCAAGGTGCTGCTTTCGTTCGACACTCCCGATACGAGACATATGTCTCAGTGATAGTCACGAGAAGCGTTTCTTCCTCCCCCTTTTCGCGCCGGTATCCGAGAACGAACGAATCGGGATATTCTCGAGAGGTGTTTTCAGCTGCACTCTCGGCGTATATAGAAATTTATGATCGGCGTGTATCGAGCGACGACGGAAGATTGGATGACACTCACGTGCCATGAGAAAATCCCATGGTAGAAGCACATGTCCCAACGCAAATAGCGCGTCGTCCGCGTGACAACGTCGGGGACACGCCGGGACCGATAATTACAAGCTGATCGCAAAATTTAACCTTGAAAATAATTTCGTCCGCGATGTAGCGACGTGTTCCGTTGAAACGAGACGCGCAAAGTTCGCCGAAAATCTAGCTACAGTTCCAAACGTCGCACCGACGTTTCTTCATATTTCAATTTGGGACCTTGGAGCTATCCTTTCGTAGACGCTGATGCGTCAAAGGAGAGTCGCGAGGGCATTCGAAAAAAGCGTAAAAACGTGCGCAGCGGGAGCTAGTTTTATACAGCCGCGCTTTCAGGGAGTACAAATATTTGCATGCACGCTGCGAGCGCAGAGATGAAATTCTGCGAAACGGATTTACGTCCTCCGACGCAGGACGCTTTGGAAGCCGTTCTGTTGCGAAGGGGCGCAGCGTCTGATTCAATCGTATCATAACTACTCGTCGACATGCAGCGCGGCTCTCCCTGCAGCCGCATTATCCCCGTTCTTGTTCCATCTTCTGTGGGAAATCCTTTCGATACGCAAACAAACGCGGCTCTCTCTCTATCTATCTCTCTTAATGCGATGCACACAGAGAAGCGTACTTTACGGGATTACGATTGCGGATAGTGCATCGTAAATATCCACTCATCCTTGAAGGAATCGATCGCCGCGTCGAACGCGATTGAATCGAGTACCACGCTATACTCGTATGTACAATTCATTGCTGCTTATATTTGCAAAATAGCAACATAATGCAATCTTGAATAATGTAAACGTATAATGTGTAAACTGATCATGTAATATACAACGAATAATCTGATTCATTCGTTTTTCTGCCCTCTCGCAAAAATATAGAGAACATGATACATTTTCGTGCGTGCGTGGCCACGATTAAAATTGTAGTGACACAGTTTTCTCTCTCAAAAAAAGCTTATGAAAGTGGTTACGCAAGCTTTTGAACCTATTCGCCCATGAAACAGCAGGCTCCGAATAAAAAATGGAAGAGAGAAAGAGAGGGGGAGGGATTCACTCGCGGAACTCTTCCATTTGCATCGAGCATCATTCGACAGCATCACCCACTCGTCGGAATCATGACGCATCTTTCGGCCGGACGGTTTTCCAAAATAGACGACCGCGGTGGGTTCGGCGCGCCTCCGAAATCGATTTAGCGGAATCGGTTGCGCGTCCACGCAACCAGGGTGATCCCACATTGGCGCTCGGCCGCGCTCCCTTTGCGCAAATAGCGGCGTTTCTGCATCGCGATTATCGAAAGTGCTCGTGCGTATGGGATAGCCTGAATCCCTCGATGACGGATCGCGCGCGGATCCACTGGACGAACTCGATTAGAATCATTTGAACCGTGATCGCGGGCGCCGTCCAGAGACAATGGGGCCGGGATTGCTCGCGGCCGTAACACCGGACACGTGACACCGTGTACACAGGGATAATAGATCTTAGTCACGACAGCGTTCGACTCTTAAAGCGACAATAATGGATTCGATACATTATTGGCATTGGCGATCGGGAACGTAATTGCTTATTGATCGCGCGGCCTATGCAGCTTCGTTCTCTATTGTTACGCAAAAGTACATCGTAGTTTGTGAATCGCGATTGCATCGCCGACAGAAACATGGTACGGTACATAGTACGCGCGTTATTATCGTTGTTACGCGAAATCTATATAATGCGGGACCAAATGAAACCCAATAAATTTGTTGAAGGCAATTTTGAAAGCTGATGCACGCCGTGAAAGCATGTACCTACAATTGTTTTCTATCGGCACATGAGCGTGTGCATTAATTTTTCTAATACGCTCTGTCTTTTTTTTTTTTCATTATATGTACAAGGAAAAGAGACTGTGTTTAACGAGTAAACATTTGCAGCCGGCGGGATTGTGAAGGGCTTCGAGTGGAGCCCTTAAGGAGTTGTTGGATGTTGAAAAATATCTATCGAAATAATCTGTTGAGCAAACGCAGGGGGCAAACTACGAATTAGGAAGCGCAAACTCGCGAGATACCCGGTAACGAGTTCTACTCGATCCTTGATTCCGGTCATCATTGCCCAGAGGCTCTCGATGAGGGAGGGCGAAGGATTCGGTCTAACGAGCAAACGAATCTTACGAAAGGAGGGGACGGTAGCTACCCTTCCTCGGGGACAGGATAGCGCCGTTTATACCCGTTTTCGCCCGCGGGAATACGGTCTCCGACGTAAATTCTTCTGTTATATTTAAGCGCCTCGGCGCAACGTAAACTGTCACTTCTCTTTTTTTTTTCTTTTCTCTTCCTTCTTTTGGAATTTAATCTGCTTTAATAACATTCTCGTCGCTGGAGACATTTAATTAAATATCCAAACGGCCTGACGCTTCGCTAAATTGCGATGTTATCCGGGTATTACAATTAGAGCGACATCCGAATGATAATATTTTGTCTGAACAATTATGTTGCAACATGAAATGTAATAATAATATAGTTATGTTATAACAAAATGTTAAATATTGTTATAATAATTGTTTACAAGATTTGTGAAATCGTGTAAACTATTATCATTATTGTTAAACATTTTTACTGTATAAGATTTCGGGTTAATGTTTCTAAAATAAGATGTTATACGTGTTTGAATTATAAGTAGAAAGATTTTGAACAAAAATATGCTGCTTCAATATTCACAATTAGATATAAATTATTATATTATTGTTATTTTTATAATACTTATTTAGTAACATTTAGAGTGTTATTATCATTAAATATTCTTATCTTGCATGCATAAAATATCACGCTGCGGTTACACTATACGTAAATTACGTTATTAGTGTCTTTATGTTACAATTATAGGACAATAACAACGACTAATAATAATCAAGTCTTAATAACACAATTAAATATAAAGCGCAAAATCAAATATTTAGTAGCTTTGTAAAACTTGTCTCTAAAACTGCGTAAACTTTCATCATTATTAAAAATTTCTACGGCATTCCTGTGTGTGTACGTGCAGAACATTACCATTAAACTTGCTCTCGAATTGACGCAGTTTGTAATGGAGATTTTTTTAACGTTGTAGACCGCAAAAAGTCACGATAAACGACGAGCTCTTATCAAATTTTTGTTAGACGGGAATTGATTCGAAATTTGTCAAATCCTGCGTCCGAAGCGAAGTTTCGAATAACCGTGTGAAGAATGTACCCGAAAATAATTCTCCTGAACAAGAACGGTATCTTGAATACGTTTTGCAAGTGAACGATATTGATACACGGGGCGGCGACCTACTTTCCGCCGCCATCATTCACGGGAGCTGCGGTACATGTTCGAACTTATCAATACGAATCAAAATTGATTCGCCTCGAACCATCCCGCTTTATCTCGGCTGTCGTACGATCTCCACGCTATCTCTGCGGACCGACGAGGGGGATCAAAAATTCGCTGACTAAACTCTAAAGACCGCGGTCTCGGAATCGCGCGAGATTTTATCGCGCGAAAGCAGTATTTAGAAACGCACGGGAACGCGACACTGTAATTAACGAAAATGTGACCCGTCCGGGCAATAATGAACCTTCGCTCTCTTGGTAGTTTAATTTATCGCGGTAGTTTAATTGCGCCAGGCTGGATCTTTTTTTTTTTCAATTTAAACGGACGCATTTCCATTCATGAAAAAGTCATTTCGATCTCACGGTCGATGAATTCGGTAGCGAATTCTATATTCTAAACACTCAATTTTTGCGTGTGCGACCGTGCCGCTCGGCGGGATGCACTTTCGCGCTTGAATTTAGAGCCGATTAATAAATAAGCTCCAGATGGGTTGCGGCGGGAGCACCTGGAGAACGGGGCGAGGCGCAAGGTAGGTGGGAAGCACGGCAAACATCAGGACAATTACGAGCAGGTGCAGCCGCGAGCAAGGGCAGACCGCGTCGCTTAAACTCCGCTTAAATAAGCGCACGCGCGTGTACGTATGCAGTCTCGCTCGCAGAAATTATGCTATTCGCTCTCGACATTTTCCGTCGGCGGCGACGGCGCCTCCGCGAATTTATGTTAGGGACCATTTGCGCCAAACTGGCTAACTTCTCTGATATCTGTAAATCGTCGTCCTCGACAGGACCTTCGAGTCGAGAAAAATTATCAATCTCTAAAGGAGGGGTTAATTGACAGATGTAGACGCGAGACGCGTGTTTCGATCAGAAGTGCACGGAAAGAACGGTGAAAGCTCTAAAATTTTAGCTGGATACAGATCAGAAAAGTGATTTTGTTAAATTATCAAAATAGTCATGTAGAACGCTCAAATTAGTTGCTAGAATATCAAAACTTTTTGCAGCATTGCTTATTACTTTTAAGATTCCAACAAAATCATTTTGATGGTCCAACATAATTATTTTCAAATCTGCATCTAGCAAAATTTTAGATCCCTCGGCATAATTGTTCTTTCCGCGTGATATACGTTCTTGCAAAAATTAACAGACTACGGATTACCTACAGAGAAATGTATTTTTCTCTTTATTATTTTTATTTATGTTGTATGTATATTTATGTCATATTTATATTTATATTGTGTGTACTAATATTCGTATTATTAATCGGAGATACGCCGTCATAGATATTTGCACTAAAACTTATCGCTCTTGCTCGCACAGGTATCGCTCTATATACAGTTGAAATCGATTAAATATTTTATTTACGTTTCGCGTCGCGCCACCACTTTTTAAAAGTCGTCCCTTATATATATATATGAAATTGAAAATTGGAATTCTTTATACGTATCTATCAAATATTCATCTTTGCTCTTGACTTTTATTTCAGCTATTTCACGTCCACATACGGAATTTATAATTATTGTCGTTTCGAAATGTTTCAAAATGTCTCGTATAAAATCGAAAACGATACCTGAAGAAGCAGATTCTTGATCAAAAGAAGAGAACGTGTTTGAAGAATTTTGCTGTGGACACATGCAATTAATTTTTTTAATCAAATTTCTTATCATAATTCTGTACGCCACCGTGAAAGACAGCGAGGCATTAAATTGGGAACATTTTCGTAATAATAACGTTAAGTATAATGCTCCGGTAAATCGGATATAGAATGTACGACAGACAAGCGGCGTGTGTGATGCGCTTTATTGCTCTTTGCATGATACGCGTGATAATACGTAAACATATACGGCGAATTTTATCACGGTAAACGGGATTACGCGCGCACAATGTGCGTTATCGATTAGCCGGTGTGCAACGACCTTGTGCAACTCGACGGTACCGAATCGGCCGGACCTAGTACACAAAAAGGCGTGGTAATTTCATCGAAACTCGTTATTCGCTACACTCAGCGGCCCTTGATTGGATTTCCACTCGAATCGAAAGCTTCTCGAGTAAAGTGCAGCGACAGACATGGTGGAACGAGTGTACCGGTCGGCGAAATTCTTCAAACCGCACTGGCGCCGCGTGTAAAATCCGACTTACAGCCGGAAAACAAACTGTCTACTTTCTTCATGAAAATAGAATTCTCCGGAGTCCATGACCCCCTTCCCTCTTTTAGCCAAAGAAAAAATATTCACGAATGAAACTCTAGCGATTCTCAAACCGAGTGACGCGGAAATGAGCGCGAAACTTTTTCCTCGGCGAAGAAGTAAGAATTATTTAATTATATTTTTAAAATATTAGGTTTTTTTTTTTATACACAGCAAGAACGATTTTTGCTGGATACAAATCTGAAAATAATTTTGTCGGAACCTTAAAAGCAATGAGCGATGCTGCAAAAAAATTTTGATATTCTAGCAACTAATTTGAGCGTTGCACATAACTATTTTGACAGTTCAATAAAATTACTTTTCTGATTTGTATTCAAAATTTTAAATTTCTAAAATTTTAGATATCTTTCAACAAAACCGTTTTTCCGTGTATGATTTCTAAATGATTAATTTTTGTAAACGCAATTCCGTATCAAATCTTCGTCAAAGCCGCGGTTATCGAAAGCTCGCTGTCAAGATTCGACGCGGAGCGTATGTCCCACACCTCATCGCTCGCGACTACGAGTCGCGTTTAATTAACGAAATTCATTAAGCGACTCGCACCAAGTCTGGGAAATTCAGGACTTTGAACGTAAGGCACAGATTGGATCGGATCGTTACACGCTCGGTTTTCGGTATCGCGCGTTTCACGGAAGCGCGGTTTTACACGCCGCGAGCGGAACGCGATAATTATGTCGGACTCTTCGCTCTTTGCACATTCGCCGGGCAGATTTGCTGCGAGTCAAGCGGAATCAAATCTCCGTCTCGCCGACCAGCCTTTCTCGTCGGCTACCTTTTGTGTGTGCATCATGATTCGAGTGCAACTCGATCATCTCTCGCGTTATAGGATCCGTAACGCGGAGTAAACGGGCAAACGAGTGTTACATGTGCACGCAGACGACACGATCGGCGTCATTACGGAACTATCAGATCGCAATTAACCCGTTCGCCGAAGCGGACACGGAAGGAAAAAAAGGATGCCGATCGGAATATTTTAACGGCTAGCATTTTGCGTAATTGGCCGTCGGGGTGGTGAACGGGAGAACGGTGGACGATGAACTCGTAGAATGTTTCGCTTCTCGAAATTTCGGCTCTCTTCCCCGTGTGTAAAACCACCGGAATTCGCGTAACTTCGCGAAGGGACGATAAACTTTGCAGTTACAACGGCGCGAGGCACGCGTGAAATCGTAAGATAAAGAGCTGGACGGCGTTCACTTATACCATAATCCTCGCGGGATTAGACGAAGAGCTCGACGCTTAATGGCGAACTTTAAGCCGGAAAAAAATCCGCGACAGAAACGCTCTTGCGCCGAGCGTACACGCGCGGCTGATCATATCGTTTGTTTCACGTACGCGGCGTGGATAAACTACGTCGATAGCTATCCGGATATCCGGAGGCGGATTACGGACGTATTACAGAAACTCTGAATCTGTATCGGGGCCTTGATCGTTACGCCACGAGCGATTTTGATCAGATTCCAGCCAGTTTCCAATCGGGGCAATTTCCTTTTAATTGGATCATTAGGCCTTTGTTAAGTCGAACATTGGTGCGTGCCGTTTGCAGCAACGACTAATCAACCGCGACTAGAACCTCTTCCCCGAAGATTCAGCGCGCTTACCGAAACGCATAGTTTTTCCTCATTGCTCGTGATTATGATTCGACCGAAACTGATCTCGCTAACGGCCCGTTTATATTTTTTTAACCAAAGCATTTAGCTCGTATGCAATTTTCAGGCGGAAATTATGCAGTTTACTTTAACCAGAAACGCGAATCGGTTGGAACGTGAAATAAAATTCTCGCAAAAATATTTTTTCTTTTTCTAAACACACACACACACACACACACACACACA